>JAWNNO010005044.1:600000-876480 GCA_035044985.1 Lordiphosa fenestrarum | reverse complement strand
GGCCAAGCCATTTCTTACCAAAAATGACCGGGGCTCAAATCCCAGTCAAGCCTAAATTCTCTTTAGTTTTTATTATTGTTTTTTTTTTTACTAATCAAAACTAGAAACATGTTTTTGTAATGTTAGGTTTATTTATTTTTACTCACTGTAAAATGGCGGATGAAATATTGGCGAAAGATATACAGAGTGACCATTGACAGATTGTTACGACGCTGCTTTGGTTTCCAGGGCTGGCACCGGCTAGCTTAGTCCCATCCCAGGGCAGGATTCATCCCAAGCCCACAGCGCGCACAATCCCCACGATAAATGACTCTCACCAACAAACACAAAAAAAAACTGCCAACTACTTCAAACTACTGAACAAAATTTATACAAAAAAAACCAAGCGCCACCTAACAGACTAAGACGATTTCGGCATAGATGTTTCCGCCGGCAACGTCCCCACCCTTCCATGCAGCGGATGCTTATATATCTTCTCCATCTGGCTGCCCTAATACAGGAGACCTGCGGACGGCTCACTCCAGGCTGATGTTTTCCTCCTTCTCCCCCCTCATAATGACTTACAGCGACATGTTCAACACGTTATAAAGACTTTAATTTTCATTGACACATAAAACTAACTCGTACATTTGGACTGATAGACTTTTAGCAATTCTAAATATTATTATATGATCATAATTATTTCTCAGAGTTCAATTTTGCCTTCCCATTGCTCTATTCCCTTATTATTAATTAATTTGTTTATTTTGTTTTTCTAGATTCCCATTTAGTCTGCACTAAGCCCTAATGGAGCTCCAAGGGAAAGATTGGGACGGGATTAAAATGGATGTAAATTCATAAATATAAGTATATGTTTAAATATAGGGCAGTTTAGGGAAAATTGTACCTTCACAAGGATATGTTTTTAAATAAATAGAATGTTTAAATAAATATAATAAATAATAAATAAATAATTAAGGTGTATGTGTATTTATAAAAGAAAATTTGTAGAAGTTCGAACTATGTGTTTAGATGTGTTTGGGTGTGTGATCGCACTTCAGTTTGAGTAGCCGATTCTTCTACCATGCATGTAGATGATGCGATGTAATGATGTAGATAATATGTCGATATGGCGTTTTGCTTATGCAAACTGTATGTATATATGTTGCTTTTAGTTGTTGCTGGCTGCTGATTCGGGCTGCCTATGCAGGGCGAAAACTATTTCGATTGGAACTGACTCACTCTATTTATCCTTCCTCCTTGCAGCGTCTCTTGGATGCAGGAACGGTGGCCTGGATGATGCCTCTAGGAAGACCACGGGGAGGTGGGATCACTTGCTACCCGGGCAAAGCGGAAGGCATGTGGAAAGCTCCCCCTCACTAAGATTCCCAAGGATGAACTGGCTTCCCAGGTCCGCGTAAGGATCTTGAGTGGATACTTCGGGCCCAAAACTTTGCATAAAAATTCAAATTTTTTATATATTTTCACCACTTTTCTTTTTTTTTTGTGAACTCACGATTTGAAAAAACAAAATTATATATATATATATATAACGTGCACGGAGTGAATAGTTTTTATTGAATTTGAAAATTTTAACTGGTCACCGCTGCCTGCGCCTGGTCAATTTAGCGAACCAACTGTCCCTTGGCAACCGAAATTGTCCCCCTATATGCCTTCGTTCCGATTTCAATTTGGCCCTGACCTACATCAGTAAATGCAGAAGTCATTGACCTATTTCAAGGTCTGTCATTCCACACTCCTAGGTGGGAGGAGGACATCAACATTCTGCCGACTTCCTCCCTGCTAATTAGCCTTTACTTCCTATAACCCTCGAGTGGGAGCAAGATGCCAAATATTAAGTCCGCCTCTCTCATTAAATAGCCGCCCCCCCGAATAGGCCATCAAATTCAAATCCTAACTTGAGCCATGGATGGCGCCACTGTCTAAGTCGGTTGCGCGCGCGCATCTCCTTATATTCGAATATCGATATACCATTCATGTTTGGCGTATCGGAGATGCTATCGCACTACAATGCAACACCAACACGAAAAAGACACAGCGAAAAGAGAAAATCAGATGCCAGGGTTTTTTCGTGCGCATTTTATTGAATATTGCAGCCGGTGCCAATGGTTTGCCATTCTTATTGTTACCTTCAGCGCCCAACGTTGGGTCACACCCAATCCTCACAGCCAAGCCGATTGAACCCTTGGTCAGACTACATCTTACGGGAAGTATGACACGACATTTGCTGGTTCTCGATACTTTGTTTTGGTTTTTGTTTACTTTCAGGTCCGGATATCTTTCGCGTGGAACACTCCAAGCGGACGCCCTTGCATGTCCTCCAGCTCATAGGCATTTCCACCAACCGGTTTCACCACCCGAGCCTTCAGAAATTTGCGAGCGAACTTTGCATTAAAGGCCTTGCTAAAGTCGCTGATCGCAAAGTTTCTCCTGAACACTTCCTGTCCTGGAACAGCACGGAAGTGTCTGGCTCTCTTATTGTAGCGTTGCCCACTGCGCTCGTATGCTGTATGGAGCTGCTTTTCCACCTTGGCCCGGATTAGCTGCAGTTTGTCTTTGCTGTTCATGGCTGCCATTTCGTGCTCACACATGGACCTTAGCTTGCGGCCTAGCTTGTATTGGCCACCATTCAACATCATGTGTTGCCCAAACAGCGCAAAGAACGGTGTGACGCCAGTTGCAGAATGTATGCTGTTCCTAATCGCCACCTCGATCTCAGGCAAGTACAGGTCCCACTCTCTATGGTCTTCCTCGAGATATGTACGTATGGCTTGGATGATTGTTCGATTCACTCTCTCCGAAGCATTACTCTGTGGGGAGTAAATTGGTGTCTTCAGGTGCGTGACTTGGAATGCTTCAACCATATCCCTAAATACTTTGGCGATAAACTGTTTTCCGTTGTCCGAGTGTATTATTTCCGGGACTCCGAACTTGAAGAACACCTCGTTCACTAAAAACTCCACCACGTTGTTCGCCGTTGCCTCTTTCATGGCCTTTAGCAAAGTGAACTTAGTGAAATGGTCCACAACAATGAATATCCAGGCATGGCCTTTCCTTGACCTGGGATACTTCCCCAGAAAGTCCACATATATCTTCTGAAACGGCCTCTCAGTGACCACTTCTTTTCCCAATCCAACTTGCATTTGGAAATTCACGGCTTTTGTCTCTTTGCAGACTTCGCATTCGCTGATGACGCGGGCCACGTGAGCTGCCATCTTGGGCCAATAATATTGTCTGCGTAAAATCTCCAAAGTCTTGGCGATTCCTCCGTGTGCTGCTACAGGATCCTCGTGCGCACGTCGAATCAGCTCGGCTGTTAGAGCCTCTGGAACCCAAATCTTCCATATAGTGCCCTCCATTTGCTCATCAAGTCGATTAAATTGCATCCTCTTAAAGATGACGCCTTCGGACACTTTGAGATCAGGTAATTTGTGCTCATTCGCCTTAATCTCTTCGACTAGTGACCTATATTCCTCCGATTCGAATTCCGTGGTTTCAAATCCTAGAGCTGTGCTGACATCAAGCGCTAATTCCTCTACTGCCGCATCCTCCAGACAGCGCGACAATGTGTCTGCTACCACATTATCAGCTCCTTTCCTATGGACGATTTGAAAGTCGTATCCCTGCAGTTTCAACGACCACCGAGCAAGTCTTCCGCTCAAGTCTTTCAAGGCCATTAGCCATTTTAGGCTGGCGTGGTCAGTGATGACCGTAAATGGCATCAGTTCAACATATGGCCGAAACTTGTGGATCGCCATAATAGCCGCCAGGCATTCTTTCTCAGTGACTGAGTAATTCAGCTGGTGCTTATTCATTTTTGCTGAGAAAAAAGCCACAGGTCTTTCATTTTTGTTGTCATCCAGCTGGAACAGAACAGCCCCTACACCATAATTTGAAGCATCGCATTGTATATAAAAATGGCGTTTGAAATCGGCGTGTACCAAAACAGGAGCTGTGGTCAGTGCTGTCTTCAGGGCCTGAACAGATTGTTTGGCCTCCTCACCCAATACAAATTTGCCTCCAGTTCGCTTTTTCAAAGCATCGGTCAATGGAACCGCTAACGCCGCAAAATTCTTTACGAATCGTCGGTACCATCCTGCTGTACCCAAAAATGCTCTCACATCCTTGATGGACTTGGGCTCGGGCATGTTCCTAATGGCTGCCACCCGATCAGGATCTGTTCTTAGAGTGCCCCCGCCAATAATAAAACCCAGATATTTAAGTGCCTTAAAGCAAAATTTAGACTTCTTCATACCAATTGTCAAATTTGCCTTTTTTAAACATTCGGCCACTATTCGCAAATACCTCATATGTGTTTCAAAATCTGGGGAAATGATCAGAAGATCGTCGAGATAAACAAACACATTCGAACGCAGTTCCGTGGGAATAACCTTATCCATTAGGCGGCATAGTCTTTGCGCAGCGTTACAAAGCCCAAACGGCATCATTCGAAATTGGTAAAGAGGCCTTCCCGGGACAGTAAACGCAGTGTACGCCTTGCTTGACTCCTCCAATTCAATTTGCCAAAATGCAAATTTTAAATCCACGCTAGAGATATACTGCGTCTGATCCACACGTGACAAGATTCCTTCTATGCAAGGTAGCGGATACGCGTCCTTTACCGTCACGGCATTTAGCTTTCGAGCGTCTAAACAAAAGCGGTTCTTATCTGGTTTTCGTACCACGGTGGTTCTATTGCTCCATGGACTTAGGCTTTCCTCTATCACGCCGAGTGCCAACATCTTATCCACTTCATCCCACACTATTTTTTGTACAGGAGGTGACATTGGATAATGTCTATCTTTTACTGGTTGGGACCCCTCAATCAACTCAATTTTATGTACTTCGAGGCTAGTTTTTCCCAATCCCACAGTCTCAAAAGATAGAAACTCCTTTTTTACTTCTTCTAATGTTTTTTTCTCGTCTATTCCTAGGTGCCATGATTCCGGATCAGATGCTTCATCTTCCTCCTCTACATAATGCCCGAATTCTTGAACTATTATCTCATCTACGCTCAACTCGTCCTCGGATGCGATTTGCTGCTGCTTGCCAAGCACAGCTGGGGCTAAATTGAACAACCTCCAAAAATCGATTCCAAAGTAGGCCTTCTGTTCGAGGTATGGACAGAGATACAGGGTGATCATGCACTGCCGTCCGGCATATTCCACAGGAACTTTCACCCGTCCAATGATTGATCGATCATGGCCTGACGCTGACTTCACGGATGAGTTGTACGGCTCTACTGTCCATCCCATCTCTTCCACTAGTTCTCGGCAGCCGCGGCCTAGCAGACTTACGGTTGCCCCAGTATCGAGTAGCCCAGTCAGGTTTCGTCCTGCCACTATAGCCTCGGCAAATACTCTGTTCTCCGGATCCGATGTTCGCTGTACAGCCGCGATGACTTGCTTCCTTACTGCCCTTCTTCTTCGAAACCTTTCGCGTGCTTTCAGGACCCTCCGAGTAACCATCCGCATTCCAGCTATTTGATGAGCGTCAAATATCCGCCTCCTGGCCTCCAAATATCTACGCATGCGCTCTTCATATGATAAATAATGATGGCTATTGATAAGTTTATGATTATTTTCTACTTTATTTTTATTACATGCAATTATATTCATCTCTTTTTTCTCCCCTAGGCGTTGGTCTTCGCGGGATTCGCTGCTGAACGTGGGTCTCCCGCTCTTCGCACGTTCAATCGCCCGTTTCCCGCACAATCCGGACACTGAGGTGAGAATGTCTCTGGGCGTCCGCATCTGAAGCAAAAGATTTTCCGGTCCTTTTCTAGACAATCTCTAAACTCGTGCCCAGTCCGGCCGCAGTTCCAACATCCGGGTCTTATCAAAGACCGTGGCACGAATCGAGCCTCTTCCACTTCCTGAGTGGGCCCATCTGCTCCAGACTCCATCTCCAGTTCATGGACAACCTTCTGTCCCATCTGCGCGTATCGACCAGTATTTCGATTGCCATTTGATTCGCGGTTACTGCGTCGGATCAAGCTGTGCTCCACTTCGTTGCACTCGTCGCGCAAATCGTCGACCGTGACTACATCCATCGCGTACACGAAACGAGCGACGCTTTCGCGCAATCCCCTTTTAATTATTTTTACAAGATGCCGTTCAGCTGGCGGTTTTTTTAGTCGCGAGGCCAGCTGACGAATGGCATGAATATAGTCTTCGCAGCTTTCCCCGGGCAACTGTTCCCTCTGTAGCAGATTGTGCATGAGATCATGCTCTGTCCAAGGCCCACGGAATCGATCCAATAACGCTGCTCGCAAATCTTTCCAATTTCGGACATGGCTCTGTCTTACATGGAGCCAATACCAATCCCGAGCACGTCCAGTAACCAGCTGATGAAAGCATTTTATTATTTCCTTCCATGGGCAATCGAACTTTTGCTGCAGGTACTCGACCCTGAACACAAAGTCTTCCACAGAGGATCTGGCGTCTCCATCAAAGGTTACTCCCCATCGCTCGACTCTAATCTCACTACGGCTGTGCGATCGGAAAGTATTCGCGTACACCGGCTCCTCTTCGTCCACTCCACTTCTTGGCCGGACCTCATGAAACCTCCTCTGCCGATTATATCGCGCATCTTCTCTTGGAGACTCGCTCTCTTCGGACCACTCTTCCTCGACTTCGTCTCTTCTGCCACTTCTCACTGGATTGCTCCACAATGCTGCCTTCGCAAGTCGCGAAGCATTAGGACTGCTCTCATCACTTTTCGTTATCGCCGTTTTTGGATACTGGGCTTTCGGGTACGGGGCTGGCAGGCGAGTTTTGGGGATAGCTCCTTGGGTCGTTCCAGTACTTCCGGTCTGCTGAGGTCTTGCTTCTGCAGTAACTCCACCCCGATCTTGCTCAGTTGAACGGGAATTTGTTGGCCGGATCACGTCGTTCAGCTGTTTCATCATCCCAATGAAACCTTGCTCGATCTCCTTTTGGAGCACTCGTCCTATGTCCGTTTCAAATGCCTGCCTGTAGGTTTCATAAGCCTGGGCAACTGCGACGTTGATGGCTGAGGCGTACTCTGACCCGATGGGTTGCTTTGGAAGGTCATAATTTCCGGGACGATCTGTCTCTTGCTGTCCTTCATCTGGCTTTCGCGTGCACTCGCCTTTCTGACGGTTGGGATCTTCATCTTTCCGCTGCCCTGTTTCGTTTTTATCTCTGTGGCGCAGAAAGTGAGTCGGTGTCCTTTTGACGCCGCCCATAATAGCCGCACCACCCGTGGCTCCACTCGGATCTAAATCGGTGTCCCAATCCTCTTTATAACTTGCCATTCCCCGAGACCTCAGCTGATGACTGTGATCACTCACTGCCCCAGCTCCCTTTTTTTCGTCTCCTGACATCTCTTTCGACCTCAAATTCTAAGCTAATCCCAAAAATACCTCCAACCAAAACTACACTAAATATTACAAAACGTAAACAAATTATATATATATAAGAAAATAATTCGCAAAAAAAAACAAAACACAAACTGAACCAAATCTCAACAACAGCAACAAACCAAATTCTCAAGAGTTTCTTTCTAATTTCAGCAACAACTCATAAATAAAAAGGGGGAGAAGGATTCACACTGCCGGACCGAACCGCTGCTCCTACTACGTTGCATCTCAACTATCCTTTCCAAGGAGGCGCTTTCTAACAAAATCAAAAAACAAAACGACACCCAGAACACAGTCAGGACTCATCAACTGATTCCGTCGTCAACTTCAGTTGACGACAGTCAGTCAAGGGTTCTTAATCGAGACCTTGGTTGTCAATGTTCTCTGTTTTCGAATCTTCTTGCCCCTCCGGTTGTCCAGGCCATTCCGAATGCATCACAGACTGAGAAATTTTCTCGTCTGGGCCACTCGAAAATAGCCAGAAACATTGACGGATGCACAAACAGGACGAAAACAGGCCATTAATCACACAAAATTTGACAAGTACGTATTACCCCACAAAAACCTTTTGAAACTATTTTAAATATTAATATCACTTCCATCTCATAGTGGACTTTATCCCAAGTGCTAGGATGCAAGCCATCTCGATGCTGCTGCCTCGGATGACGCCACCAAACACCCTTAGGATTGGTAATTATCAAAAGAGAGATACACATCTCACATATTTAAATAGATTTAAAAAAAAACTAAAAAAATTGTGATGTTAGTGATATGAATTAAGTATTTATATTCGGGTAGCAATTTGCCGACATATAATGCCCAGCTAAGTCTCCCATTTCTGAATAACCCACCCACATTACTTTAATCTGGATTTTTCTCTCCTTAGCCAACCATTCAAAAGCGCAATTGCCAGTGAGCTAATTCTGCTCCACACAAGCCGCTATGGGTTAGTGGCTTAGGAAGAAGGCTCCTCATGGCGAGATTCCTTCATTATGGCTTTAAATTTTTTTTTTTTTTTTTTAAACTTGGTTGCAGTGTCTGCGTGCCTTAACGGTAGCGAGACGTTACTTCCAGTTGGGCGCCATATTGTTACGACGCTGCTTTGGTTTCCAGGGCTGGCACCGGCTAGCTTAGTCCCATCCCAGGGCAGGATTCATCCCAAGCCCACAGCGCGCACAATCACCACGATAAATGACTCTCACCAACAAACACAAAAAAAAACTGCCAACTACTTCAAACTACTGAACAAAATTTATACAAAAAAAAACCAAGCGCCACCTAACAGACTAAGACGATTTCGGCATAGATGTTTCCGCCGGCAACGTCCCCACCCTTCCATGCAGCGGATGCTTATATATCTTCTCCATCTGGCTGCCCTAATACAGGAGACCTGCGGACGGCTCACTCCAGGCTGATGTTTTCCTCCTTCTCCCCCCTCATAATGACTTACAGCGACATGTTCAACACGTTATAAAGACTTTAATTTTCATTGACACATAAAACTAACTCGTACATTTGGACTGATAGACTTTTAGCAATTTTAAATATTATTATATGATCATAATTATTTCTCAGAGTTCAATTTTGCCTTCCCATTGCTATATTCCCTTATTATTAATTAATTTGTTTATTTTGTTTTTCTAGATTCCCATTTAGTCTGCACTAAGCCCTAATGGAGCTCCAAGGGAAAGATTGGGACGGGATTAAAATGGATGTAAATTCATAAATATAAGTATATGTTTAAATATAGGGCAGTTTAGGGAAAATTGTACCTTCACAAGGATATGTTTTTAAATAAATAGAATGTTTAAATAAATATAATAAATAATAAATAAATAATTAAGGTGTATGTGTATTTATAAAAGAAAATTTGTAGAAGTTCGAACTATGTGTTTAGATGTGTTTGTGTGTGTGATCGCACTTCAGTTTGAGTAGCCGATTCTTCTACCATGCATGTAGATGATGCGATGTAATGATGTAGATAATATGTCGATATGGCGTTTTGCTTATGCAAACTGTATGTATATATGTTGCTTTTAGTTGTTGCTGGCTGCTGATTGGGGCTGCCTATGCAGGGCGAAAACTATTTCGATTGGAACTGACTCACTCTATTTATCCTTCCTCCTTGCAGCGTCTCTTGGATGCAGGAACGGTGGCCTGGATGATGCCTCTAGGAAGACCACGGGGAGGTGGGATCACTTGCTACCCGGGCAAAGCGGAAGGCGTGTGGAAAGCTCCCCCTCACTAGGATTCCCAAGGATGAACTGGCTTCCCAGGTCCGCGTAAGGATCTTGAGTGGATACTTCGGGCCCAAAACTTTGCATAAAAATTCAAATTTTTTATATATTTTCACCACTTTTCTTTTTTTTTTGTGAACTCACGATTTGAAAAAACAAAATTATATATATATATATATAACGTGCACGGAGTGAATAGTTTTTATTGAATTTGAAAATTTTAACTGGTCACCGCTGCCTGCGCCTGGTCAATTTAGCGAACCAACTGTCCCTTGGCAACCGAAATTGTCCCCCTATATGCCTTCGTTCCGATTTCAATTTGGCCCTGACCTACATCAGTAAATGCAGAAGTCATTGACCTATTTCAAGGTCTGTCATTCCACACTCCTAGGTGGGAGGAGGACATCAACATTCTGCCGACTTCCTCCCTGCTAATTAGCCTTTACTTCCTATAACCCTCGAGTGGGAGCAAGATGCCAAATATTAAGTCCGCCTCTCTCATTAAATAGCCGCCCCCCCGAATAGGCCATCAAATTCAAATCCTAACTTGAGCCATGGATGGCGCCACTGTCTAAGTCGGTTGCGCGCGCGCATCTCCTTATATTCGAATATCGATATACCATTCATGTTTGGCGTATCGGAGATGCTATCGCACTACAATGCAACAAGATTCAATTCAGATCCAATAAATTAATAACCATACTGCAAGCAAAGGCGCTGCTTGTGCTATGTGGGTTTGAACATTGGCGGGACAAGACAAGACCCAACAAATTTATTTTATAATTAATTTAAATAAACAATTTAATTTAAATGTTCATAATAATATTTGATATGGCTGGCCGGCACTAGAATTTTTAGAGAAACTTGTTGAAGGCCGTGCTCCTCAGTCATATCTTCTGGGGGACGAGCAGAGCAGGCCATTCGCATAAATGCTTGCCAAATTAATAAATGCTTTCGTAAGAGTAAGCAATAAAAAGCTATCGTCTTGGGGTACCCTTCTTTAGAGTAACCAGGTAATAGGTGATATATCAGACTTATTCGTTCATTCAGCGTTTCATTTCCGTCACAGATTTCATACAATATAAAACACCATTGCATGTCTGTGAAAACTTAAAGCTTTTAAACAACTGACAATGTGCGGAACTTTAAATTGTGCTATCTGATAATAGGCCTTTACATGCTACTGTTAATTAAATAAGAGCTTGTAATGTATTATGTATAAATTAAAATTTGTGTGACATTAGTTGGGCCTTGTGTTTATATGTGTAAATTATCAAAATATAAATTGTTTGTTCTTTTATAATTTTATTTAGTTTTGTAACTCCTTCAGATCAAACTAAATTTTGAAGTTAGATTTAAGTGTTACTTTTGTACTGTTTAAAATTAAATTATAGTGAAATAAACGGCCTCTGGGTAACAGGAACCCAGGAGTGACCACGTGCATAAGCACAGAAAAATCTGGCCGCTCTCTGATTGACTTAACACCATCACACCCCATGTAAGTGCTCATGGCTGTATGTGTGTATATACTTGTCAGAGGCAAATTCAAGTGTCGGACAGTGATGTTATGCGCGCCCGATAGCGGTTCGGCCCTGTAAATGTCGCTCCTAAAAGTGCTGTTAAATCGATAAATTACAAAACTCGTCTCTAGCCCTGCATCATATAGAGGGACCACATCCGGCCACTCCATGAATTCTTCAGTATGACCAAATCTGGTTACTTCAAAAATACTACAAGTTGACCATACACTAGCAATCGAAAAATGCTACAGTGTGGCCATCTAACGATTTAGTGACAATCTCGCATAAATATAAAAATACTGCAATCAATGTAGCAGTGTTGAAGTCGTCTACACAAATTGGAGGAATAGTCTCAATTCAACCAAACATTTAAAACCATTCCCCCCCCCCCAAGTTAAAGTCACAGTCGAACCAAATTTGTTTTAGTAATACGGATTTAGACATCTTCTTTGCCCAAGAGCATTTTTTTCAGAACGCTATTTAGCATTGGTGGCTGCTTTGGTACTTACAAAAATTTACTATTTTGCTCCAAAAATAACCAGATTTTACTCGCCAATCCAACATGGCAGGCCCGAACGCAATTTGCAGGGAATACACTATAGTTAAGGTTTAGTTAACTCCGCGTCAATAACCGAACTAGAGACAACTTCTGAAAATCACTAAACCCAACCAGTTCGGTTTTGCGAACTCTCTGGATGCCAAAAAATGATCGTGGATTGGGCTCGATTATTATCTTTTTATAAGTTCAAAATTTTAACATAGGCGTTTTCTTTATTGATTTTAAATTTATTTGATTGGCTTACATGTTAAATGAATCGCTTTTTTTTGTTGTGGTTTGTTAATGGAACGTCGTTAATGTGTATTAAGTATTGTAATATGCGTGTGTATATATATACATATAAATATATAAAATAAAGTAAAGTTCAAAAAGACTTAAAACTATAATTTAAAAAATACAAAGACTGGTTACGGTCCATCGACGCAGTCACCTTCGCCGACAATGATGCGGCCCTCGTCTGCGGTTACCCAGAAGCCAAGAATGCGCATCCACGTTAGACCAGCTTGTAGTAAAGACACTTAGCCATTTAGACTCATTTTGTGAAAATATCGAAAATATCGATATTATCGATATTTTTGCCCTAAAATATTTATATCGAAATGATACTTTTTCAATATCGTCAAAAATATCGATATAGATATTTTTGAAATATCCGGCATCCCTAATGTACAGTGGTCCAAGCTATTTCAAACATTGCTTATGTATTAATTATAGTATTTTATATTTGTTTTTGTATTTTGTAATTCATTATTTTTTAAGATCTTTACAACTGAATTGCACATTGATGCAAACTATACCAAATATTGCTCCAAGTAGCAAATATTGTATCCAAAAATATTTGGAAAATAAATTATAAGTTGTATAATGTACAAAAATAAACAGAAAGGCTTGGAATTGACGTCAGTCGTCGCCAAGTCCTTAATGTGCGCGCACCGTCGCCACTAAATTGAAAAAACACCATGGACCCACCACATTCAATCCTGTCAGCTATTTAGAAGCAGCTGTTACCTTTTTAATTAGGGAACGGAATATAGTAACTATACAATACTATAAATTGTTGTATTTTCCATCAAAGTTGAAAAACTGCAACCTTGTTCTACGGGCGCCACTGTGTTGCCTTAGTTTCGGTTCTGCCACTTTTTATTGCTTTTTGTCAGATCTTCGTTTTGAACCTTGCCTCCACTTGCCCCACCTATAGAGGCACCCAGGAAGAATTGTTTTTCAAAAATTTGACAAAATTATCTTAGAAGCTTTTCTGCCGTGAACTTCTCGATATAAATTATAAAACCAAATTTTGAAGTTCTCCTCCAAATAATATTAAAACACCAAATCGTCATCTCTTGTCAACATTGCTTTGTGTTTTATTAAACTTGATTTTTGTATATTCTATCTTTATTACTTCAATTTATTTAATAATTTTAAGCATTATTTCCTTAGTATAAGTGTATGTTTGTCTGTTTTATATAACTACATATGTGTATGTCTCCCATATTTATTATTTAAGAATCACCGTTAACCTCTTAACACTCACACACTTATACATATCTACAGTCCGCCCATGACTGAAACAGAAGACTCAGTTCAGTCGACCAATCCATACTGACTCACATGCATACGTAAATAAATATTGACTAAGGTTAAGCAAATGTCAGAGGCAAATTAATCAATTGTGTATTAGATAAAATGGATATTTAGGCGTAGTAAAACGTAATCCATTATTTTTATATGAAATTGAAGGGTTTATTTATTATACTATATATAGAATGATCCGATCTAAGTCAATTATGCCATTTTGTTCGATAACTATCTGCCATTCCGAAGGCAATTTTATTATACCTCTCTCATAGAAACCCTGGTTCTCGTTCTTATGATCAAAAACAAATGTTCCACCAGCAAAATCTTGGGCCATAGACAGGGTTTTTTTGCACTGTTCAGCTTTATCGATTTACATAATCTTATCAACATTTTTGACAATTGGCCTTCCGGAGCGGGGTTCATATTTACCCTCACAATTGCCGAAACCGCTCAGGACCATGAGCACTATTCACATTTTCGCCTTTATCAAAGAAAAACTGTGAAATGTAGTGTATTTTCTCTTTGCATGGGTTTATGACATGTGCGCAAACAAAATTAAGTCAATCCAATGCAAAACTGTCAAAGAACCTTTTTTAGTGATAACTGTCATCTTTACAGCGTCATCTGTTGGAAATCAATGAAACAAAAAAGAAAACGAATTCAAAGTACTTAAGCCATATATTGAGAATTATGGATTACTTTTTACTACACCTATTTGTATGGTATGTTACATGCATAACTATTTATTTGATACGTTGTAAGATTATTGATTGATAGGTCGATCAAAGGAATCTGCACAAGCAAATTTCATATGGCCGTTTATAGTATGTGTGGTTTTGTTAGCTATAGGTATGCGTTTAACTGCAACGAAATTCCGAAATGTCCGGGACAAAGGTACACAATTGTAAAATCGAACCATTGAGTTTTTGATACGAAATCATATCGATTTTCTAACTAAGTCTTGAGCAATACAATAATGAGCCATATAAATAATAGTAACATTTCTTTCCGGTCTCCTCTTTTCATCAACATAGTAACATCTCAATAATTACAGAGCGGTAAATAATGGACTCGTATTGGTTGGTTCTATTATTGGGGTATTCGTGTGCAATTCTGAATTAGTTGTAGGGGTTGTTCGTAACAGTACTGACTCGAATAAAAATGCGGCAACTAAAGCGTATAAAATATACATCAGTTAAACTTAAGGAATAGGGTCAATAAATTAAATATTGCAAAAATGTTTCAAAGCGGTCTACACTCTAAATACTAAATCCATTCAAATGAAAACACAGAAAACTGGAAGCATAGTTAATAGAAGGTTTTGATTAGAACAACATTTAAAACTAAATCATTAAATCGTCAGATCTGTGTGCGCTTATTTACAATGTTATGCAAGTCTTGCATGTCTAATGCTAGGCTTAGCTACATGTGGGAATATTTTGACTTCACTTGTGTGTCCTGTTCGTTGACTAATTACGTTAATAACCATATATCTACTTAAATGAACTTAAGCTACACATAGATATCCGCATAGACGAATGCGACTGTTTAAATATTAAAGCTTAGCATAATTCGTTTCAAATTATTATTTCACATTTAAATGTGAATGTGTTAAACAGTCTTTTTTAATTGGCAATGGCTATACACATTGTTCCTATTACATGACAAATTATCTTATCTTAACGTATCACGCGTCCTGCCTTTATAATCATGTGCTGCAATTTCGAAAACATTTTCAACATCTTGATTTACGCTTGATTTTTGATAGCACTGTGCAACAAAACCACAACCAATAATGCACTTATCTGTGCAAACATATGACTTCCCATTTTTTTGAACTTCAAAAAAGATTGTAACCTGCGATTTGCCTAATTTCTTTTTCTCCACAGCTGAGGGTGTCCACGGTTATACGAAGTTTCAATCACAATCTTGTTGCGTAGTGTTATTAATATCCAAGTGCACATCTATGTAAGTTGGGTTTTCTGATGATTTTCAAATTCCTTCAAGCGTGCTCTTAATTCTACATTGTGGTGTTTAAACTGTTTTTTATTTAATACAAGTTGTGTTCCTTCCACTTAGATATGTATGCCAATATCCGCTCATTTCAATTACGTGTACGCATAGTTAACCGACCACGTAAGAATAGATCTCGACTGTGTATATATATTTCCTAAGTTTAAATTTAATTAAATGAATATGTACAAAAATGTACGTACACACACGAAAAACATATCTTCCTTCTTACAGATGTTGGTATTTCATTTGCAATAGCAGCTATCAGGTCTTATGGTCAATAAATTCGTAAGTGTTGTCAATCGGCGTACGCGTTATGGACACTAGATTATGCTTTGTATACTGATCGGTGCGTGCCTAATCATTCAAAGTTAAGCTGACTGTTGGGAATAGACAGAATAAGCCTCGATCCGTCATCAATTAATAAGCCCCCTTATTTAGTGTCCCAAGAGAATACGCCAACTTCTGGTTTCTACCTATAAAATTCTCAAAGCCAAAGCCAAACAAACCGAGTACATATGCATGTATGCCGAATACTACACAGAGAATAAAAAGGATATTATAAAAAATCCCTTGGATGATTTCGGTATCCATTTGAAATGTTTTTTTTATATCCATTTTTAAGCTTTAAAAATATCCATTTAATGTTAACTGGATCTTATAATTTCATCCAGCGGATCTGAAAATCATCCAAAGGATATGAAAGTGCATATTTTTAAAACAAAAAAGGGACATTTAGAGCTATCCAATCCATTAGATTTTTTTATATTTTATTGCTGTGTACAAGGCGTAAATGAATAAATATGAATGCCACTCACTTTTCGATAAAAGTAAAGAAAAGTAAAGCATTCCGAAGTTTTCATGCTTTTGCAGACATAATAGACATACATAGTTTTATCAACTTCAAGGGGACTAAGCTCATAATAGTATGCTAAATTTGTAAAAATTATATCTTAAGTAATAATGAACCATTAACATAAGATTAATAATTATACACAGAGAAAGAGAGGATATGAAAAGAAACCGTAAGTTAAATTCGCCCCTGCCCGACTTCGATGTACCCGTTACTCAGGGAAATTATTGTTTAAAGGCCTCTCCTTAAGTAATTTAACACAGCATTAAAATTACTGTGATAATTTCAACGTGATGTTAGCAATCACCGCAAGCGGCTCAGAAAAGTAACAAAATGTTCGTATAACATTTATAGCTTTGCGGACGGGGCTAAATCGACTCGACTATTGATGCTGATCAAGAAATTGTAAACGCTTCCTTGCGCCGATTACACACATTTGCAGGACTTTAGTAAGCCCTTTTTACTTCAGGAGTAACCGGTATTAAAATATCTATTCGACGATTTCGGAGTCCATTTTGAATTTCATATCCTTTTTTAGATATTAAAATATCCACTTTATGTTAAAAAGATCTTAAGTTTTATCCAACGAAATTCATACAAAGGATTTGAAAATGAATTTTTCATTATAAAAAAAGGATATAAAAAATATCAATTCCAATTGGATCTTTTTTTCTGTGCAGGTAATAATTGGTTATTGCAATTATTTAAGTTACATAGGGTGTAAAATGGGGACAAAACAAAGACAGAAGGATAGACGACCCGACCGACGGGCTGGAGCAAGAATAAGCATACTTTACGTGGGCGCCTTTCACTGTGCTCGCCTTCCTCTGTTGATTTTCGCGTAACGGGAATAGCAAAGTCAACCACATTTGACTGCCACACTTGAGCTACGAATCATATTCTCTACTTTTATAGTCAAAAGTTCATATTTTTGTGCAACTGCTTGACATATTTAATTACCACTGCATAACTATACCAACAAAAGCTTTCGAAGTTAAATCGAATTTCAGGATGGGTGGTGTTATCTCCATGACGAGTTCTAAGTTCATTTCGTAAACGGCGACGCAGAAAGAGCAGGAGGACTCGTATAATTGTAAATTGAAAAATCGCAACTACATGCAGTTAATTTAAAGACACCCCTAGCTTTGCTACAGAATGAATTTGTTCGGTGTACATTTTTACAAGCATTCGTAATTACAAACAAACTTTGTTTTAAGCTATTGCAATGAAATTTTCTAACACAGACAAGTGAAAGTATATATGTACAAACATATATATACACACATGCATATGTACACGTAAGTACTAAGGTAAGTTTCATATTTATACGACATGTTTACTTCTTTATTATACCCTTGCAGAGGGTAATTGTCCAGATGTTTGTAACGCATAGAAGGAAGCATCTCAGACCACATAAAATATATATATTCTTGATCAGCATGACGAGCTGAGTCGATATAGCCATGTCCGTCTGTCAGTCTGTTTCTATGCTATCTCGTCATTCAGTTTTAAAGCTATCGCCACCAAACTTTGCACGAAGTCTTATGGTCTAAATACGCTGCACATTTGTCATAAGAAGGATCGGTCCAAAAACTAGTTCTAGTGAGAAAAACTTTTTTGTTTTTAATGCAAACGTCCAAACGCCAAACTCCGTATTTACTAGTTTTTAATGCTTCTCTATAGTTCTGCAAAAATTTTGTCGAAATCGGACATCTATATGGTATAGCTGTCATACAAAAGTAGAGCCAGAAAATTAGTCTTATTGGGAAAATCTTGTTTGTTATCAGTGGACATATCCTTCAAATTAGTTAAAAAACGTGCTGCAAGGGTATACAAACTTCGGCCGAGCCGACGTTAACTTTCCTCTATTTTTTTCATTGTTTTCTTAAAAAGTTTCTACAAACAAACATATTTTTGCATATTTTGTTTTTACGCTGAATACATATAGGTATGTAGTTTTTGGGATTCATATGTACATATTATGTATATTTTACTTTTTATGATTTGTAAGTCTTAGTTAAACACTAAAACTTACAACTGTTTCATAACTATACGACACTGGAGCAGTCTTTATTAACATTTGAGCACGAGTTTTTTCAATAATCATCCCCAACAATTTTATTGGGGATTCGAATAAAATGCGTTCTTCTGGCTGTTACACACATTTGAACCGACCTATTTTACTCTTCGTACCTTCGGCACAGAGACTTAGTCGATGCAAGCCGAACAGAATCAATCTGCACCGAACCGCTTATTGATGCTTGTAAACTGAACTATGCCCATATCGACGAGTATGTGTCAAAAATATCTATAAATTTAGGAAAATGTGTTAGAACACGCAACTATATGAAAAACCTTGAATCGTTTAAACCTTGCAGAGTTTCTCTAGCTACCTCTTAAAGGACAGCAGTCTGCCGGTTTAGAGTCGGGTGCCAGTGATTCAGCTATACTCGACTTAGTCCTTATCCTGCTATTGTCGTCTCGTTTTATAATTTAATTTCCAGAATCCTAACCATTGTTCAGTTGGTAGTGGTTGTCCACCTTGGATACGCGTTATATTTACATCATTTCTGCTCTCCGTCTCTGACTTTATATAATGTTGAATATGAATATTAATATTATAAAGCCAAACTAAGGTTTTTACGACTTTTATTTAACGAATAATAATAACTAAAGGTGCAAAAATTCTAACTGGTATATATATAATGCTCATTTTTGTCGAAAAAATTATTTAAATATTTTATAAATTAAGAAGCTAGCAACACGATTGGAGCTGTAATCACAACGTGGAAATATTTTGGGAACGTTGGATTGCTGGATATGGATAACATCGCCTATCGAAGTCGAATATTCCCTAATGAATGTAATTTATAATAAATTGATAATACAATATAACTGTTTTTATCATGAGGTAAATTCCAGTATTACTTTGCTCCACTTGGTTTTAGAAGTCAGCGATAAATTGGTCTATCTTAAACCTAAAACCAGTGGTGGGTAGGAAATTTGAGTTTGGGAGCAGTCCAACAACAACAAACAATCCAATCCTTTGGCAGGTCGATAAATAATTTGTATTACAATTATGTCCAGAAGGTAAAATCATTCTATCAATAATCCTGTGGTAGCTATGACGTTCTAAATAAAAAAATAAACTTGATCTGCCTGCAGGTAAAAGATGAACATGTCCCATACATATCAAATATCTGAGATCTGTTTCTTCATACAGACGGACATGGCTATATCAATGCGGCTGATAATGTTGATCCAAAATATATATACCTTTGGCTATTACATATTTTTGCACTAACTTAATGTAGACTGTTCAGAGTATAATTATTTTTTATACAAGGCAGGTACTCTCTACTGTACAGGGTGTCAAAAAAAGGAGACGTATAAAACTACGAACTCTTTACCTACGTTTGGAGAGTATTAGCATACATATTTGGCCAGTGTCGATTAAATATGAAACTCACCTTATGACGACTTATGAAACTATTTGGCATCATTCACCATTGGCTTGGGGTTTTGATTTGAATGTGCTGGAATAACTGCGTACTATTACTTTAATGTGTTTATATTATTGTATGGTGATAATTCTGTTTGGCCTCAGTTGAAATATATTTAACTATATGTTGGTTTGTCTTTTGTCTTGCATAACAACTTAAGCGTATAGCAAGCTCTCACAGACGAGGGCAATATTTCGATGCGGATTAATTGCTGATTGAAGTCATTGGTAGGTACAATCGTACATAAATGGTGTTCTTGTTCTTTTTGGCACTTGTCCTCTAATGGCCACACGTTTCTGGAAATGGCGATGGGATGGCGAGAATACTACTTATTGCACGTTGATAGTTGTTGGCCTCATATCACTGCGCAGCTGATACGACAGAGCCTGATATTCGGCGCGACTAGTGCCAGCCGGCTGCTATGAGACGCTTATGGCCCCAGTTTCGGAAGCACTGGGTGCTGAGGGATTGGCGGCCGTCGCTGACGGCTCGGATGAATTGCGGAGCTTCCCAGTAGATATGGCGGGTGTAGCGACAGACAACGATGAGACCTCGTTGCTATTGGTGGCCGCCAGGTGATGACTCAACTGTTGGTGGAAATGTTGACTAAAGCTGCTACTAAATAGCGCATGATGCGGATGGTACCCATGCGGCGCGGCATGCTGGAGAATAGATGCGGCGGCAGAGGCAACCACCGCCTGCGGGTCGCAGCTTTCAAGCGAGACAACACTTTGCTCCTCGCGCCTTTTGGTAAGCTGATTGATGCTAAGCGGATTGTTGATGTCGCGTGGATTGGCGCCGATGGGGTTGCGGTGAACGATCGATGGCGCCAGCACCTTGGACGATGCACCAGAGCCACAAAACCCGTTGGTTGCCAGTGAGGTAGTCGTACTGTTAGCGACTATTGAATGTGACTGTAGTATTGCATCAGTGTTGCTGTTGCCAACAGAGCCAACCATTGGAAGACTCAGACCCATACCTAAATGACTGAAACGGTTGCCAAGCATCATGGCGCGCTCATGGGCCGTGGTAGTTAGAGGTCCGATTGTCGCTGGCGAGGCCGTACTAGAGGTATTAGGCGTAGTGCTTATGCTACAGGTTGACCCACTACTGGATGCAGATGCTGAGGTGGACCCTGATCTGGATTGGCTGGGCGCGTGCTCAGCGTTTGCAACCAAGAGCACGCAAGGGCCGACCGTTGATAGAGCTGGGGTTGCAGGACTAATGTTCATGTTGAGTGGGCTGGCGATGCTCGTGGTAGTCGAGGGACTTTGCAGACTGGACAGCCCGCTCAAACAGCCTGGACTGGACAAGGACTGGTTCAGGGACTCGGTATCCTCGTCCGCCATTTTGTTGCTCTCGTCTCCACTGGCACAGCTACCGCCCAACTGATCATCGTCATCTTCGTCCTCATCGTCATCACTTAGCTGACTGCCGGGGTCGTCTATTCCGCTGCCGTCCTCTGTCGCACCGTGTCCATTCAATGCCTCCATATAGCGAATGCACTTCTTTTTGCGTCTGCGTAGAATATAAAATGAAAAAAGAATAAGTTACATCTCAAATCGTTTTTGGTTAATGGAGGTAGATGCTATTAAGGGGACATTCCAAAGCAATTATAGCTACCCAATAAAAAATCATGCAAATGGGGCCCTATTTTTGGCTACACTAGGCGATAAACATAAAATTTTTCCGTGCATGCCGTGAGCATGAGAAAGTGCACCGCGAAACACATCGATTTGTTAATGAATGGAGTCGATGGTTTTGGTCCTAGCCAATATCTGTCATCAAGAACCGCTTGAGGGTTCTGTGGAAGGGAGGCATTTATTCTTGAAAAACTTCAGACCTTTTCGGACAACTTAAAATGTCAAGCGCTTGGCACACCTCAGCTCTACATTACAGAGAAATTAAACGGATTATATATAAGCTCGAGTTGACTAAAAGGTTTATCTACTTGTTAATGCTAGCGATGTATAAAACAAGTAAATGGATGCAATTAACGCATGCAAACTCAAGAAAAGAACGAACAATTCGAAAGCAAGTAAAATAGTTTCGAAATAAAAATTATGGTAAACTCAAGAAACTCCCTCTACACAGAGGAAGAAAGGATAGTAAAATAAATCCATTGGATGATTTTGGAATACATTTAAAATACATTTTTTGTTTAAATCTTTTTTTGGATATTACAATATCCATTGGATGAATGGATCTTAAATTTTCTTTCAACGGAGCTAAAAATCATCCAAAGGACATGATAAAGTTATATTTTAATGTCAACAAAAAAAGGGATTTTAAAAATTATCCATTCCAATTGGATCTGTTTTGTGCATCTATCTTTTTTGATTATGTATTTTCAGCGCTGCTATTGTGTTCGGTTAGCTTAAACCGTGTTCAACTGTATTGAAAATCCCATGTACAAGGACTAGTAGTTCAATTGATATAACTACAATCTTGATCATACATTTAGATGTCATACACATACACAAGGATGGTGAGTGGGGCGTACTTCACTATATTTAAAACTTTAGTGGCCAAAATCTAAGCTTCTTGAGTTATAACAGATCAATTGTCTGAAATTGGGACTAAATAGTCTTGGCATATAAACGAAAACAATCAAATTGTTGATTTTAATTCGGAATGTAAGAAAGGTGGTCAGTTCCAGCTGTATTATACCCTGTTGCTAGCAGTTGACACGCTTTCGCGATCCCTTTATCACTATACCCGTGACTTTTATGGAGAATCTTTTAAAGCTTATATCTCTCCATTATGTTTGATATGATTACTTACAAAAGTAATCATGGCAATGGTAATTTGAAGACTTTCTTCTGATGAGACTTTCGTATACCTTCTTATTCTACATTCATTTGCGTATTCTCATTATAAACAGAATAAAAAAGAATGTTTTAAATTTCCATATGATGATTTCGGTTTTAATTTTGAATGGATATATTTTAATGTCCTTTTTTGGATACTAAAATATACATTTAATGTTAGCTGGATATTAAATTTTCATCCAACGGAAATGAGACTCATCCAAAAGATATGGAAAATGTGTATTTTAATTTAAAAAAACAGAAAACTATCCTTTCCAATTGAATTTTTTTTTTCTGAGTAACTTTAGTAGTTTTACTCATAGAGATATCACTTGCTAACTGTGAATTTATCTAGCTGCCGCATGGATGTCACAAGTGAATGCCACAAATTCTGCCAGTTAAAGATGTTGTTTGCTAATAAATTGAATCACTTGAATATTTGATTGATATATAAAGGGGTCTCTAACAAAAATGATTTTCGGTCTCGATCGGGCTGTTTATCTCGGGCCATAGATATCGGTTCCTATACAATTAAACAAATATTTCGGCCAATATAAATGCCTTGATTGAAAATGACTTTATTTTCGCTTGGAAAGCCTAATTCAGTGGCGTAGCCAGGAGAGATTTTGGGTTAAGCCCCCCCATACTCAGTACTCATACTATGTACTGGATTAAGGAAGAGGCGGCTAAATATAATATTTCTAAAGTCCCCTAATATATATAATATCTTCAGCTATAGTCCGCTGTTTGCCAAGGGTTTTCCTTACTATTCGGTTGATGTTGTTAACATATTTTTCTGACAACATAATAGCCGGTATTTATATGCTAGCCAGCTTAAAGAAATAAAAGTATCAAGTCGTTTATTTTTGCTGAACAGGCATATGATCATGCTTTCATCCGCCAGCTCGGATTACACTTATGCTAAGGTTCTACAGGATAATAATTTGCCATTATTTGCCTGGATGGGACAATTTCCCATCACATTTTTCTGGACCCAAAAGCTAAAGGCATTTTCATACGAAAATAATTTGCGCAATTATTTCCGAAATGGATCCAAATTAGGCAAGTGTTCATCAAAATAGGACCTTAGGCTGACTTTATGTATAACGGGTCTTTTTATAATTTCAGTTAATATATATTACCACGGTACTAAGCCAGTTGGACTTAAGCAATAATTTCCCCAAGTGAACTCCAATAGCCAGAAACATAACAAACTGTGTGAAACTTAAATCCAATGCTTGCACTGAGAAAAAAATAACCAAAGAAAACATCGAAATCTCAAAACGCAGAAATCATATAACTGGGAATGCAAACATAAAATTGTGTTAATAGTCAGAAAAGGCAACGTCGCAACGAAACGAAAACACAACAACAAACAACATCAAAGTTCAGATTAGCACTCATAGAAACATATGTGTGGTATATATAAATCCAAATTTTAGAAAATCAAAATTTTTTAGTCGTTAGGCAACCACAACAACAACGATAATATTCACGATATGTAAATATTCAGTGACAAATTGAGAAATTTGATTACTTAATTCATACATCATACATCTTTACCCATATGTACATCAGAGTTTACAAATACATATCTGATTATATCCACTGGTCTTGGCTCCAAAATGCTATTAATTCTAGAAACTGTCCAATTCGAGACGACATCACTATACCACCCATTGAAACAGACAGAAATGGCCACGTCCATGAAAAACAAAATAAACACAAGTGCACTTGCTCCACAAATCTCTATAGATTTGGTTGAATTTTTAACTTAATATAAATACAATATAATATAAATTTCATTTTTCAGTGAAAGCGACATATCTGTTATGCTGCAGCCGATCCTTCGGATTTTTGTTAAAACATCATATTTTCGAATACCTTTAATGAGCATTTTAAATATAAAATATATATTTTTAATAGATTGACTCAAACTAAAAGATATTTCCGCTAGGTGAAATCCATTTATAACTCTTATTTCATTTATAAATCAAAGAACATTTTGAAACAAAAACCGACTCAAAATGATGATGGCAAGAGCAGGCACGAACACCGCGATATCTCTCTTTTTAGCTTTCCGCATCATGTAAATTCAACACGATATATAACATATTTTGTATGGGATGTCGCTTTTGAGTACTCTTTGTCTTTGTACTGTTTAATTCAAGCATGATTGTTTTGTTTTCCATCTCACACATTGTGCGCCTTCGATTTACGATTACTTTATTTGTTTACGATTTACGATTGATGATGATTCTCCGCTGAATGCCTCAGACTGCTAATTTAGGTTGATGGCTGACTTTAGCACATTTAGTGATAATTTTGTTACACTTGTTGTGGGCTTTTATGGCTGTCAGTTTATTTTTGGCCGTACAATCGAACAATTATTCATTTTGTAAGATTCCATCTCAGCTATCAGGACAGTCAAAATTTACAGATTGCAATCGGCAATCAGTGTATTCAGCAGGTAATATCGACAATTATAAATCAGTCATCGGAAATCGGATTTATCTGCTGAATGCGCCCATTGTAATTGCTAATAATAATCTAGTTTGTGATTTTGATCGAATCATTCCGTTTTTATTTTAAAATTCTCAGATATTTTCATTGTACACTCGAAATGACAAAACGTTTCAATAGAATTCTTTATTCACTTATTGGAAATCACAACTCTAACCAATTGAATCAAAATCGGGAACGAGAACAGGCTTGTATTAGTTTCCAGGTAAATTTCTTTCTTTCCGGTAAATATTATTTGAGGTGTGTAAATTATAGAAAGAAATTTTCTCTGGGTTCTTTGCAACCCTGTATTGTGAAATACCTCCAAACGTATTTCAGAGTCGTTCTAGTTGAATATATTTATGTGTGCGTCTATAAGAGATCGTCCCTTTCCGTATTTTGTATGTCCAAACATATTAAAAGTAATATGCATGTAACGCTTCCACCTGGCTTGTGAGTGTCAATTGATCACCGTCTGTTGCGACACCTTGTAAAATAGACAAACTGCCTACGGCCCACTTGGAAATATCATTTATAAATTTTTTCTTTGGCACATTTTTTCCTTGTGTTAATGAATGCTCGTAGGAAGTAGGAATTGTTGAACTTGTTCGGTTTCTTCTCCACTTTCATTCAACAGACTACTAAATATTCCACCAGTGCTGCGATCTTAGCAATTTAGTTGAAAGAATTTTGGTATCTTTGAAAGGCAGTACGAAATGATGTGTATTTAACTAGTTTGAAACCAGAACATTCTTTGTTCTATAACATCTACTCAGTACGCCTCTTCAGAAGTGAACATTGGAGTGAGAAATTAAGGTTCAATCATTAGAAATAGCTTCAGTTCATGTGTGATTCCATTATAGTTTAACTACCCATGAACTTTAGTACCTACATTTTTGCTTTAAAAGAACGCCTTGTGTTAGATGCATAATCGAATATCAAGTAAGGGAGGCCAATGTTATTAGTATCAGCTCCTTCAATTTAGTGCTGGTTTCAAGTAATCTGATATTTAAAGGTAGTTTCTATTTTTTATATTGGAAAATTGTTTTTACCAACTCTTAACCCTAATTTCTCGGGAACAAAATCAACCGATTTGAATAAAATATTTTTCTGTCATAGCTATCACCCAAATGAATAAAAGCCGATATTATACACTTAAAAATTACTTGTTCGAAAATATCACAATAATATTTTCGTTTTAAATATCAAATTGATATTTTATAAAGTAATTTTGTCACAAAAAATGAATTAGAAATGAGAGGTTAATCCATCCTATACCGATTTTTTGGCTAAAGCAGTATTTTCATATGAGACGGGTCAAAATTACATTTTTCCTGTGAGTTGGAAATCAAAAAACTCTTAAGAGAACTCAGATAGCCAACTTCTCATGCAGCTTTTCATATATTTTTGTGCTTCTCAGATTGGCTACTACACTTGCGTGATATCTCATTTGTGAAAAAAAGATTTGGGTATTTTGGCTGCACCATTCCAAAATAAGATGTGAGGCGTAGTCCTGAATAAAGTAGGACTCTATTTTCGCTTTTTTCCAGTTTCACAAACTTTATTTGCGATCCCTGGTTTTAGTGTGCCCATAACATTTTGGAGCTTTAGTACGTTGCAAACTACGCTTTATTTTGATTTGGGTCTACTGTCCGTGGGCATTTTGTCATGTCACCGAAAAATCGGTGTCTGTGATCGTTGTGTTTGAAGCGTCTTTGATTAAATGATTATAGGATGCTATAAGTTTTAGTTTGATTACATATATTAGAGCATTCATATATGTAAGTGACCCAATTTGCAAATACTGATGTACATTTGGGAAATATTAACTATTGGATTATTTACTAGTATCTGAGCAGCATGAGCTGTTGAGTTTAAAGAACACAATGAATATCCTCGAATGCCGGCCGCTCTTCGCCGTCATCACGACCGCGGCATACGTCTATGGGCTTTTACAAATTGACATATGTAGGTGGTGCCTGCGGCGAGAGCTGCTGTGAACCTGCACTAGCAGCGCCACCACCGCCTCCAGCGCTGCCATTAATTGGTGCTCCTCCATTTCCATTGCTGTTGGTCAGCATTTGAATATGCGTGTGAGAAGACGATGTGGATGATGATGAGGAGGACGAGGACGACGAATTGGGCAGCATTACTGTGCCCCCTATGCCACTTACTATAGGTGCCAGCATACCAACACCAATGCTGCCCACTCCTGAAACGCTGCCGATGCCGCCGCTGTTGTTCACCGTTGAAATGACACCCAAACTAGGACTGAGTTATCAGTCAAGTCGAGAGTTAATTGAAAGTCCAAAAATTGATTTGATTTAATGTTAGCATTAAAAAGAGAAAGGGGTAATCGAGAGAACATCAAAATCATTTAGTCATCTATTGTGTTGCATTTGGTGATTGTGATAGTGTTGGAGTGTTTACATGTAAATGCAAAAAGAAGGCGAAGCTAGCTTCGGCTGTGCCGAAGATTCTATACCCTTGGCTGTTCTCGGGCAACTCCATGTACGGTGGATTGTACATTTTAAAGTTATAACTATAAAATTTGACAATATAAAAAATTTGGAAGTTCCTCAAAATATGAAAATTAACATTGGACCAAAGTACAACTCGCTTCTGTGGGCATCGATTACGAAGAATCAGACAGTTAATATGAGGCTATAATGGTAAAATAAACAAGAAATTTGTGCTAAAGCCTATCCTGTGCACGAGCCTTCCTACCTAGCGCAAACAAATCAATTAATTATTCAAAATATCAGACTGTAATGACTGTGAATGTTACATGACTAGCTTAGACCGCAGCTTCGCTCGCATTTGTGTAGGTAGATTTTGCAAAATTTGTAGTTGACTTAATTTATACTAATCTTTGCGTAGCATTGAATATTAGTAGGAAGCTACTCGCACAAATTGAAAATAACCCCACCAATTTCCACTAAAAACGAGAGCTTAAGATGAAGTCGGTCCGTCTCGACTTCGATGTACCCGTTACTCAGTGAACTAATTGTTTAATAGCCATTCTAATTAACTGAGAATTAACATTAATGAATGCATATTACCAAGTATGCAACGTTTTTAATAACCTTTTTAACTCTGCCATTTATTATCCCACCTTTATTAAAATTTAAAAGATTTTTGATATTGGGCACATACACTTTCAAAATGGCCAAAATTTCAAACCAACCTGATCTGCCTGAAGACAATACTAGTCTACCAAGCAAGCGATATGTGAATTTTCTGACACTCCTAATGTGTACACAAAAGAGTCAGAAACGAGAAAGCTAAGCTAACTTCGTCTGTGTCGAAGTTTTTATACCCGTGCAATGTCTCGCTGAAATATTTTCAAAAAACACTCTTTTTCCCATTAACCGACCGATCGTTAGTAAGGGAGCTATATGATATAGTCTGCCGATTTGGCCAAAAATTTTTAATATTATGTGAAAGCATGTGAAACAAACAAGTACAAAATTTCAAGTTGCTACCATTGAAAACAAAAAAGTTTTTCTAATCAAGACTGTTTTTCAGACCTATCTTTTCTATGGCAGCTATACCATATAGTTGTTCGATTTTAATAAAACTTGGTAGAATTATAAAATAACATAGAAAACTTACGATTACAGAGTTTGGAGGCGTTTCCATTGAAAAGAAACATTTTTTTTCTTACTAAAACTAGTTTTCCGACCGATTGTTCCTATGAGCTATGAGATATAGTCACCTTTAAAACTGAGACTAGTTCGCGTAGAAACAGACAGTCATACAGACGGACAGACTGACAGACGGACGGACGGACAAAGCTCAATCGACTTAGCTCGTCACCCTGATCAAGAATATATATAGTTTATGGGGTCGGAAATGAATATTTTTATGCGTTGCAAACATCTGGGCAAAATTATAATACCCTTTGCAAGGGTATATTGAGCAACTTTTTCTAAGAAAACGGTCGCACTTAATGTGGACGTTTTCTAAGTCTAATCTGACTCTTTTCTGACACAGATATAAGTGCTTTCACCTTCCCAAGAAAGCATTTAAAAACTTTATAGTAGAGAGTTGTACAAAGAAAAGTCCCAAGATACTGGCAATAGGTATACGTTATGCGTCAAATATTTCTCTAATGAATTTGTGGTACCTGTAATAATGCAAAGCAAAAACTTATGGTTAAGTGCAATTACATACTCCAGCAAGTGCATAAATGTTTGTTTTTCCCCTATAACTCGACTATCGCTCATCCGATCTTTACCATTGCTTCGGCGAATCGATAAATAATACTGATTAATTGAACTACTTGCGAGTATAAGAAGTTTTTGTCACATACAAGTCAAACCTCTATCTCTTACCATCTCTGAGATTTGTACGTTTATAAGGACAGACAGACAGACGGACATCGACTAGGCTGTTGATGCTGATCAAGAATATATATACTTTATGGGGTCGGAGTTGCTATCTTATGGCTATTACATACTTTCGCCCAAACTTAATATATTCTGTGTACCTCTGGTATAGAGTATAAAAAATATCTAAAAAATTCAGAAAAAAGTGTAAAATCTTTAATTGAGTCGATAGAATGATCTATACAATTAAAGGTTTAAAGTTTATTTTATTTAAACGTTGACCGCGGCTGCGCCTCAAATGGTTCATACGCTGTGTTTTATTTTGGCATACATATCGGCCACTTTGTTACGAATAAATTCTTTTATATTGGCTTCCAGTGCGTCAACTGTTGCGGGCTTGTTGAAATAGATATGAGCCTTAGCATTACACACAAAAAATAGTCTGGAGGCGTTATATCGCACGATCTAGGCGGCCAATTGACCGGCCCCCAACGTGAAATAAACTGTTCACCGAACTCGCCTTTCAATTTCATTTCGGGCAAAACACAATTTGTAACCGGCCCATAATCCACACCAAACGGTACATTTTCCGGGATGCATTGACAGCTCTTGCAATACTTCTATCTGCTCATCATAACCAATACGTAAATTTTGTTAGTTCACGTATCCATTCAACCAGAAATAAACTTTGTCGCTGAAACCAATTTTCGATAAAAACCAGAATGAAAGTCGATCAAGTCCGACTATAACATACTCTGTTCCAACGAAAGTATACGCTCAGCATAAATTTTGATGCTGCAGTAGCAGCTGAAAGCAGCGCTGCTACTCCGCTGCAGCAGCGAACAGTCTTTTGATCATAACTCGACTACCGTTCCTCCGATCTTCACCACTTGATTGTGGCCCTTATTTATTCGACTTTTCTAGTGGGTTTTACAATATTGGATAACAGTTTTCAATTTATTTGCTCAAAAGAGTTCACTAGCCAAATTACATTCAGAACTCACCCCCGCACCTGAATTTCCGATCTAGTGTGTGGATTTTGTAGTAACCTCTCTGTTCTGCCATTATCTCCACTATTGTCTCTGCCAACGGCAGTTAAGGTTATGAAAGCGAATTTTTGTTGTTGTGTTTGAATTTACCAAAAGTTTCAGTTCCAGTCCGAGCAAAACTGCCTCACACCTTCGCTTTTGATTTTTTCAAAATCAAAAGCCACATTTTGCTTTCGACCTATGATAATTGCTCCCGACTGCTGCTTCTGCATTTAACAATCTACGATCAAAGATGTATATTTCACACACAATTAGAAAACTACAAAGCGTCCGACATATTGTCGTTACAAACATAAAAAGAATCAAAGAATAAATTGAAATAATTTTTATAATCAAACTTCTTCTTTGTTATTTGATTTATTATAGCTTGGTTTTGTCTGCATAATTTCGGGTTATTAAAGGCAAAAACCAAGACGACTTAAAGTTTGTTAAGCTATAGTTTTGTGACGCTTTGTAGCACAGCTAAATATGTTATTTGAAAGCTGTTGTAATTTTATGCACTTCAATGATCAGACAATTGTGCTTGGAAACCGGAAACTAGAAAAAGGGAAAAAGGGAACAAATTAATTTTCGACCGGACTGAAAATTTGTGAAAATCCACATGAAAGGTATTGTTTTCATCTAAAAGCCGTTCCCAATGACACAGGGCGAAAAGTCTGGCTGGTCAACATTTCATTTACCTAATTTGATTGGACTTTATGTCTGATTGAGAATAAGAATTATATTGGAATTTAGCGAAATACATCGTAATCAGAGTTCAGTGGGGAGTGCAAGAATTTCAGAACTTATCGGGCTTCCTGTCCCTTTTAATTCCGACAACTAACCTGTGTGGACGATAGAGCCTGTTTCGATAAACTAATCGGTAAAATTTCAGTTTGGACAAAAAAATACATAATTAAAATCAAGTGTTTGATCCTGTGCGGGGTGCAGGCAAGGGCATTATGGGTACAGAAGAGCGCTCGATTCCATGCAATTACAATTGCCGCATGATCGCTTATATTTGCTTGTAATTAATGTTACTGTTTATTAATGGTATGTACCTATTGTAGTAGGAATATGCGCTTGTGTATAAGTGTGTAGGCGATAAGTGACAAAGGTACTAAAAGTGAGAGAATCCCCGTTGTCATACGGTTGTACATACATTCATCTGTGCATAACAGACTAGACTGGCCATAACTGAATACCTTGCTCCTAGCTTCAAATTACCAAACAAGCTGTTAATAGCCCAACGGCATTGCCATTTTTTCATTTTCCTTATTGACAGGAACAAAGTAAAATCACTTTATACAGTCACCGTCAGCTAACTAACGCTAGTCACAAGCTTATACTACGTGTGCGGCGGCGGCGCTGCCTTTGAGAGTATGTCTTTGCCCCGTAAATAGCACTAAGACCACGTGTGTCCGAATTAACAAACATATGACTCGGACACACACTGTGTATCATATAGTGTCCAGGAACTGATTATAAACGCATATTTGTAGACGAGTGCTGCTCTCCAATGTCCCATCACAGCATGGTTCTTTGTTAAACCATATTTTCGAAATTAGTTCCCTAATCCTGGACGGACTCAAACTAAAGGAGAGCGTTAGTTAAAGTCGGCCCTGCCCAACTTCGATGTATCCGTTACTCAGGGGAATTAATGTTTAGCCTCTCCTTTTGTTAATTAACAGGTGACTAACATTAATGAGAACATTTCAATATTATGTCAGCAAAAATCTAATGCTGGCCTGAAAAGTATGCAACGTTTTATAACCTTTATAGCTCTGCCATTTATTTTTCGATTTTTATGAAAATTACAGATATTAGAGATGACGCACATAAACTACACTGCACAATAGGAGTCTATATACAAAATTTGGTTGCTCTTGCTCTTTTAGCTCCGAGATCGAGGTTTTTATATAGGGGGACGGACGGACAGGGCTAGACCGACTCGGCTGTTGATAATGATAGAAAAAAAATTAAAAATAAACTTGATCTGCCTGCAAGAAGTTTTTGTCTCACAACGTTTATCCTCTATTTCTTGTCATCTCTGAGATCTGTGCATACTCACTGACAACCAGGCGGACGGACATACGAATATTGGTTTGGAAAAACTTAATAGATTCTCTGTGTACATAAGCTACAGAGTAGAGTTTGGCGCATGTTGATTCTTCGCGTCACTGACACGCACGACTCATCACGACGTCATATCCTAGACCCAAAAAAACTTCAGATCCACAATTTTCAAGTTCGAGCCTCGTGGTTTTGTTTACATCAAGCAATGCACAATATCTATCTATTCTAAAAAGTACAATCAGATCGGACAAAAAACACCGGAGTTATAAGCTTGAGCTTGAAGTCATTTAGGCCTAAAACCGATAAAATTACAAAATAATGTGGCTTAGCTGTGGCAATAGCTGTCACAAACAGGATGCTACCATTAAAAATTTTTCTTTTCAAGATTTTTCTAAGACTGTTTTTAGACCTATCTTTTGTAGGGCAGCTATACCAAACAGTTGTGCTATGAGATATAGTCATCCGATCCGGTCGGTTCCGACATATTAGTAGTGTGCAGCAAAAAGAAGACTCTGTGCAAAATTTCAGCTCGATAGCTTTACAGCTGAGAGACTAGTTCGCGTAGAAAGAGACAGACAGACTTCTGGGCAAAATTATAATACCCTTTGCAAGGGTATAAAAATAGAGGAAAGTTAACTTCGGCTCGGCCGAAGTTTGTATACCCTTGCAGCACGTTTTCTAACAAATTTGAACGACATTTCACTGAAAACAAAAATGTTTTTCTCACTAAAACTACTTTTCTGTCTCTAATTTTCTATGAAAGCTATACCTTATGGATGTCCAATTTTGACCAAACTTAGTGGAATCATAGCAAACTACGAAATACAAAGTTTGGAGTCGTTTTCTCTGAAAACAAAAAATTTTTTTTCACTAAAACTAGTTTCTCGACCGATCATTTCTATGGCAGCTATAAGCTATAGTCATCAGATTTTGACAATACTTTAAAGAATTGAGTAAAATCTTATAAAATAAATATATGCCAATTTTAAAGAGGTTTACATTGAAAACAGAAAAGTGTTTCTTACTTAGACTATTTTTCTAACCTTAATTTTCTATGGCAGCTATAATTTATAGATGCCCGATTTCGACCAAACTTGCCAGAATCATGGAGAAGCATTGAAAACTAGTTAAAACGGAGTTTGGAGACGTATGCATTTTATCAAAGTTTTTCTTGGCCATATATCCGTTAATATATGAATGTTCTATTTATGTTCGGGAATGTATTTAATACTTTGTCATACTAATGACATTTGTCTCGATAATAGTAAATCTTCTCTTCCGCCCACCTGATTTGTGATTTTGATAGCCTTAAAAAAACATACTCCTCGTTCGGACGGAGGCTAGACCTGGATTAACAAATGTAAATATGCTGACAGATAATTTGTAATTTTTGTAATTTTTTTTTTAAATAAATACAAAAATTTAAAAGGTTTGCCTTAATTGCTAGCAGTAAAATTTCCCATTCAATTCAAGGCATCAATCTTGGAAAGCCCTATATCAGATTGGCTTCTCAAGCAAAACCAATCATTTCCTTTGAAGTACTTAAAAATGAGTTCAGATGAGTCCATAAGGGCCAGTCTAGTGTAGTTGCATGTACATTATCCGCATTGCAATGGGTTGGGTATTTGCATTTTGATAACTTCATACACAGAGAAAAAAAAGGATTTAAGGATATTCATTGTATGATTTCACTATCCATTTGGAATGGATGGATTTTTAATATCCATATTTTTGGATTCAAAAATATCCATTTAATGTTAAATAGTTCTTAAATTTTATCCAACGGAGCTGAAAATCATTCTCAAAGGATATGAAAAATGGATATTTTAATGTCAAAAAAAGATATTGAAAAATATCCATTCCAAATTGATACTTTTGGTTCTTTTTTTCTGTGTACTTATTTATGATATGATTGTATTAATATTAAAACGGGCATAGTTCGTATAGTCCTAGGTATTGGTATTTGGTAATATGCGAATTGTAGACTAATCTAAGCAATTTCGACCTTGGCTAACCCAAATCGTGGTTTCAACCTACCTGCATGGCTTACACCATTGGTTTTGTTGGTCCAGTCCGAAGCGGGCGCGACATTTCTTCATGTTATTACCTATGGAAGCGAGGGGAAATCTTTAGTAGTTGGCTTTAAAGGTCTCCCATTGCACATTTACATTTATATATGTATGCGGGTGTGTATATATATATAGATGTAATAATATGTGATTAGCTGGGACTTGGAAAAGCGATTTGTTAGTTAAGCCACAGTTTATATTTTAGGCAATCTACAGCGACACTACAAATGTTATATGAAAAGGAAAATAAAACCTCAAGACCACACCAAGACACACAAAAGAAAATCTAGTATCTAATGAGTAAACAATGGCACTGGTGATGCACAACTGGAGGAGCACCAACAGGAGGGAAGCTTAGTTTGTATCTCAAAATAAGAATCGGCTATTAGTACTCTCGTTGCTATGATAAATATGATAAATTATGTACAAAACGGAAGTGAACAGATGGTAATCAGGCATGCACGAGTAGTCTGAGTGCCGGTTATAAATCAGCAAGTGCTGTGCATACTAAGGACTAGACATAGACAACATTCGATGCAAAATGGGTGACACGTAGAATGATGCAGGAGTAGTACAGGGATCAACAGAATTAGAGCTACTTCGACTTTGCCGAGTTGCAGGAAAATAGTGTGAAGTGGAAGATAATGTATGTTGATGGCTCATGGAATTTGGTTCCTATATGGTCTCAGAATTAGAATCAGCTTTGTGTAATCGTGTGAGCATATATAATTATTGGCAGGCAAAAAACAATTTAGTTGGTTGGCGATCTCTTTATCGAGGCCAACTGTAGCATGAGTGTCCTAATTGCAAGTGCCTTGCTCTCATAGAGAGCGCTTTCATTATATATGGGTGTGAGTGTGTAACTATATACATGTGCATGAACACGCACACACGCGCACATGTATATATGAGAGAATGGCTGGGTTTCGATTCCGTATTGACACATATAGAGCTGGAATTTCACATCTGATCTGTCTGATCGTTCAAGTTGATCTGGCTTGGTTTCAATTGAAGTTGGTTTTGGCATGATATATATATCGTACAATAGTTTAAGGAAATGTATCTAACCTCCGTCATTGACATCTTGCTTCCGTTTCCGCTTCTTGCCGCGCGAGGCATTCGTGCGCGAACTCCAATCGGGGTACATTTGCATGTGCAGTTGACGCTCTCTCCGCGCCAACTCGTAATACTTGGCCTGCTCCTCACGCCCCAAGGCATGCCACTGGGAGTGGGATTTATGCGTGGATTCGCGAAAATAATATTATGTAATAGTTGTATACAATCGGGTCGGGTTTATTGTATTTGGTTTCAGTTTGGATGCACGAATTCATTCAGCCAATTGATCAAGTTATTAAGATAACATTGCGATATGCGCAAATCATAATTATGAAAAAAAAAAACAGATAATATGCAGATACATTAATCAATGATTAAGTTATGTCACGTGCTAAAGAACATATGATGTTGCGGCTCCCGCCTAGCCATTTAAACTAAAGTAACGTCAAACATAACCCCGTCGGGGGTTGGCGGTCGCGCCCTACTCGGCACCAGCCAGCGCCAGGACTGAAATCATTTGTCAGCGACGGACGGTGAAAAGCTTTGACGGATCGATCTTCTAGACGGTTTCGGGTGCATGCATTCGCCAATTAAATTCCAGACTCACAATTTTTAATTTGGTTTTTATGTACGGTCCTTATACTCAAGAATCAATAGAAATGAAAGTTTTAAACAAAATGGAATGTTTTCGTTTGTTTCCGAACTTCGATTGCCAATTTTTTAATAAAGTGGTGTTTTGTGTGTGTGCGTACTTGTGTGGATCTGCCAGTTTAAGGCACATAATATTATCATTAGTTCTCGGAAAGAACGCTTTATACCCTATAATAATGCATTATTTCGTTTACACAATCCAGATGGAAGTATGGAACGTTGGACGTTCCCATGACCGATTGTTAGAGGTAAAATAAAGTCCCTAGACAGCTTCTAAGTCTAAGCACGTCCTTAAATGGCTAACTCAGAGGAGATGTGCTTAATCAGATATATATAAATCAATAAACAGAGCATTACAGGAAATGCTATTTTATTTTTTGTGTTCTCTGAGCCCTATAGGATACATGCGGAGTATTTCAGCTTTCTTTCACAAATAAAGGATAACCTATAACTCATTTTTGGATCAATGGGCTAGTCATCAGAGTGGGTCAAATTAAGATGCCACTGCACCCTAAAAAATTCACTATTTGGTTGCAATTTTTGGGACGGGAACATCATTGGACAATACTTTTTCAAAAATAATGAAAATTGCACGATACAGTCAATGGATAAAAGTTCCGTGCGAAGACTAAACACTTTTTTTTTTGCCAAAAAGGGAAGATAAGAACACATCGATCCCACCCGATGCACAAAGTGATTTCGTAACCAGCAGTGTGCTTATGGGTGTGTGCTCACCAATAAAAAGCACTGTGAAAGCGACTTAACAAAAAGCATCTGAAGAGCAACTATGTATGCTGCCCGTGAAAATGAAGGTAAATTTAATAGTTATTAAGTTTAATTTTGTTATTTACATTTGATTTCCTACCAGGCCATTGCAAAGACGCAAACAATGATTTTAGTCAATTGTGGACAACGGCGTTTCCTTATTTCCGAAAAAGCTGTACATCTTCTCAATGGTCGATTTTGGGACTTCTTTGTCGCATTAATTCATGAACAATATATTCTAATCTATGCCGTTGCAGTCATATGAAAAAGCTGTACATCTTCTCAATGGTCGATTTTGGGACTTCTTTGTCGCATTAATTCATGAACAATATATTCCAATCTATGCCGTTGCAGTCATATGAATATAATCAAATATATCAGAGCTGCAAACCGGTTTTGAACCGAACCGGTTCGAACCCGGAATTCCGACTTTCAGATTACTGTGAACCGAACCTTGAACCGAACCTCTTAAGGTATTAAAGCTGAACCTGAACCCGTTCCGAACCCAAAGTTTCGGTTCGGTGCAACAACAATTATAAATTTGAACTATTTCCCAGTAACTTCTTCTGTTATCCTGATAGAATTATCCACATTATTGTGGAAACACTTTTTTCGTATGTGTACTACGAAATTGCATTTTACTTTAAGGGCTGTATGCGGAACTATATATATAAGTAAAAACACATTGTCATTGCTTTGATGGTCATGAGCTGTATGAAAGTGTTTCTATTTATATAAAGTATTGTGAAATCCCATCCCAACCCAAAATCGAGACAATTCCCTGACAGTTTATGTCGGTTTTAGGTCGATTACTTTATAAACATGCTATGCTATATACTATATAATATAAACAAGCTTGGCTGAACCAAGGTTCGAACCTAAACCTTGGCCCAAAAACCTTGAACCTCAAAATTCTGAACCTGAACCATTGGTAAATTTTGGTTCGAACCAGGGAGCCGGAGATCCACTAAATTTTTTGGGTTTGCAGCCCTGAAATATATATCTACCATGGACTCAACAACGAGATGCTTTGGCACAAACCGTCAGTTTAGCCATTTATCCCCAGACGTTTTCATTGATATTATAATAGTTTGCCTAATGGAGCTTAATTTTGAAGAGATACTTCTATCTCTTCTACAATGGACCTAAAAATCATTTATGCTGCTTTTTTACTCTATAATGCAAGTACGGATAAACCAAATTCTGCCGAGCCCTGATTACCATTTCTTGCAACTCACTTGCAACTGTTGCAACATTTAAGCCACTTCGATCTTGATTAACTTTAAATTTCCCTCTAAGTTAAATTTGTTAAGAAATCTTTTTGATGTGAGCGTCTCCGAGTCTAGATATGGAAATCGCCCCAAATAAAAATGTCATACATGCAAGTGGTCGTTTAAATATTTTCAAAAATAACTTTTTCCCCACAACGACCCACTTTCCGACCGATCATTCGTATGGGAGCTTTATGATATAGTCATCCGTTTTGGACAAGAACTTGTTGAATTATATAAAAGCATGTGAAACGAACAAATACAAAAAGGCAGGATGCTCCCATTAAAAACAAAAAAGTTTTTCTAACTGAGGCTGCTTGCCAGACCTATCTTTTGTATGACAGCTATACCATATATTTGTACTATTTTCACAAAACTTGGCAGAATTATTAAAAATCATAGAAAAGCTATGAATACAAAGTTTGGAGGCGTTTCCATTGAAAAGAAATAAGTTTTTCTCACTAAAACTAGGTTTCCGACCGATTGTTCCTATGGGAGCTATGAGATATAGTCATCCGATCCGGTCGGTTCCGACATATTAGTAGTGTGCAGCAAAAAGCAGACTCTGTGCAAAATTTCAGCTCGATAGCTTTAAAACTGAGAGAGTAATTCGCGTAGAAACAGACAGACATACGGACAGAAGGACAGACGGACGGACAAAGCTCAATCGACTCAGCTCGTCACCCTGATCAAGAATATATATAGTTTATGGGGTCGGAAATGAATATTTCTATGCGTTGCAAAATTCTGGGCAAATTTATAATACTTTTTGCAAGGGTATAAAAAGGATAGCGAGGCTCGATCCGGCAAGCTAGAGTCACACTGCATATATTATATTTGTTTTTGCCATCATCACGATCAAGGGAACAAGGGCCTGCCCACTTAGAGTAACGATTTTGACAACTACCGAAACAAAGTAAGACTTTACTTTACGTTTTAAATTTAACTTCAGGTGTTCGTGAAGTAAATTGAGCTATTCTGCCTGATGATGATGGATGGTACCATTACTTCTCAGCAGAGAGTATACAAAACGCAAAGGGGGAAGAAATCGTTACATTTTTCCTACTGAAATGCTAACATTGGAAACTAAAATGTTTTCGAACAAGTTTTTCGACCGATCGTTGCTATGTCAGCTATATGGTATAGTCATCTGATCTTGATTCATCCTTGTAGAATTATGTGAAGGCGCATAAAATTAATAAATGTCAAATGACGTTAGCCACAAACAGCCATTTTAAACTTAGTGGAGTCATGGAAAAGCATAGCAAACTGATAAATAAAGAGTTTGAAAATTCATAGAAAAAGATTGAGCGATTTGAGAAATAAAGGGACGTGTGAATTTTTTCTGTAAGTTGAACAATCCTTAAAAAATTTGGAAAATCCACAATTAATGGACCTTGCAATATATTTTAAATAAAGTAAGTGGTCTTTACACATGATTTATATCTCTAGAGAGTTTCTCTAAAGATAGTGTAATAGCAAAGCAACTATTTCTAAGTACTTGGAATGTAGCCTACTATAAATGAACTAGGACTGGTTGAACTTAGTACATAGCTGTTAAATAATGATTACTAATCGTAATCATTAGATATTTCACTTAATTTATTTAAAATTAAAAACAATCATTAAATTACGATTATTTTCAGATTCTCTCGATTTTAGTAATCGAGATTGATTACCATTATTAGTAATCAACAAATAATTGTCATTACTTGCGATTACCAAAAAATAATCAAAATAGTTTAATGTAATCAAAAATAATTTTACATAGTTCGTCATATCTCCAACAGTTTCAAAGATAGATGGTTCGTATCTTCTTAACATATTTAGTAATGAAGATTACTTATCGATCCGCCAAAGGACTGGTGAAGATCGGATGAACCGTTGTCGATTTGTCATAAAAAGACTGTTCGCTGCAGCAGCGCAGTAGCAGTTTGCACTTTATGTAATTTATCTAAATAAAGGCTTTTAAAGTGGTTCCGAAAACAATTTAATTTTCTCTTTAAACAATGCTTTCTGAGTGATTTACCCGACTGACCAATTTATGTCAAAGAAACGATCGGTTGGAACTAGTGACTTAGTGACACAATGAAAAGTTAAAGGTCTCCCAGAAAAGCCAATAATTGGATGTTGGATAGGCCTCCTTTAAAGTGGGTGCATACACTACCCAGACTACAAAAACACCCTGTTCATTTGTTTTTGAATTTGAATGTAACCGGTTTTTGTATCAGCTATTAAAGGGTCATCCTGAAAGTAGGCATCATTATTTAGCGGTTCTAGTCCTAACTAACATTAGGGCAATTGATGGAGGACACGCCTCTATCAGCATAATTGTTTCGCTTACAGCTCCGGTGTTTTTTGTCCGATCTTATTGTACTTTTTAGAATAGTTAGATTATTGAGCCTTGTTTAATATACATTAAACCACGAGGCTCTAACTTTAAAATTGAGGATCTCACGGTTTTTTGGGCTTATTATCTTATGTTTTTGGGCGATAAAAGGGGGTGGGGGGAATTTTCCAAATCTGAAACAAACTTGATCTCTGGACACACCTACCATCATGCAAAAATTTGTGGCTCTATCTCTTATAGTCTCTGAGATCGACGATGGCAATCTCGACTCGGCTGTTCATGATGATCAAGAATATATATACTCTTTGGGGTCGAAAATGTTTCCTCCCCCCTGTTACATACATTCGAACAACTTCATGATCCCCCTTTTCCCATTTTTAATGGGAACGGGGTATAAGAACACATGTTCTAACGGTGCAGCCGATATGTATTTAAAAACTGCGTGCATAGAGTGGTCAAGATAGCTTTAAGTCCGATGAAGGCAACAAAGCAGGCGGAAAGCTCAGCTTGTCATGGCAATCAGGTATGTAATGTGTTAAAGATGAATCTTTAATATTTATATAATATATGAAAAAAAAAATTTAAATAAATCGGATCTTTATTTTGGCAAAATGCGTAACTTACACCCTCTTAATTAGCCCTATAATTGGTGCAAAGGTTTATTTTAGAGAATTTTTCGTTTTCGAGATAATTGCAAAAAATATTTAAGTGGTTTCTTGTATAATGGAAATTAAAAACTTACAGTTAATTGCAATATTATAGTCTGTTATGGTTTCTTAAGCAATATTCAACGAAAAAAATGAGTAAAACGGAGTTTGTTTGACTTTGCATTAGAAAATCTCGATATGAGTTATGAATAGTTGTAAGCTTAGCTTAGAGAACTTCAATTAAATTGTTAAAATATTCTGGTTTTGAGAACTTTTAATTTATTGGTCTAGGTGGACCTTTCTGTGGAAATGCCCATATTATCATTGCAAGAAGAAATTGAATCAGCAAATACCGAATAACTTCAAGTGGGTGTTGCAACGTGCTCTGGTCAGAGGAGCGAAAAGAAGAATTAGCTTACGACTTTAGAAGAACCATTTTGAATTTTGCTTGTACAGCGGTTAATAATACAAATTTTTGCTATTGCCATTTTTGAATACCACTTTGATGTAAACTTAGAGAAAAATCGGAGATTTTCATACTTGGATCAAGAATGTTTAGTGTCAGCAGATCAATAACAAATAAAACTCTTGATCCAAGAGCGAAATATTTAGTCCAAGTATGAATTTTGTATCCTGTTTTTCTTGATCCAAAAGCTTCAATACTTGAACTTAGTACGAAACATTCTCAAATCAAGCAGAAAAATTCTTTAATCATCTGATAGACGTACTCAAATCGAAGATTGCTCATTTTTAAGTCAAGAGCATAGTGCATTGTCAAAAACCAAGAATGTTCGTTCTTTTATCAAGAGCTCATCAGGTTTAAGAATAAGATCAATCACTCTTGAATAAAGAGCTTCTTTGACCCAAATTAAGGGCTTCCAAATTTCAATCAAACAACAGTTTTAAATCATTTGTTTAATCCCTTATTTTTGTTTAAATATATTTCAGAGGAATTCAGAGGAACACACAACACCACAACGCAGCATCAGTATTTCAACAAAGTCATAACTGCTTGGAAATTCCAAAGCAACACGAGTGCACAAATCTATGTCTCCGCTTTTTAGTCTCCCCACACATTCTATTCCGTTTAAGCTGAAACTGTGAGAGCTGGTTCAACGCCATTCTCTCAAATGTGCTTGATCTTCTCTCTCAGTTTTTTTTACCTTACTCTTCTTGCATAAAAGAACCAAACTGAGAACAAATTTAGCTCGATTTTAAGAGGGAAAATCTTGAAAACCGAAGAATGTTCGTACTTAAATTATTCCTTGTTTTTTTTCTGGGCGCTCTGCTTCATTCTTAAGTATTCGGTGTAAGGCGCTCTACGCGGATCTAAGCTCATCTAAAGTTACTTGATATTCAACGCTACAAACGAAGAAATAGGTTCCTCGTTATTAAATTGTGTTTTTTTTTGTTTTTCCTTTTTGTACTTTTATCGATGTTTTATACATACTTTTACGTCAAGTTACTAGATTTAAATACAATCTAAGTATTTACACAAATTACATAAATATTAGGTACATTTTCAAGTTACTGTTAATTCTAGTTTTGGTGGGTTAGTAGCTGATGTTAGGTGTGTGCTTGAGTTATTGTGTATGTGTGCAGATGTGTGAGTGTGTGTGTGTGTGGTTGATGATGTCGAAAAACATAAGAGTTGAATGCAGTTAGAAGGAAAGGAGTGTAACAATTTGACAATTTTGTGCAATACCTCCCGAATCCGCTGTCGATCTGTCTTTTTTACGCTTTTTCTTTTTCGACACGTAACCGTAGTTATCTCGTGCGCTCCACCCCGGATACAATTCCATATGCAATTGACGCTCTTGCCGCGCCTTTTCGTAATATTTGCTTTGTTCTTCGCGGGACAGTTCGTGCCACTACAAAAGTATCAGTAATGTGGAATCAGTTAGCATTAATTTAAAAAGAACAATCGAATTTATGTGGAATCAATTCGAGGTGTATTTGTATTACATGTAGTTTGGGATCAGATCGATGGTCTCTACCTTACACAAGCAGGTAGGTATGTGCAAGCATTTATATGCGTCGATTCTCTGGTTTTATTGGTCAGTTTGTCTTAGTCCGATTAAATTAAATTCAAGTAACCTGAAAATATCAAAGGCACTCCATTAGCTTACTGCGCTATACAGAAAGCTCAATAAGCCAGAAGAATTTGACGATTTTCTGGAAACTTCTACTGCCCATCTGTATGTATTGATAGGATGCAGGTTGGTACAAAGAATCTTACCCGTCGACCCAAGATCTGATTAATAGCAGCGGATTCTTTGAGTGTACATTCGGCTACAACTTTGGCACGCATCTCCTTCATGTAGAGCATAAATGCATTCAGTGGTTTCTTGATATGTGGCTTCTTCTTATCGTTTGAACTATCTTTACAGTCGTTTGCTTGCGAATTCGATGAGTTTTTGGCATCCAAGTTTCTGTAATAGAATAAAAGTATTTGTAAGATAATTTGGTAAATGAAGATTGCTCTCATCTATAATCCAGGTATCAGACTATTGTGAACGAAAAAGCGATACCTGAAATCAAATTGCCAACCTTGTTTTGAAAAACCTGGCAACCTCTAAATTATAAGCTCGAAATCGGGACCCAAAATTAAGTCCCCAATCCCCTTTTGATGGTCCAAATTAAGAATGTGTGTTCCTATTTCAAGGGGGTATAAATAAATTATTTTATTTTTTTTATATTAGAAATCTACATATATCTTAAATCAATCCGGCAATTATTTCCAAAGATAAACGGACATTTATAAGATGGTATCAATTACAGTACTATGGATCTTTCTATATAACTTCCTTATTTTTCCTTTTTTCTTCACGATTGACATGATATCTCAATATCCCATGGACCGATTAACTTGTGTGGGATTTCTTATACATTCCTCTGAGGCCCGAACTAGGATTATGTAAAAACTAACATTAAAACAAAAAGAATTTAATAAAATTTTAAATGAATTTCAAGCTGGGTTTTGGAAAAACTATTCCACTGCGAACTTCCAAATTGCGAACTTCCTTGCACAAATTTACCAAAATACAGACAACTTTGTGTTGACTAAGAATGAAATTTCTGAGAAGTTCCAAACTCATAGTGGTGTCAAGCAACGATGCCTACTATCCTCTCTGTTGTTCAATGATCAATTGGAAGGAGGTCTCTACATCGGCGGCGTTAGCGTAAGACTACTGACTTACGCTCATGACATTGTCATTTTATCGGATTGTTCTGCAAAAAATTATTTTTTGTTTGGAGAAATATTGTGATTTATAGGAAATGAAACTGAACATGTTGAAATCCGAAACAAGGTTGTTAATGAATGGGAGCAGACTTTCTGCATCAGAACAATGGTTTTACAAAACCAACCTTATAACAAGTAAGAAATGCGGTCAAGCACTCGCCAACCGCTCATCCGATCTTCACCATTCCTTTGGCGGAGTTATTTCTCAAACTGTGGGAGACTTGACGTTTGCAAATTGCGGGGGCGAGAGGGGGAGTGGCCAAAATTTAAAATAAACTTCATATGTCTGCAAGTATTAGAAGTTTTTGTCCCATACACGTCAAACCTCTATCTCTTCCCATCTCTGAGATATAATTATAGAAATAAAAACCCGTTGCGGAAATGCATAGATTACCAAAAAGGAATCGACGAACAGACAGATAACTTATTGATCCGCCAGTTAAGATCGGATAACCGGGTGTCGAGTTATGAGCAAATGACTGTTCTGCTGAGAGTATAATTTCGTTGGCTATAGTCGAGCTTGAACGACTTTCCTTCTTGTTTTCATCCAAGTTGATGAATTTTGAGGATGAAAAATCTACAAATAATCACAAGGCACGATCCCCTGCTTAAAATATATGAAATATAATGAAACTGAAGGAAAATTATTATAGTGATGAACAGTGCACCATCCAGTGAAAGTCTTACATATCTAAACAACTTGATAACAACACTAAAGTAATGTCTAGTACCCAAGTAGTCCGAAGTATGCAGTATTTGACAATCTACACACTACTGGCGGATGGATTGAATTTCATACCGATGTATCCGTATCATATTTGTTTTAAATAAATAAAGCTATATACCTATTTATCTATATATTCTGGATCAGCATCAACAGCCGAGAGGATATAGCCGTGTCCGTCCGTCTGTCCGATAGACGTGTATGGGACAGAAACAACTTTATAACTGCAGGCAGATCACGTTTATTTTCAATTTTTGCAACGCCCCCGCTCTATGCGATTTCCTCCGTCAGTTTGAAAGCAATCTTCACGAATGTTTGCACGAATTCTTTAAGTAGAAATACGCAGCACACTTATTGGACCCGGCCGGATCGGCTGACTATAGCATATAGCTGCAATAGGAATGATCGGTCGAAAAACTAGTTTTAGTGAGAAAAACTTTTTTGTCTTCAATGAAAAAACCTCGAAACTTTGTATTTCTTAGTTTGCTATGATTTCCCACGATTCCACTAAGTTTGGTTAAAATCGGACATCTATATAGTATAGCTGTCATACAAAAGTAGAGTCAGAAAAGTTGTCTTAGTAAGAAAAACATGTTTGTTTTCAGTGGAAATGTCCTTCAAGTAAGTTAGAAAAACGTGCTGAAAGGGTATACAAACTTCAGCCAAGCCGAAGTTAACTTTCCTCTATTTTGTAATATCCTTTTTAGGATATTAAAATATCTATTTCATTTAAAATGGATTGAATAAGATATAAAAAATGTATATTTTAATTTCAATACTAATTACGCGTTTCCATCAAACAGCAATTTAGCGCCTAGCATTTGGCCACATTTTCGAACTCCATCCGCAACTTGCACAAATTAAATTTTCTCATTTAACTATTCAATACTTATCCAAATGCTAGGTCGCTAAGAAGTCGTCGGTGGAAGAGATTGTGTCTGTGTGATGCTCTGTGTTATACATTTACATATTTTTCAGCCTGGTCCCAATGCTCAGGTCATATGGAGCGTCGGCCATAGGCACAGCTTCGCACTTGTCGCCGACTCCATTGCCACTCCCGCTCCCGCTGCCGATTGCAGCGGCCGCCGTCAGCGCACTAAATCGTGCCTTGAACATATCAGTTAGCGCGCGTTCCTGGAGCGCGGTTACGGCAGCCATCGCCGATGTTGCAGGATTTGTGGACGTAGACGTTGCTAATGCAGTTGGAGACACTGGCAAACTGGTTATATCGATATTATAGCCCGAGTATTCCTGCTGAGAGTTGCTTCTCACGGTTGTGCCCGATGAAGTGGACGATGATGTCGGAGTTTCAATGCGTCGCGCATACCTTGATTTTCTCCGATGGCACTTACTGCTGGACGCAGCAGATCCCGCTAGAGTTCCAGTCGAACAGCTACTGTTGCTGCTTGTCGGTGGTGTAGTTGGTGTAGGAGGAAATTGAATGTCGGCCAAATAGCTAGAGTCGCCGACGCTGGAGACGGCTGCGGCAACTATTTCCCGATTGCTACGCGCCACACTAGGCGATATATTTAAGGAAGGACTGCTCTCACTAGTATCTGCACTAGCCATACTGGTGGTAAACATGCTGGGCACTCTAAGGGCATGGGGGATTTTAGATTCAGTTGTCAACGAAGCATATTCTAAAATAACCTCAGCAGCGGTAGTACAATTTTCAATTTCGTCGGCAAGGCGCACGCCCTTACTTTTTGGATGCCAAATGCACATGGGGGATGCAACTGGTGTGGACTCTTCGCTATCGCTGTTGCCACTATCACAGTGGCCGTTAGGTGGGGTGCTAGCACGATTGTTTTCTTGTATAACCGCAGTAGAGGCCTGTTGCAGAATGAAGTTCTCGATATCTTGAAGCGTGCGGGGTTTTCCCTCAAGGAAATCCGACTCACTTTTCGGCTCCTGCTTACGAAATGATTTTTTTAATGTGCGAGCATCTGTATGATCAGTTTCGCACTCGCCGGACAGAGCAATGGCAGCCAGGGCCATTACAGTATGAGTTGGAGTGCGACTGGACCCAGTCTCATCGTCTGGCTTAAGACACAATCGTTGTAAGCTGCGCAGATAATACAGCTCAGCACTACTCCACTGATGATACAGCCTTCTCACCTGGGTCAACATCCCCTCAACCGTCTTGCTGTTGCCGTCCAGTTGTCGTTTGACAGTGGCATCAAGCGCCGTATCGCTATCTCCATACTCGTTACCGTTTCCGTGAGTCCGAACATCATGACGTGAAATTAGGGTTTCCCGAAACTGGCTAGAAAGTAATTTGAGTTGCTCCAGCCCCTTTTTAACATCACTCAATATGTTTTTCTGTTCCTTGAAGAAATAACTGTTCGATTCCGAGTCGCAATAGTCCTTTGTATGTCTTTCCGACTTTAGATTCGCCTGATTGCGATGATTGTCACTTGACGGATGGGGTTGCGGTAACCGATGTGTTGGAGGCAGGCAGAGGCCTGAGCTTACCTCATCGCTGCATCTCATACCTCGTTCAATGTCGTTTAGTATCCTGTTGTTGTTGTTATTGTCTTGCGAAGTACCCATGCTAGATGACAGGTTTACTTCCTGGAAAACCGACGAAATTGAGTTCTTTGGTCCCGGTAATTCGACAATATGCAAAGCTCGTTCCGCATTTTTATCTGGCTCTGACAACTGAGGCTGCAGGAACCGTGCGTAAAGCAGTTGCGTAGCTAAGAGCTGCTGCTGCTGATTACACTTTTGCTGGGACAAAACATTATTGCTATACACCCGTGCCAACAATTCGTCCCGATCTTGGTTGCGATCTGCGTCATCCCCTTTCTGCCAATGTCGGAACACGTCCTTCTGTTGACGTAGCAGAAGCTCGGATAATGCCGACGTTGCGATTGGCCCCACTGAGCTTCTTGCTGGCACATTGAATATGTGCTCTAGAATATCGAGATTCGGGTTCTTTGCACAGTTCGCATTCAGGGCACTGTACTCACCGTAAACACTACGGAAAGTGTCCAAATAACTCTGTTTTGTATGGCTTCCCATTTCAGTTGCAGAAGTAGCTGCTGTGGCGGTTGTTGTTGCTGTTGTGGTTGAATCTATTGAAATACTTTTTGGCACTGCAATGGTACCCTCAACATGGGCCATTTTGCTAGCATTGCTTTTGTCTAGCTGCTCATTGGCAATGACTTGCCAATTGTCAGAGTCAGCGGATGCTCCAAAGCTGGACATGGTGGGGATTCGAATGGAGTTATCTGAGGAGTATTGACTCGTTGGAATTTGAAGTTGATCATTAGCTTGCCACTCGTCGTTGATAAGGTTTCCCTGGCGTATCGTGTGCACTGGCTCAGCCGAATTACCGGGTGGAGGAGGTGGAGCAAGGAACTCAGGATCCCCTAACTTCTTGCCACTTTCTTCTGGTGAGAAGTCATTCAAATGTAAGTGGCTCTTGGCGCACGCCACAAGCTGTGCTAACTGCTGTGGCTCCTTTTGTACTTCCAGTGGCATTGGTTTTGATTGTTCGGTTTGGGGGTGCTTAATTTGTTCACTTTCTGTTGCGTTTGCAATCTATGGATGCTGTCTACACCTGCAACTCATTTCTGCATTGAAAATTCATCACGATATTGTTTGTATATCACTCAATTGCAAAACGGCTGACTAGAAGATGTTTGAATTGTACATTCCAGTCGGAGACACCTTGCATCTACCTATCTGTCTGTCATATATATTAAAAAACACTTTATTTCATGGCTGTGTGATACATTCTTGACCTGTGCCACCCTCCACTTTTATTGAAAGCAGCGAAATACATAATCAAATTTCATAGTCCTTTCTCACACATTAATTAATTGAAACTCTCTCTCTCTCTCTCTTGGTCCCGCGCTCGCGCTCTTTTCAGTGCTGCTGAGTCTGCAAAGTTCTCTGTGTTACCCTGTTGCCTGCCTGTTGCAGACTCAAGCGAGGCGCGATACACAACACATAATAACATTGCGTTCCTTTGCTGGGTGAATGTTTGGGCACTGAATGCACAATTCGTAAACGACAGATTTACTATTTTATACAACTTAGTCCCACGAGATGCTCCAGAATCAGGCGATTCTTTAGAATACACATACATAGCTGTAGGAGTGCTCGCTTGCTTATTCGACTTCTTTCCTGACTGCTATGCCTCTTTCCCTTATTGCTGAGTTAATTTATATGAGCGAGATTTCAAATACAATTAAACTTCAACGAAATATAGATACAAAATTTCTACACTTGCAGACAGACAGACAGACACAGCATGTCCCTGGTTCTTGGAGATATTTATGTACACTTTTCAGTGAAAATCATTTAAAATTTAAAACAACGATTAGGTGTCACACAAGGCACAGATTGTTTTCGACGGATTTAGTCACACTGCCTGCCATTCAGTTTTAACTCCAAAGCGCCAGGCTTATGCAAAATAATTAACTTCTTCTAACCGACCGCCAACTAAAGTTGGCCTGTACCGCTTTTAAATTAATTTTAGCCAAATGACGATCGACTGGCTTTTCGCGATAGAATTTTTAGACGAAAATCTGCTCGAAACGATTGGTATTTATTTAGTTATATATTTTGTATTGTCTTGTAACCGCCGCTAATAAAGATTTTCGCAAACGTGTACATACTAGCACAACAATTTGACGAATTACATTCGTCTTTCGGGCTTTAATGCTAACGTTTACGATGCCAACAGCAGTCGTCCCACATCGTAAGGGAGAGGCCAGGCCGGTGTGCGTCAGTGCCACAGATGCGCAATGCGCGCTGAGAGCGTACGCGCAGCTCTCACTTCTGTACGTTCTCAGAGATTCTTGGACAGTGGAAAAATTCGTTCATATTACAGTTTTAATTTTCTAGATATATTATTGGATTAACCAAACAGCTGTCTGCTTTAGAAGCCACTTTTTAAATTACTTTCAATTCCCAAAAAAGCTTTACCTCCTATAGAGTGTATATGCATATTAAGAGCTCCGTCCTCGACTCTGCAGCTTCTCTGGGGTGGATAAATATCCACACTCATTAACATGTGTTTTCAGAACATCACCATTCTCTTGGCATTCTTTCCGAAATGGTTACCTATCGATAAGCGGTGCAGACTCCGCGTTCGCTTGGAAAAACTGTTGTGAAACTGTTGACTAGCCAACACGCCTGCCACTTGTTGAGGTGAGGTGAAGTTTTTCATCTTCAGCAGATGTTATTTTATAAGCGTTTATGGAAAGTGCACAAAAAGCGCCTATTCGAAATAGCCAGATGTTTGTAACGCATAGAAGGAAGCATGTCCGACCACATAAAGTATATATATTCTTGATCAGCATAACGAGCTGAGTCGATATAGCCATGTCCGACTGTCCGTCTGTTTCTATGCTATCTCCTCCGTCAGTTTTAAAGCTATCGCCACCAAACTTCGCACGAAGTCTACGGTACAAATACGCTGCACATTTGTCGGAACCAGCCGAATCGGATGACTATAACATATAGCTGCCATAGGAACGATCGGTCGAAAAACTAGTTCTAGTGAGAAAAACTTTTTTATTTATTTTATATTTTATTTATATTTATATTTTTATATTTTCCTCTATTTTTTTTATTTGACAGCTATTCGATATATTCATTCGATTTTTATCAAACGCGCCAAAATTGTGCTGAAGCAAACAATATCAATAACCGATAAGTTAAAAGACGCTCCCATTGAAAACAAACAAGGGTTGTCTAACTAAGACTAGTTTTTTCACCGATCGTTCTCATAGGAGGTATGCGATTTTGACAAAACTTTCTAGGATTATTTGGGAGCATATAAAATATATAAATTCCAATTTAAAGGACGTTAACATTAAAAACAAAACTATTCCACAATAAGACAAATTTTCCGAGCTAACTTCTTTATGGAAGCTGCACTCAGAAAAAAAATAGAATAGCAAAACCTAAAACAATCATATTGGCATTTACTAGGCCCCTTTTGTATTAAAATTAATCAAAAAGCATTTTGAATTGACTAAAAACTTATTTGAAGGTCGAATTTCATTTAACCTTTTTACATTGCCAATGAAAAATTGGAATTTTAGGCCTCCAAGAGAAACTGTTGGGGTGCATATTTAAGCGGCACCAGACGTCCTCCAAGATCATTTCAAAAGCTGCCAAGAATTGTAGCAGACATGATGTTAGCAAGCAAATCCCAGGTGTTCGAAAAATGGCAAGCCACAGCTTCTGCTTGTACCATTAATATTAAATTTAATTGTCCTGAGTCTTGGGAAGCCTTGCATAATATGATTTTGGAAAACATCGTGTTCCGGAAAAGAGAAAACTTTTTAAGCCTGGCGTCCTTAAGTGAGTCCAGAATGCTTTACAAAAAACTGAACCACAACCTTGGAAATCTGAAATGCTTTCATGAGCAATTCGGAATCCAGACGATATCCACGATATGCCGCGCCAAATGTGAAATGCTCAATTTAAACTACAGGCCGCATGTAAACTCTAGCAACACGGACTGCTCCCTTTGCAGCCTCCGGGTAACTGAGGATGTTGTTCATCTGTTTGGGGTTTGCCCAATCTTGGGTGAACGACGAAGTCCATACCTCAATAAGCCCTCCCTTTCGGAAATCGAGGCTATTCGTTGGCTGAATGGAGAAAACTGGGAGTTACTGTCTTCATTTTGACAACAAGCGCAAAAATATCGCCTTGTTATTTTAAATGAATTTATTTAACTAGCAAAAAACCAAAATATTTTCTCTCATGTTTCTTTTTTGTTCCTTTTAGTATGTTATACGGTTTATATTTCAATTTAATTTATTAAACTCTCAATGCTCTGTATTAAGACTAAGAAATTATACCACAAATGTGTTAATTATACTCTGTACCGTAGGTACATAGAGTATATTAAGTTTGTGCAAAAGTCTGTAACTGCCAGAAGGAAGCATCTCCGACCCCATAAAGTATATATATTCTTGATCAGCATCAACAGCCGAGTCGATATAGCCATGTCCGTCTGTCAGTCTGTCCCTCTGTCCGTATGAACGCACAGATCTCAGAGATGGTAAGAGATAGAGGTTTGACATGTATGGGACATATGCTTCTTATGTCTGCAGGCAGATCAAGTTTATTTTCAATTTTGGCCACGCCCCCTCCCGCCCCCGCAATTTAGAAAAAACGTCATATCTCTCACAGTTTTGAAGATAGATGGCTTGTTCCTTATGGACATATTTAGTTATTAGGATAACTTATCGATCCGCCAAAGAAATGAAGAAGATCGGATGAACGGTTTTCAAGTTATGATCAAAAGACATATTTTCTTGGTACAGAGTATGTTTAGTCGGGCTTGACCGACTTTCTTTCTTGTTCAGTACCAAATCTTTTAAAGTTCTGCTCTTGAATTCATTACAATCTAAATTGAGCATAGGCTTGCTTTGCAATTTTTTTAAACCAAACTAAGAAAGAAAGTCGGCCAAGCCCGACTATAACATACTCTGTTCGAAAATATTTGATCAGCATAAAGTTGTATTCTGCAATAGCAGCGCTGCTACTGCGTTGCTGCCGCGAACAGTCTTTTGATCATAACTCGACAACCGTTCAACCGATCTTTACCAATCCTTTAGTGGATCGATAACTAATCCTGATTACTAGATATGTCTACAAGGTACGAACCATCTATCTGTAAAACTGTGGGAGATGTGATGTCTTTTTACAATTGCGGGAGCGGGAGGGGGCGTGGAAAAATTTAAATATCTATTTAAATATAAAATATTAAAATATCAAAGAATATTTCCCTTACTGTACCGGTACAGTGTCAGTTCTGATTGAAACAACTAGTTTTATATTTTTATAAAATTATGCAGTTTTGCTTAAATAATGTGAAACAAGAAAGAAAGTCGGTCAAGCCCGACTCTAACATACTCTGTACCAAGAAACAGTCTTTTGATCATAACTCGAAAACCGTTCATTCGATATTCTCCATTCCTTTGGCGGATCGATAAGTTATCCCGATAACTAAATAGAAGGAACAAGCCATCTATCTTTAAAACTGAGGGAGAAATGACTTTTTTTCTAAATTGTGGGGGCGTGGCCAAAATTGAAAATAAACTTGATCTGCCTGCAGACATAAGAAGCATATGTCCCATACAGGCCAATCCTCTATCTCTTACCATCTCTGAGATCTGTGCGTTCATACGGACAGACAGACGGACATGACGGACATGACTCGGCTGTTGATGCTGATCAAGAATATATATACTTTATAGGGTCGGAGATAATTCCTTCTTGATGTTACATACTTTTGCAAAAACTTATAATACTCTATGTACCTACGGTACAGAGTATAAAAATAAAAGATTCTGTCCTAGGAAATCTATTGTAGATTTAACGAGAGCGTAAGTTTAAGCCGGCAGTGTCCGACTTCGATATACCCGTTAGTCAAAGGAAATTATGTTTAATGGACATCCCTTATATTAATTAAGAGCATAAACAATAATGTAATCATATAACCATTATATTAGCAAGCAGGGCATACTGCTACGTACCCTTTTTACTCTACGGGTAACGGGTGTAAATATATAGAAATTGTCAAAATAAGTCCTTAAGAAGATGACGCCTTGCTATGTGGCTTTTTCTTCCTCCCTCATTTTATAGCCATTCTAACCTCTGAACATAAAATATCTTGTCTGACTACTTTAGCATATATATAGTACAGTCGAAATTCTATAAAGCCACTTCGTGATATAGAAAATCCGTAATAAAAAATTCTTTTAATATTGAACTAAATTGCAGGAAATTAATTTGCTATAAAGAAAACTTTGTTGTACAGAAGCTCGTAAACTAAATAAAGACAGCAGCTCTGACACAAATACTTTATCTGAATAGATGTCCAAGTAAGCGTAAACCGTTTATTTTCTTTAGAGAAAATTTTCGAAATCGCGATGATTTTTTCTCCCTGTCGCATACAGTTGCATATCTTCATGATCACTTGGTTTGGTTTTGGTTTGATAGGTATCGGGAAGGTTAATCTAGCTTCGTCTTAGACTAGAGAATTATATATACTTTATGTGGGCGGAGATGCTTCCTTCTGGCTGTTACGTACATTTGCACAAACTTATTATACTCTATGTACCTCCGGATATTTTTCCAGTAAACGAAATCGAAATGATTCCTTAAACTTTGCAGTGTACAAACCCTTAAGTTAAATAACTTCGAATGCATTCAGACTTGACGTTCGAATTTAAGGGGCAGTGTGATTCGAACGGGAGACCAATTTTAGGGGATGAAGTCCAATGCGCAGGCGCTTCATCAATGAGAGGGCCAATGAGAGAGTTCATATATCCAGGATGTTTGTCCATTTGTTGCTCACTGATATATGTGTGTGTGCGTGCACGTTGAAGTGCGCTGTGGGTAAATTAAAGATGGCGACTGTTAAGCGCCCACCCACTAGAATATCCTGAGAAATACGATTGTCCACTAGTATCCATACACAATATATTACTAGTTTCCTATACTACGAGCAAACAGTTAACTAACAAAGATGCATACTTTATTTGGACCAGCGAATGCCTTAGATAGATTAAGCTTAAGACACTTAAGACCGGCAGCAGACTTACACACATTAACATCTGAGGACGCCAAATGGGCAAGCAATTAGAGTGTACTTCACCTCACATAATTATGTTATTATTAATAATATTATTATTATTCAATCCCAAATGCAGAACTATGTAAGCGGAAACCTTACCTTGGATACCGATTATTCGTTGTTGTGTCCTGAGCGCCGCAGTCTTGTTTGGAACCGGACGCAACAATCGCAGGATGGGAATTTAATACATGGTGAGATGTAGCATGAACTGAAGGCAGCAGGCTCGGTGAGAATCGGAATGGAAAGTCGCTGGAATCGCATTATTAAGAATAAATATATAAATTTGGTTTCGGAGTAATCTGAATGGAACACTCTACAATTACCTGGAGAGCGTTGTATTAATTGGTAACGAGGAGGGATAGGGGGTCCTAAAACTAGATGCCGAGTATACAGATGGAGTGTGCCTGAAACGAAATTAATGATTGTAGGATTAAGTATCTGCTGAACTGAACTGAACTGCTGTGCTCTGATACCGGCATTGTAAGTGGTTTAGGAATGGTGCTAAGACTAGTACTCATCGGTGGTGCCTAGGTTAATTAATATTTTATATTATTTTACATTCAACAGTTGACATTCATACTTTAGAAACCGATGTTGACAATTTCCTTCGAATAGATTTTAAACCTATTACCCACATAACATTTGGAGGATTATTTTAACAAAAATCACCTTAAAAAGTATTTTTTGTGTCCATTTGATGATTAAAAAGGAATTACTATCATGTGCAACTAAAAGAAGACTCGAAAATTAATCATGCATATTCTCAAAATGTGTGTATGAACTACGACTTGAAGAAAACCCGAAAGTGACTTGAAAATGATTCTACACTGATCAAAAGAACGGGTTGTAAACTACTCTTCAAGAATAGTCGAGACTATTGTCTCCCGATTAAAGTATTAAAGATCAGAGATCGAGTGGTGGTGGTGGGTGGAATAAGTATTGAACTCAGACGTGTTAAATATTTGTCCCTAAAGAACAGTGTTTGGAAGTACCTAGCTATTTCTAACTAGGTTCCTACCCAGATACAAATTTTGTGTATCTTTTACCTTACCTAGGTATATTATTTTTTGGGTACCTTTTACCTTACCTAGTTCCAAATTTTTATTTACCTTGTCAATAGGTAAGGTATTAGGTACTTTTCCGTAAGTGTCGTTTTTTTGCGCCCACGGATCGATATCAATTACTGTTTTGCTTCATTTCTACGCTTTTGGTATTTTAAGAATTTTCGGTCGCACTTAATTTGGTGGCTCGTTCGCGCAATTCTAAGAAAACACTCAAAGATAGATTAGAGAGAAAAACGGACAGACTTCGGCTACAACGTTGCAACGTTTAAAAGCATAATCTCGTAAAAGTTAAACTTTATTATTGTTAACAATGACTGATCACTGATCAGTCACTTAACATTGAAGGGAATAAAGATTTGTCTTAAATGGAACATTTTTTAACAGGAATGACAAATGCCTGCTTTGTGTAAACTAAATTTAAATTGAAGTGGATTCCAAATAAAACCAACAAAATTGTAAAGAGTTTTAAAGATTGGCTCGTAGAAGAAATAACGGAAAATTTGAAAACTGTTGTCAATGAGAGTTCAAATTCAAAGGATTCTGAAGACTTTTTCGATTCCAATAATGTAACATTGGACGAAACTGAGAATTGTTTTGAAAATTCTAATATTGAAATGGAAGTCTTAACTTATCTTGCCGATAATAGCAAATCTCTAAGTTCTTTACTTAAGTATAAAAATATTGTAATGTTTTTTATAAGTATAATATCATTTTGCCTAGCTCTGCTCCAGTTGAAAGAATTTTTAGCTGTGGAGGCCAAATACTTACTCCAAAAAGAAACAGACTAGGTGACGAAATCTTCGGAACTCTTGTAATGTTATAAAAGTGTGAAAGTATATAAGAAACAATTTAATAATGTAACGTCAAATGAAGTCAAAATGTTCCATTTTCAAATCTTCTTTTTGAATTTAAGTTCTTACAGTGCCTTGTATCAATGTACGACTCTATCAACATTTGTAATGAACTAAAGTTGTTTTGCTTTGATTTTAATAATAAAACGGATGAACCATGCTTTTAAATTTAAAAATGCCTTTTTATACCTGTACCTTTACCTAGGTACTGAAAGTTCTGGATAACTTTTACCTTACCTAGGTATATTTTTAACATTTACCTTGTACCTTACCTAGGTAAAAAAATGAGTACCTTTCCAATCACTGCTTAAGAAGGAGGAGAAGTTAACTTTCCTTTTAGAACCGTCTAAGTACCAGCAATATTATTGGCATATCTCAGTTATAAATTAAGTTGAAGGATAATTAATGAAAGTTACTTACCATGAAGCCACCTGAGACATGTCAGGGCTCAGCATAGGGTAGGGGTATTGGCTTGCAGCAAACGGGTATAACGCAGGACGTGTTAGACCTGAAAATATATTGTATTAGAAACAGAATGAAGGGAAATCGGATTTTGAATTCAAAACAGGATCATTTAAGCCAATGGTCAATCAACCAGTTGGTAAGATATAGAGGTACAAAAAGATATAGAGGTACAAAGAGATATAGAGGTACAAAGAGTTTGGAACGTAGACTCCTTATGCATGCAGACCGCTCAAGATTATTTAAAATTTATGGCTAATCCAATAGATATATGGAATTTCCAGAAGCAGGAAGTCTCCTGTGAATATGGGGGCGTATGTAGGGTGGTTAAGCTTCTGACTGGTTTAACATGGCGGGCCCAAAGTAAGCCGACTCACACCTCCCCGTTAGTGGGTCCATTGACAAATCGGATAATAAATGGCAGCGTTCAAAAAACGTTGCATACTTATCTAAGCCGCATGAGGTTATTAAACACTAATTGCCTTGAGTAACGGGTATTTCGAAGTCGGGAGGGCCGACTTTAACTTACGCTCTCATTTTTTTCTTTTATCTATATAAGGCTTTTTAATTTTATTGTTACTTAAGAGCAACTTACATTAAAATGGAACAAATATTTGTAATACAACCTACTGTTAGTGTAAGTGGTGTTAGGTGGTTTTCTGGTAGGTTTTCTTATTATAACGCCTTCTAGTTTTCAGAAACTCTACCTCAAACAATATTTATTTCTTAAATTTAGAAATTAAAACCCAAAAATAGATTATTTAATCTTCTAGATATTTTACTAAATATTTTCTTAAATTTATGGCAGATTTACCCTTGAATTAAGAAAAGACTGACATTAAACGTTGTCTTAAAATATGGCGACTACAATGGAATTTAAAAAAACAATTTAGAAATTTCTCCTCAAAACAAATAAAAATATTAACTAGAAAGCTAAGCTAACTTCGTCTGTGCCGAAGTTTTTATACCCTTGCTTAAATATTTTCAAAAAATACTTTTTCCCATTTTCGGACCGATCGTTCGTATGGGAGCTATAAGATATAGTCATCCGATTTGGACAAAAACTTGTAGAATTATGTAAAAGCATGAGAAACAAACAAATACAAAATTGCAGGATGCTACCAAAACAAACAAAAAAGTTTTTCTAACTAAGAATGTTTTTCAGACCTATCTTTTGTATGGCAGCTATACCATATAGTTGTCCGATTTTAATAAAACTTGGTAGAATTATAAAAAAAACATAAAAAACCTACGATTACAAAGTGTGGAGACGTTTTCATTGAAAACGAAAGAAAAAAGTTTTTTATACTAAAACTAGTTTTCCGACCGATTGTTCCTATGGGAGCTATGAGATATAGTCATCCGATCCGGTCGGTTCCGACATATTAGTAGTGTGCAGCAAAAAGAAGACTCTGTGCAAAATTTCAGCCCGACAGCTTTAAAACTGAGAGACTAGTTCGCGGAGAAACGGACAGACAGACGGACGGACGGACAGACAGACGGACGGACGGACAGACGGACGGACAAAAGCTCAATCGACTCAGCTCGTCACCCTGATCAAGAATATATATAGTTTATGGGGTTGGAAATTAATATTTCTAAGCGTTGCAAACTTCTGGGCAAAATTATAATACCCTTTACAAGGGTATTACAAGTAAGAAAATCTGTCATGCCAGAATATACAATACTCTGTACCTCCCAAAGTATTTAAGTGCTGCGCATCCCTGCTTCAGCCGGAAATGTGCAGCATAAATGTTTGTTATCCCTATTACTCGACCATAGGTCATCCGATCTTCACCATTTCTACGGCGGATCGATAATTATTAAATATGCCCAGAAGGTACACGCACATTCTATCTTTAAAATTGTGGAAGATATGAAAAAACATAATACATAACAACATAAACACATAAAGCGCGGTGTCCACTCGACGCGAAATACCAGCGAAAAGAAAAACCCCCTATAAAAACGAGAGCTTAAGCTTAAGTCGGGCCTGCCCGACTTCGAAATACCCGTTACTCAGGGCAATTAGTGTTTAATAACCTCATGTGACAAATTTGTGAGATTGTAGATATTTGCCACATACACTACACTGCAAAATCTAAGCTCAATATCTTACAAAATGTAGGAGATATTCAACTTATTTTATTGTGGAGGAGGCCGTGGCCAAAATTTTAAATAAACTTAATCTGCGTGCAGACAATACTAGACTACATTTAAAATTTGGTGGCTCTAGCTATTCTAGTCTCCGAGATCTAGGTGTTCATACAGTCAGACGGACATGGCTATATCAACTCGACTATTGTTGCTGATCAAGAATATATATACTTTTGGGGTCGGAGATGCTTCCTTTTGCCTGTTATATACAGGGTTGTCCATATTCGACGGACCCATCTGGCAACGCCATAACTTTTGACAGAGATGTCAGATCGCTTAATGACATACCGCGTTTGAAGCGTCAGTCCAAGCAGATTTTTACCATGGAACAATACACGCCACGCGAGCGCTCTGAAATAGTTGAAATTTACATTCAACGGAACAAGTCAATTGTGAAAACTCAACGTGCTTTTAAAAAATTAAAAAATGTGAATAAGAAAACCGTAAATAAGCAAAATTGCCGTATTTACGCCACTGAAAATCCTCAGGAGATTCAAGAAGTGCCTCTTCATGACGAAAAAGTCACAGTTTGGTGCGGCGTTAGTGCGAAAACGGTCATTGGGCGGTTTTTCTTCCAAAATGAAAATGGCCATGCTGTTACCATCAACCAGGAGCGTTATCGCGACATGATAACCAATTTTGTGATGCCAATTATTCGTCGAAAGCGTATGAGGCAGTTCTGGTTTCAACAAGACGGCGCTAACAAGAAGAGCTCAAGGACAACATTCGTGAAGAAATAGCCGCTATTCCGGCCGAAATGTTGGCGAAAACGATGGAAAATGCTGCAAAAAGGGCACAATACGCCATCAACGCCAGAGGCGGCCATTTGAGAGATATCATATTCAAAAATTGATGTAAAGAAATCTACTTGGAACAAATTAAATGATTAAGATTGCCAACCGCCAAATTTTTATTTTGTTCTTTGATTTTTTTAAAAAAAAAGCATGGGTCCGTCGAATATGGGCAACCCTGTACATACCCTTTTTACTCTACGAGTAACGGTATACCCGGTAAAAAATTACTTTCGACACAATACTTCACATAGTCAGAAACACGTTCAAACATGGAAACAAAGCCAAAGCGATTCTAAATATGTATTTAGTACTGGAACAAAATAAATTGCTTGCCTTTCAGAATACGTGGCTTAAAGATTAACAGATTTTGACTACTAAAACATAATTGTGAATCTTACCTAACGCCTCAATACACTAATCAATCCCGTTCTGAAAACAAGTAATAAAGTCTATCAGCCATGCTCCCATTTTCGATTTCGCAAAAATTTTCCGACTAGAACACCACATCGTAAAAGTAGGAGCTCCGATATTCGGAAATCGCAAAGTTTGGCCGGGTTACAACCGGCGACATCTGAGTCCGTGAAATAAAAAGTAAATACAAAATTTCGGTTGATGCTCAAGCAGACAGCCCACGGAACCATTTTTATTCAGTTCTCTAAGCTTTTTAGATTTCAAAAAACTCTCAATTCGCATTAAGGCTATATTTTAAACAATTATTTAATAGAGATACACACAAGGGAGCGAATAGGAAAACTGCTCACAATAACAACAATTTGCGATTTGGCCATGGTATATATCGATATATGACTATCTATAGCATGAGTAGTGGCGCTCATTAGCTGTTTTTGTTATGTGAAATGACACAAAACAAGTTGGGAATGGAACATTATCGATAACCAAAACTGGCGAATTTCGGAGTGCTCTAAACTGAAATCGTACGAATTTGCTGAAATCGCAATTCGCAAAAATAAAAGAAAACCGGAGCATGGCTATATTTATCTTACTTTGTACCTCCCAAAGATTGTATTTACCATACAAAGTGCTAAGGTGTGTTAAGTGCTACCCATCGCTGTTCCAGCCGGTGCTGCCTATTATAAATGGTTGTTTTTCCTATAACTCGACTATCGTTCATCCGATCTTCACCATTCGGCAAACTTCTGGGAAAGTTATAATACCCTTTGCAAAGGTATAAAAGGGATTTCATCAACTCAAATTTAATTTTATTCGACATATTTTGGTGAAGCGTTTGGATATTAGTTACAGCTATTGAAATTTTTAAAAAATGAAACTAATTTATACCCTTGCTCTTTCCTATACACTTGCAGTTTGGAAAGAGTATGCTACCATCAAAACCAAATCAGTTGTATAGTTATAAGTTCAGCTCGATAGCTTTAATTCTGAGAAAAAGTTCTCGTAGAAATACATAGACGGCCAGAAAAAAAGACGGGCGGACAAAGCTTATGTGATGTAGATCGTCAGGCTGACGAAGCTTCATCATTTTCGATCCCTACGATTTGACAATCATATATCAAGTTAAAAAATTGATTTGTGCTGCCGTTTTCGAGAAATTGCGAAAAAGCTAATTTCTTGGTTCGTAAGATATATAGCTCTAGACAATAGAGTAACGTTTCAGTTTTGAATTATGGGTTTTAAGATGGATACATTTTCTTAAAAACTTTTAATCCAATGGTAGATTTTGAAGCTATTAAGGGTTATATTAAAGCTTTGCTTTAAACTTATTAGTTTTTTTTTAAATATTGGGTTTTTGTGGAATATTTATTAGCTTAGATCCTTTATTTAAAACTTGACATCTTAGAATTTTCAGACAAATTTGAATAAAGTAATATACTTTCGAAAACGGTCGATGATTATCGATGGTTTGGAAAAAACTATCGCTGACTATCGATGGTCCGTCTATCGATAGTTTTCCACCACTAATTCACAGTGGATTAAATCTGCACCATCTTTAAGGCTAGAAGAGAGGTTCTACATCTAAACTTTGTCCCCAATACGGCAAGCATCGACATCATATGCTCAATATGTAATCTCGCAGAAAGAGAGAATATTTTGCACTTTATCGGAGTTAGTCCCAATTTCAGGGAACACAACACGATTATTTAAGTTCTTAGCTACGCAGTTGACCGACCTGGTATTTGGGAAAGATTTGGGAAGCTTGTTGTATTAGACAGCGTAGTGAATGATTAAGATCAGAGCTGCAAACCTCGAAAAAATCAGCAGGGGTTTACTCCGGGGTTCAAACCCGCCAAAAATTATGGGTTCGGGTTCACAGAGCGGTTTCGGAAGGTCGCTGAACCCAGGTTCAGGTGCGTGCCGGGGTTCAAAGAATTTTAAAGTTTTAAAACTGATTTACACGAGGAGTGCGTATTTTCCCATACAAAAAAAACTGATTGTTGGCTATTACCGCATAACGCACTCCTAGTGTAAATAGCCTATTAATGTATTTTTTAAAGAATATTATATTTGATCTACGATTAAGTTAATTGTTAATACGTCTCCCAGTAGTTCATCAATACTAGGTTTTTGGCTGGATAAATCAAACTTAAGAGTAGAAAAGCGCCCTCGACTGATACTTTTTCTTCTTTACAATGATAGTTTTTGCCAATACTCTAAGACATTAGAACTTTGAGGCAATCTTTGAATTCCGTCAAAAGGAGCAATGAAATCGTTTACCGATTTTATATTTGTCACTTTTTTTTATGTTCTAGCTCCTTAGCTAGGGATTCCATTTCATCTTCATCAGAAGATGAACAAGGTAAAGAATCATTTATGCGTTCATCCATTGGTTCCTTTTGACGATTATAAAATAATTGAATGTGTTTCTTTGCAAGTTGTATTGGTTCTAAGTTCAAAAATATTTGGTTTCTTGGATCCAAAAAAACAGATGTTAGAATTGGGAATGAACCCTTTAATAAGATATTACAATATTCTGCAGAAGACTTCAGATGTTGTGTGCGACAAGCACGAGTTTCAGTAGAAATCGCAGGGAAGAATATAAAAGAAATATTTTTTGAACCAAAACTTCTTAAAAAATTTTACTCCGGTTAAAGTTCGGGTTCGGTGGGGAAGACTCCCAAAGTCTCCGACTACGGAGTGGTTTGACTCCGAACCGGTTTACAGCCCTGATTAAGCAGGGATCGACAAACGGTTATAAACCAAGTCGATACGATGAAATCTCTTTTTTAAAATTTACTAAATAGATGTTAAATAAATCTGTTTGTTTACAAAATATATAAAATATAGAATCGCCTACTACCACTTCTACTACTACTTGCAAAAGTTTGTAACAGCCAGAAGGAAGCATCTCCGACCCTATAAAGCAGAGATGGGCATGCACACATATCGGCACACTTTTCACACGCATACAAGCACGACCGAACATTCGTGTTCTATAAATAGCTTTCAATGCTTATAGCGTACGTGTGATTTTGTGCAGTCGGCCGCGGCAGAGGCCCCATCTCTGCCATAAAGTATATATATTCTTATTCAGCATCAACAGCATGTCCGTCTGTCTGTCCATATGAACGCACAGCTCTCAGAGATGGTAAGAGATAGAGGTTTGACATGTATGGGACATATTCTTCTTTTGTCTGCAGGCAATTTTGGACACGCCTCTTCCCGCCCCCGCAATTTAGGAAAAACCCACAGTTTTAAAGATAGGTGGTTCATTCTCTTTAGCCATATTTAGTTATCTGGATAACTTATCGATCCGCCAAAGGAATGTCGAATCGGATGAGCGGTTGTCAAGTTATGATCAAAAGACTGTTCGCTGCAGCGCAGTAGCAGCGCTGCTTTCAGCTGCTCCCGCAGCATCAAAATTTATGCTGAGCGAATAATTTCGTTGGTACAGAGTATTTTATAGTCGGGCTTGACCGACTTTCTTTCTTGTTTTTAAAAGTCAAGTTTGGAAAAAAGTATTTTTTTATCTTAATAATTTAATTTAATTTTTTCTAGTTTATAAATTCGTCTTTTAAATTAACTCTTTTAATCGGGGTGAAAAAATTAGGTGTGTAGCTTTTTAAGACTAATGCATTTAACTTTGCCCTTTTAAGTCAATTTTTTTCCATCTTTTCAAAAGTTGAAAAATGTTTCCACTTTACAAAGCTCCTACATCTAAAAAATAAATTGTAAAATTCTTTCTTTTACGTTATTAAATAGCTTTAGCAATTCCCAATTAAAGTGCATCAATAGATTTCCAAATTCAACAACTCGAAATATGCATTTTGCAACGAGTTTTTAGAAAACGAGCCCTGAATATACGACTTTACATATTTAATTTCTGGCAATTCACGTAAGAAATAATAATACAGAACAAGCAAGAAAGTCGATCAAGCTCGACTATAACATACTCTGTACCTCCCAAAGTTTGTAAGTGCTGTCCATCGCTGCTTCAGCCGGTTCTGCTCAGCATAAATGTTTGCTTTCCCTATAACTCGACAATCGTTCATCCCATTGTCACCATTCCTTCAGCGGATCGACAAATACTAACAACTATATATGTCCTTCTTTCTTTCAAATTGTGGGAGATATGACGTTTTTTTCAAATTGCGGGACGGGAGTAAACTTGTTCTGCCTGCAACTAAAAGAAGTTTTTGTCCCATACATGGCGAAACTCTATTTTTACCATCTCTGAGATCTCTGCGTTCTTACGGACAGTCAGACGGACATGGCTATATCGTCTCGGAAGTTGATGCCGATTAAGAATTTTTTTTATGGGGTCGAAGATGCTTCCTTCTGGCTGTTACATACTTTTCCACAAACTTAAAGTGCTCTGTGTACCTTAAGGACAGACTTTAACCCTTTAAAAACGGCACCTGAAGGAACAAAGTACACTTAACTTAGACTAGCAGCAGCTTAGCAAAATCGGTTCTTCTTCTTCGGTGTAAATGCACAAATGTACGTTCTCTTCCATGCTATCCATAATACTTTTTTTTTTCTAATCCCCGCGCTAGCAAATTTGTGAACATTTGTCGTATCTGCGCCAAGCGATCAGCCTTTTGGGATAGCGATAAGTATGGCCGGGGCCGTTCTACCCAAATCATTAACCGTCTCAGATGCTGATGCGTTTCAATTGATTACCCGCAACAATGACATCACATTGGAAAGGGCGGGAAATGTGTACCCTTGCTTGTTGGCAGCAAAGTAGATGTGTAAATATAGGATTATTTAGCAATTTTATTTCTGCTCAAGCCGTTTTCAACTTAATTGAAAATTTGTTGTCCTTTCTATTTCATGCCCCGCTATTGCCCGTTGACAATACATTTTCTGCCGTTGTTGTCATTTTCAAGTTTGTATTGTTGCACGCTGCTGTGGCATCATAACAGAACGGGGTGTAGTACGACAGTCGCTGCAATCACCCGCGGGCGGCTGCGTGTGCCGCAGGGCGAGCGGCAACGAAGACATGAAATTGAGCTGGCGACATAGAGGATGTCATTATTATGTGGTTGTGCAACATGTTTTCATCCACTAGGTTTTTTCGTTACTAGGTTTGAATTGAGTTTTGAATGGGTCATACCGTATTACTAATATCTTCCCCAGCCATTTGCGCTCGGCTGGCATGCAACCCTTAAACGCGACACAACTCTTATGCCAAGCACTATCAATTTCAACACGGCGAATTAGCGGCCTTTAACGCATGTCTACGTTTGTGAAGATATTCTCGGGCAAGGGCCAGCTCCAAATCCAAACGAGAAACGAAATGGTACGTTGCACTGTCAGAGCCGCCATTGAAGATGTCGCATTATTATTGATTTTAACTGGGGAGAGCCGTTCCAATCGCAGCTCATGCCATCTCTGTTGTGCCTACTTAAGTTGCGCATATCATTACCGGGAAATCTAGAGAGGCATGTGCCGTCGACGATGGCAATCGTGATGAACAACCCGATTATATGGTTCTTTCGACCGTTGTGTCCAGGTTTTTTATGAAGGGTCACCACGGGGGTTGCAGCCATCCAACCCAGCACCCCAGGTTATGAGCGACGTCCTTTTTAGCACGCCGCACAGAGGGCGGCCGTGCTACTTTAAAGCCCTGAATAAGAAAACGCCCCTATTCGTGTTCCACTAATAGTCCGGCAATTAGTCGCTTTTATAGTATTGAAACCAGATTTTGTCAAAATATAATTTGCATTGTTATTTTAAACTTGTGGCATGCACCATGATACAAAACCATTAGATTGTGTATGTGTGCTTATTTACTGGTGTCGAATAACCGGCTGAAAACTGTATAACTGGCGCGAATCAGGTGACATGAAGAAAACCAACCAGCGGGAAACTAAACGAACTCAAAATCTTCGAACTTAAGAATTTCAAACAACTTAAATGCCGAAGAATCCGCTACAAGATTTTAATGCAATATTAGTAATGAGATGGCCTAGCTTGGTTTTTTAAAAAGCTAGCGTCTTGAAATCAATGATACTGCCATAGTTTCCACAAGGGGAACTCCAAGCGCCCTAACCGCATTTATATCAGGTAACGAAGCATCAATAATACTGACGGCCACATATGTCCAGAAGGTATGAACCATCTTTTTTGAAAACTTTGGGAGATATGACGCTCTTTCCAAATTGGGGGGCGGAAGAGGGCATGGCTAAAATTAAAAATAGACATGATCTGCCTGCAAGTATAATAAGTTTTTGTCCCATACACGTCAAATCTCTTACCATCTCTGAGTTCATACTGACAGTCAGATGGACATGGCTATATCGACTCGGCTGTTGATGCTGCTCAAGAATATATATACTTTATGGATTTGGAGATGCTACCTTCTGGCTGTTACATACTTTTGCAAAACTTAATATACTCTATGTACCTCTGGTACAGAGTACAAAAAATTCATTCCAAATAGATCATTTTTTTGTGAACCTTCTGGGCGTTCTTACTTATCAATAAATCAAAATTTAGCAATAATACTATAACAATTACACAGGAGGAAAAAATTACACCTTTTTTTTATTTTGCATTCTCTTTGATGAAAGATTCTGTGTCAGTTTTGTCCACTGATTACAAAACTGGTCTCGGTTTGGCTCCATCAGCGTTTGTTTTTAAGACAGCGGAAAAATTTATTTATTTTCTTTTCGTGTTTAATGAAATCCTTGTAGTTCGGCAGCACCGGTGCGATATTAACGAATCAACTAACTCCTCGTTGTCAGCCACCAGACCAGCCACCAGCTGAGTATTTGCCTAACGAATTTATGAGAATGTACGCAACACGTACCGGTACGACGTTGCTGTGATGCATAACCTGTCGTTCACAACTGACTAACGTTCAGTGATATCAGGTCATTAGGCCAGGTAGTGTCTTGACACCAGCAGAACTACAAGGATGTTTGTGAGCGTTACTTATTGGATTATCGGGAAGGGCTCTCGTGGCCTAAATGGAAGAGCGACTTGTCAGATAAACAAAATTTCGCAAATGAAATGACCAGACAGACACCCCACGGAAATATTTTTATTCAGTTCTTTAACATTTTAAGATTATGTCTTACGGACTCTCCTACACAATACGCCATTTTCCGACCGATTGTTTGTATGGGAGCTATATGATACAGTCATCCGATTTGGCCAAAAATTTGCAAAATTATGTGAAAGCATGTGAAATAAACAAATACAAAATTGCAAGACGCTACCATTAAAAACAAAAAAGTTTTTCTAACTGAGGCTGCTTTCCAGACCTATCTTCTGTATGGCAGCTATACCATATATTTGTACGATTTTCACAAAACTTGGCAGAATTATTAAAGATCATAGAAAAGCTATGAATACAAAGTTTGGAGTTTTCTCACTAAAACTAGGTTTGCGACCGATTGTTCCTATTGGAGCTATGAGATATAGGCATCCTATCCGGTTGGTTCCGACATATTAGTAGTGTGCAGCAAAAAATCAGCTCGATAGCTTTAAAACTAAGAGACTAGTTCGCGTAGAAACAGATAGAAACATTCAGACCTATCTTTTGTATGGCAGCTACACCATATATCTGTCCGATTTTAATAGAACTTGGAAGAATTATTAAAAAAAACTTAAAAAACCTACGATTACAAAGTTTGGAGACGTTTCCATTCAAAAGAAAAAAGTTTTTCTCACTAAAACTGGTATTCCTACCGATTGTTCCTATGGGAGCTATGAGATATAGTCATCCGATCCGGTCGGTTCCGACATATTAGTAGTGTGCAGCAAAAAGAAGACTCTGTGCAAAATTTTAGATCGATAGCTTTAAAACTGAGAGACTAGTTCGCGCAGAAACAGACAGACAGATAGACAAAGCTCAATCGACTCAGCTCGTCACCTTGAATAAGAATATATATAGTTTATGGGGTCGGAAATGAATACTTATATGCGTTGCAAATTTCTTGGCAAAAAAAAATTAGCCTTTGCAAGGGTATAACAAGTTGGAAATGGAATTATCGATAACGAAAACTGTCGAATCTCTCACTTGAACCTCACTTGAAATCGTACGAATTTGCTGAAATCGCAATTCGCAAAAATAAGTGAAAACCAGAGCATGGCTGCTACCCATGTGAAACACACTTACGTAGCTTGACATTGGGGACCTAAGCAAGCCGTTACTTATTTCTTTAAGCTTCAAATTTATGCATGGACAAATTGAGAAAACAAACAATACACAGCACTTGAACTCATAGTTATTATGTCCCGAACAAATTGGGGGACGTTTTGAACTGAAGCATAACCGCATATCATCACCCCGTTGCTGTCCTCTACAGCTAGCTGAGATTTTATTGTGTTATTCAATTATTAGTACGCAGCCATTGTGAAGGATCATAAAGCCGTGTAATCCACAAGCAGCTCTTAAGTGCATGCCTTTTATTTACGCCGCTGGTTCCCATTAGATCGGCAAGCCGACCCGCAGACCATGCCTATTAACAGGGCCCTTGAACGACCCAACCACCACACCACAAGCACGAGCGGCGCACGATGAGGGAAATTTGGCAGAATGGATGACTCAATGCCATAATAAAGCAACATACACACAAATAAAATCGCATCATGTGCAATTATTATTTCATAATTTGTTTGAGTTGCGCCTTTGCGGCGGAGGGTGAAAAAGTCAATAGCTCTCGCTTGGGTTACTCGGACTTGGGCAGAGCGGCGTGACCGTAGCAGAGCCGCAGGTAACTGGACCAGCTATATATATTTTGGCGATCCTGGGATGTATATTGTATTAACAACGTTAGTTAATTTGTCCTTGATTCAAACACACTTGTGTGGGATTCGTTTCAATATTGCGCAGTTCGCTATCAAAAAAACACAGCTCCCAGTCAATTGGAAATCCCAATCCCCGTTTCGTTCTTTTCCCGTTTTCTGCGGCTCAAGTATCTGCTGTTGCTTGAGATAAATAGATTCCGTTTTGGCTCACGCAGCCATAGCCTTGAGACATTGATGTAAATTTTCCACACAATTGCCTAATAATTAGCAGATTGTTCATCTAATGCTCTGTTTGCCCAGACATTAAATTTGCATTTTGCCAGTTCGAAACTCTTGATATTTGTTGTGGGGTAAAAAAAAAGTTTGCTTAAATTAAAGACAGCGAACGGAGCTGCGCTTCTTTTGAAAGGAATCAATTATTGGGAATTCCACTAAATTGTATAATCCACCAAAGATTACTTTTTGAGAAATAAAGTCTAAACCAAAATTTGTGGCTATATTTACACCGATACTAACCTACCTTACACAACTTTACCAGATTCAGCTTAAGTTAGGTACGGAGTAACTTGCAAAATAATCGCGAAATCAACTCCAAAATACCCTGTACGCTTGGCAGTATTCGAATGGTGAATCATCTTGATAATTATTTAAAATTAAATTTTTTTTTAAATTTTCTTGTAAATAATTTAAAAGAAATATCGATCATTCGAATTATTATCTAGATAAAATTATTTGTTATTTAAATAAAATTATTCAACAAATATCACATCGAATAAATTATTTGTCCACAATTTTGTATAATCTGTACCGTAGGTACATAGAGCATTATAAGTTTGTGTAAGTATGTAACAGCCAAAAGGGAAGCATCTTATATCTTATATATACATATATTCTTGATCAGCATCAACAGCCAAGATGTATACCGTACGCAAGTACATTTTTGGATTTAAACCGTACAAAATAAAGGGAACTACGATTTGACGAAGAGTACGAACGGCAATTTATGAGAAGTTTTTTACACAGCTGGCGTTAATAGTTTATGAAGGAGACTGGTTGACTAAGACCAAGATCTCTGGCCCAACAAGCACACTTACAACATGCTGCACTACAACCGGCATATCACATAGAGCCAAGCAAAGCATGGGAATCAACGGGACCTTTGATTGCCTTCTGTGTTAATATTGCTATTGTAATAAATGAATATGTTAATATGTGTTCTTATTACCAATAGCTTTGGGGTCCAGCTGATACGGTGGTATGCCACAATGAGCGGGTGGGGGTGTTGTTAGTGGATCTCCATTGTGACAGAAAAACGGCGGCAGTCCAATTTTGTTTGCCTGGAAAAAGACAATTATATTAATGGATTTATTGTTAAAACATTGTTGTGGAAAAGGAGCGGAGGTACTCGTTATGAATACCAGCATCTTTCCCTGATTCCCATTGGTATATCGATGTCGATGATCGTGATTCACAACCAATCCTTTTGTGGAGTTATGGCAAATTGAAATTAAACACAAGTCTATGCAGTAATCGTACCATACTACTGTGAGCAAAAAGTAAGGTGAAAGGGTCAATTTAAACTTCGCGGGCCTAACAATTCGGGCAGGTTTTTTTTTTCTTGAGTTGGCAGGACTGTTGATGAACATCTGTGCCAAATTTCATGTGAATGTCATTATCAGTAATATATTTACGCTTGTGTTTTCCAAACGACCAAGAGTGCATTTTTCGATTTTTACAATGTCTGAGCAGAGAAGTGCCATCAAATTTTGTTTGCGGAATGAAATTTCGGCTGCGGAAACGTTGAGGATGTTGCGGAAGGCCTTTGGTGATTCTACCATGTCACAAAAAAAAATTTTACAAGTGGCACAAAGACTTCAAAGAGGGTCGAGAACGTGTGGATGACTTGGATCGCTCCGGACGACCATCGACGTCAACAGATGAGCAACAAGTCAATGAAGTGGAGGAATTAGTGCGCAAAAATCGTCGGTTGACTGTTAGAGACCTTACTGATATGATCGGAATATCAGAAGGATCTGTGAAAACCATTTTGAAAGACCATTTGGGCCTACGAAAAGTCCAATCTCGTTTTGGTACCGAAAGTTCTCAATTTTTTGCAAAAAAGTCATCAAAAATTCGACGCATATCGTTCCGCAACCACCGTATTCGCCTGATTTGGCTCCGTGTGACTTCTTCTTCTATTCCCAAAACTCAAGAAGACCACTTCGGGGAACGCGTTTCGAGTCGATTGAGGAGATAAAAGCAAAATCGAAGAAAGCGCTGATGGCTATACCGGAAAGGGACTATTTGGCATGTTTCGAGGATTGGAAAAAACGTTGGCATAAGTGTATTTTATCGGGAGGGGATTACTTTAAAGGGGAAAAAATTGATTTAGAAGAATAAATAAAGATTTTTCATTTTTACAAACAAATTCACCTTACTTTTTGCCCACAGTAGTACGCATTGTACGAATAGCTCATACCGTCTTTTAGATCTATGCTTTTTCACGGCTGTATCTATGTATTTTTACTACTAAACCAATTTAAAAACAATTTTTAGCGCGGTAATTGAATATTCAATAACCTTTCGATGGTTTCTGATTTGTGATTTTGCTGGCGAGTTCAGCATTCAGCATAATTTTTTTATTTTTATACCCTGTTCCCATTAAAAATGGGAAAAGGGTGATCATGAAGTTGTGCGAAGGTATGTAACAGGGAGAAGGAAACATTCCCGACCCCATAAAGTATATATGTTCTTGATCAGCATGAACAGCCGAGTCGATATAACCAATGTCCGTCTGTCCGTCCGTCTGTCTGTATGAACGCGTCGATCTCAGAGGCAATAAGAGATAGAGCCACAAATTTTTGCATGAAGGTAGGTTTATGCCGTATGCAGATCAAGTTTTCAGATTTGGAAAGTTCCCCCCCGTATCCTTTTAGCCCCAAAAAACAGTCAGATCCTAAGGCCAAAAAACCGCCAGATCCACAATTTTCAGGTTAGAGCCTCGTGGTTTAGTATACGTCAAGCAAGGCCCAATATCTATTTATTCTGAAAAGTACAGTCAGATCGGACAAATAACACCGGAGTTTTAAGCGAAACAATTGAGCTTGTAGAAGGATCACCCTTTAATAGTTGTTACAAAAACCGGTTACATTCCACTTAAAAAATTCATAAACAAATAAATAAAAATCAAATGAACAGGGTATTTTGTAGTCGGGGCACTCGACTGCAGCCCTTACTTGTTTTTTTTCCGAATATGCAGCATCAAAATTTATGCTGAGCGTATAATTTCGTTGGTACAGAGTATGTCATAGTCGGGCTTGACCGACTTTCTTTCTTGATTTAAAAGAATTGGTCGAGCCGAATCGGTTTTTTCACTAACATGTAACACGAGATTTATATGATTAGCCAACGATTGACTTGTAAGCCGGGCTCTAAGGATATGCAAAATATTTTAGACATGTGATGTTCCCATTTTGGTAAATACTCCCCTAGAGTGGAGAATCCCATCCAAAGTATGCGATATATTTATACCCGTTACTCGTACAGTAAAAAGGGTATACTAAAGTCGTGCAAATGTATGTAACAGGCAGAAGCATCAATAGTAGAGTCGATATATCCATATCCGTCTATCAGTCTGTCTATATGAACACCTAGATCTCGGAGACTAGGAGAGCTAGAGCCACCAAATTTTAAATGTAGACTAGAATTGCCTGCACGCAGATCAAGTTTATTTTAAATTCTCTCGTATCTCCTACAAATTTTAAATTTAAATTTTTACATTCTGTACCGTAGGTACATAGAGTATTTTAAGTTTTTGCAAAAGTATGTAACAGCCAGAAGGAATCATCTCCGACCCCATAAATTATATCTATTCTTGATAATCATCAACAGCAGAGTCGATATAGCCATTTCCGCCTGTCCGTCTGACCGTCTGTCTGTCCGTATGAACGCACAGATCACAGAGATGGTAAGAGATAGAGGATTGACATGTATGGGACATATGCTTCTTTTGTCTGCAGGCAGATCAAGTTTATTTGATTTTTGCCACGCCCCCTCGAGCCCCCGCAATTTGGAAAAAACGTCATATCTCCCGCAGTTTTAAAGATAGATGGTTCATAATGTCTAGACATGTTTAGTAATCAGGATCACTTATATATCCGCCTAAGGAATGCTGAAAATCGGATCAGCAGTGGTCCGAGTTATGATCTAAAGACTGTTCGCTGCTCCAGCGCAGTAGCAGCGCTGCTTTCAGCTGCTACTGCACCATCAAAATTTATGCAGAGCGTATAATTTCGTTGGTACAGTGTATGTTATAGTCGGACTTGACCGAGTTTCTTTCTTGTTAATTTTATAAAAATCGGATAATAAATGGTATAGATATACTAGTTTTAAAAAAAATTGCATACTTATCTGAGCCGCATGCGCTGTTTTTTGAAATATTTAAACTAATGTTAATGCTCTGTTAATTAAACTAAGGAGAGGTTATTTAAAACTAATTCCCCTGATTAACGGGTATATCAAAGTCGGCCAGAGAAGACTTTAACTTACGCTCTCGTTTTCTTTATTTTTATTCTTCCTCCTGAACGGTGAGAATATACTTATATTACTTATTTTCAAACAACAAATTAGTCCGCTTGGGTAATGAAATATTCGTTTTATATTTTTTAATAACCAAAATATTTCCTAAAATGTTTACTAGAAATAATTCATGTGCCAGATCAACGTGGGCCGGGACACTACACTACTTATACAAATTATCTGAAAAACCCTAGTTCATGGCATCCTTTATATAGTATGAGTTTCAGTCATGAATTTAAGACAGACATGTAATACAACGTCATGACCTTAGCTGATTTTAGCCTTGGTTTCAGTGCTAAATTCATGGGTGACTTTAATGGGAAGTACTAAAAGATGCCTGAATTCAGGCAAGAAATTCAGTTATTCCTACTGCCCAGGTCTAAATCAGCCCAGAAAAATTCAGTACTGAAACGTAGATCTGCAGGGCAGTTTCAAGTTAACCAATTGAAAGAAAAATAGTTTTCCCTACAAAGAATCAGTAATTTTTCCACCCTGGAGAAAGAAATTTAAATTATCCTTGCATCCCACTTTGCAAAATCGTGAAATCACGTGTCCATTTTGATGGATCGGGCAGTTTTCCCGTTTTGTAAGTTGCAGCGCAAGACATACCAAAAATTCCTGAATTATTGATCTGCCCTCGCATTTACTGTTTCGCGCTACGACCGCTTGTGGGATATATCTACTCTCCGTTTCCACTCCGAGTTGTTCGCTTCCACTCTTTTCCGCCTTACTGGTAGCTAAGGGAGGGAGTGCTACGGAGACGAGGCACAGGTCACAATGCCAGCGAAATGCAAAGTTTAATGCCCTCAACTCCTCTTGTTGATGCATAGTTCATCCTAGCGTAGCCCCCAGCCTCCCTCCCAACCATGCCGATGAGCCTATGGGTTCGTTTGGCGGAGCGCAGTCATTTTCCTACCACAGACGAAATGTCGTATTGTGCGCCGTACATAATGCGCGTCCTATTATATACAAATGTGTAGATATGTACTACATAAACCTAACTAAAGTTATCATAATTGATAAATATAATAAAATTCGGTATTTAGTTTGGATCTGATTTATTCGTTTTCCCTTGAGCATTTATGTTAGATTTTGTGTTTTGTCCAGGCTCGTGTTAAGGTGAAGTTTTTCTTAGTTTAAATGCTAATCTTACATCGTACAGTCTATAGATTTTGACCAAGAATAATAATTCGACTATTACTTACGATGGCAGCTATATCACAGGCTGATGTCAGAAATAAATTTTGATTTTCGTTACGAACTTCTAAACTTCTATAAAGGTTAACACCGATTTTGTTGAGTGTATAGGTGATACATTAGACCGTACCTCATTTTTTTCAAATCCATGGGAGAATACATATATGTATTTACTGGCTTATCAACTTAGCGTCCTCCTTTAAAGAAGCCTGCTCCAGAATTTATGAAGTATTAGCTGTACAAAAAAGTTATAAAGGATTTCGAGTCGGACAATGTTGCAACCAAATTCATTTTAAAGCCTCATCATTAGCATTTCTTTACTAGTATTTGTCGTTTCGCTGACGTGTAACCAACATAGTTTTTTTTTGCTCTAAATATCTCAACGTTAGTGTCAACAAATCACAATTTAACATTCTGCTTTCATTTTAAGTAAAATGCAGCTGAACCCATCCAATGCTGGAAGAAACTTACGGGGAACATGCTTCATCGACTTCCGCTTGCGATATTTGGTATAATCGTACTCGAAGTGAGGATTTTAATACCTATGTGACAAAAAAGTTTGAGGATGTCGAATTGGAGGCTTTATTAGATGAGCCAAACGAGTGACTCAATTAACCAAATCTGTTCGCTTAAAAGCCATGGTAATGCTTCAAACGGTAGAATATTGGTTGCCGTATGAATTGAAGCCGAGAAACGATGAACGTGAATCAAAACGAGAGCGTAAGTTAAAGTCGGCCCTGCCCGACTTCGAAATACCCGTTACTCAGCTCAGCTCGGATAAGTATGCAACATTTTTTTAGCTCTGCTATTTATTATCCGATCCTTTTGAAAATTTGTGAGATTGTAGATATTGGCCACATAGACTACACTGCAGCTCGATATCTTAAAAATTGTGGGAGCTATTCAATATTTTTTATTGCGGGCGCGGGAGGGGGCGAGGCCAAAATTTAAAACAACCTTGATCTGCCTACAGACAATACTAGCTTACGTATAAAATTTGTTTGCTCTTCTAGTCTCTGAGATCTGAGGACGGACGGACGGACGGACGGACAGACGGACATGGCTATATCGACTCGGCTGTTGATGCTGATCAAGAATATATATACTTTATGATATCGGAGATGCTTCCTTCTGCCTGTTACATACATTTGCACGATTTTAGTATACCCTTTTTACTCTACGAGTAACGGGTATAAAAATAGAGGAAAGATAACTTCGGCTAGGCCGAAGTTTGTATACCCTTGCAGCACGATTTTCTAACTAATTTGAAGGACATTTCCATTGAAAACAAACAAGATTTTCTGACTAAGACTTCTTTTCTGACTCTACTTTTCTATGACAGCTATACTATCTGGATGACCGATTTCGACAAAACTTAGTGGAATCGTTGGAAAGCACAGCAAACTAAGAAATACAAAGTTTGGAGGCCTTTTTTTTCAAAAACAAAAAAGGTTTTCCCACTAAAACTAGTTTCCCGGCCGATCATTCCTAAGGCAGCTATAACCTATAGTCATCCGATTTCGACAAAACTTTGAAGAATTGTGTGAAATCTTATATAAAAAATATTCCATGGAAAAGAAAAAAGTTTTTCATACTAAAATTACTTTTCCAACCGATTGTTCCTATGGAAGAAAAACTGAGGGAATAGTTCGCGTTGAAACAGACAGACAGACTGACAGACGTACGGACAAAGCTCAATTGTCTCAGCTCGTCACCCTGATTAAGAAGATTTAAAGTTTATGGGTTTATGGATTAAAGTTCGGATATGAATATTTCTATGAAAAACTTCTGGGCAAAATTATAATACCCTTTGCAAGGTCATAAAACTAAAAGCTATGAGCAAAAAAATGTTCGCTGCGTATGGAGGAAAGTACGCTTAGTGTGCATAGTACATTTAGTACTCCTGTATGTTCGTCCTCAGTGGAAAATTCACATTCACAGATACAACGCCTATATCTGACCTATAGCAATATCGCACAACTCTCATATGTACATATGGACGTATGTATGTGGCACTGCAAGCCTAAAGATCTCCACAAAAATTGCTCAGAAATACCCAGTCCAATGTGCACACAATCTTTAACTGCATACATATTCACTCACATTCGAGCGTTTGTATGGCCGAGTGAATATGGATATAGTTGAGAGTGAATGTGTGTGTGTTCAAGTTATCGCTAAAGTTGTCGTCGTCGTACTTGTTGTGGCTTGATGAATAAAACAAAACAACAAAAAATCAACTACAACAACACACAAACAATAATAATAACAACAAGCAGCAGTGGCTACAACGGCAAACGAGTCAGCGAAACTGAAAATATGCCTTTGATGTAGCCGCCTCTAAACGAATATAAAACGTGCCGCCAACGCCGCTTTCCCGCTGCAAATACACTCGCTACCGCCACTCCCGCTGTCACCCCATTATGCTTAGAAGACGTTGACGTAGTTGATTCAGTTTGATTTAGCCCCGGTCCGTTTGCACCATATGCGTTTGCTGTTTTGCTACTTTACGTATGGAACTATGGAACAATCTGATAGCAGTAATGGGACAGATACAAGCAATTCTAAACTAAGTAAGTTACTAGGCAACTGCCAAAAAGAGTCCAGACCGACTTACATACGTTCCAGTACTACGCCGACATAACATCTAAACAAGAACAGTTAAGCAGAGTTCGCAAATAACAACGCGTTCTAATCCATGTTTAAAACAGGGCTCTTAAAGTTGCGTAGAAAGCACCGTGTTTGTGTTATAATTTTTATGCTCTGTACCGTAGGTACATAGAGTACAGGGTTGCCCATATTCGACGGACCCATGTTTTTTTTTAAAAAATCAAAGAAAAAAATAAAAATTTGGCGGTTGGCAATCTTAATCATTTAATTTGTTCCAAGTAGATTTGTTTACATCAATTTTTGAATATGATATCTCTCAAATGGCCGCCTCTGGCGTTGATGGCGTATTGTGCCCTTTTTGCAGCATTTTCCATCGTTTTCGCCAACATTTCGGCCGGAATAGCGGCTATTTCTTCACGAATGTTGTCCTTGAGCTCTTCTACGGTCCTTGGCTTGTTAACGTAAACCTTTGACTTCAAATATCCCCACAAGAAGAAGTCAGGCGGCGTCAAATCGGGCGAACGCGGTGGCCAGTCCAAATCACCACTTTTCGACATCAAACGGCCCGGAAACAATTTCTTCAGAAAATCGATTGTTATGCGACTTGTGTGCGGTGGAGCGCCGTCTTGTTGAAACCAGAACTGCCTCATACGCTTTCGACGAATAATTGGCATCACAAAATTGGTCATCATGTCGCGATAACGCTCCTGGTTGATGGTAACAGCATGGCCATTTTCATTTTGGAAGAAAAACGGCCCAATGACCGTTTTCGCACTAACGCCGCACCAAACTGTGACTTTTTCGTCATGAAGAGGCACTTCTTGAATCTCCTGAGGATTTTCAGTGGCGTAAATACGGCAATTTTGCTTATTTACTGTCCCATTCAATGTGAAATTTTAATTTTTTAAAAGCACGTTGAGTTTTCACAATTGACTTGTTCTGTTGAATGTAAATTTCAACTATTTCAGAGCGCTCGCGTGGCGTGTATTGTTCCATGGTAAAAATCTGCTTGGACTGACGCTTCAAACGCGGTATGTCATTAAGCGATCTGACATCTCTGTCAAAAGTTATGGCGTTGCCAGATGGGTCCGTCGAATATGGACAACCCTGTATATTAAGTTTGTGCAAAAGTATGTAACAGCCAGAAGGAAGCATCTCCGACCCCATAAAGTATATATATTCTTGATCAGTATCAACAGCCGAGTCGATATAGCCATGTCCGTCTGTCAGTCTGTCCGTCTGTCTGTCCGTATGAACCCACAGATCTCAGAGATGGTAAGAGATAGAGGTTTGACGTGTATGGGACATATGCTTCTTATGTCTGCAGGCAGATCAAGTTTATTTTCAATTTTAGCCACGCCCCCGCAATTTGGAAAAAACGTCATATCTCTCACAGTTTTATAGATAGACCGTTTGTTCCTTCTGGATATTTAGTAATCGGGATAACTTATCGATCCGCCAAAGGAATGGTGAAGATCGGATGAACGGTTGTCGAGTTATGATCAAAAGACTGTTCGCTGCTGCAGCAGCAGCTGCTTTCAGCTGCTACTGGAGCATCAAAATTTGTGCTGAGTGTATTATTTCGTTGGTACAGAGTATGTTATAGTCGGGCTTGACCGACTTTCTTCCTTGCTTAACCTGATGAAAGTCTTAGGAAAATAATCTTTAGATTCATTTTTGTAGAACCTCGATCATTTAGCCCACATACTTGAACGATGTCGTGAATCAAAAAGGAAAACTGATTTTATCTATCAAAAATAGTTTTTTTAGTTTTTGTCAGGGGTGCAAACCGGGAATGCAATTGTAGCCGAGCAGCTAAAAGATAGCAATACACACAACTTACACAATTTGGAACAAGATACAGCGAATATTTCTGCTTTATTGACTCAAAAATTGTGTATTTTGGTTTGAGTTTCTCGACAGATATGACGTATTTAGCGGGAAACGGAAAATTTGTGGAGTACTAGAATAGCAAAAGTGTTTCGCCCAAACAATACACTTATCCTATATACGTTTGAGCAAATTCTTGTTCTTATTTTTCGACAACCAGTTTTTATTATCTACCATTTTTCCACTCATTCACTTCCTTTCAATTTTGGGTAAATTAAAAAAGCCTTTAACGCAAAACATATCAGAAATTGGATGGGAAAGAAATTGGACGCCATTGTTTAAAACTGAACCGAATTCAGCAACAGATTTGGGGGTTGTTCCTGGTCTCATAAAAAATACGCCAATACTCGGCACTTTGGGTGGTTGCTTGTTTTTGTAGTTGTGGCAATCGGCTGGCTTTTTAGATTGCTTTCTACGCTCGGAACACCGCACGAGTATTGAAATCCTCGAAGCCTGTGCAGTTTACGTGAGAGCGTCGCCGGCTACACGTACTTACATGCGTGTGTAAGAGAGGGACCGAGAAACCGAGAGTCCGTGTGTGGGCAAAACGAAAAGCATAAAAATACACGAAAGGACGACGAGCCGACATCAGTCGACAGCAGCGACAGCTCAACCGACAAGAAAGGCGGTGGGGCAAAGGGAGGTTCGCATATTGGGGGTGGCAGAGTGCGTCTCAGCGCAGACGTTGATTAAAGGGATTTAAATTGAAATACTTTTACGGCGACAAGAAATACGTAAAGATTCAAAAATATTTCAGCACAAATTACATTTTTACATGAACGTTTTCAGTCATCTCTTTTCCTAGGTAAAAGCAAAAAATCGATTTACTTCAACATATACATACATACGTACATATGTATACGTAGAATGCACATATATAAGCGTGCGTTTCAATGTGTTTGAGATGAGTGCTTGCGTTACTTGTTTACTATCTGAGGCTTGCTTGAGAACTCACGTAGGTCTAGGTTCCGACTGCTTAAATGCATCGTCGTAATAAACACGACTCTCCGTTGCTTGAGTTTGGTTTTTGTTGGTTTCATAAGTCGAGCCGAGAAAGTTGATTGTCTTTAGGTGCGTTTTGTGATTCGTCAATATCCCGGCCGAGCTGTATTGGCGCAACAGTAATTCCAAGTCCAATTAGTCCTATAAATTCTTACGATTTCCACAGCGTAGGTCAGTAAAATTGATATATGTGCATTAGGGTGCTCTTTTTAGGGCCAAGATTGAAATTTAGAAAGGGGCGCCCCCTTAATAGACTCCTTTTGCATTATGATAATAAAATTAAAATTATTAAAAGTTTATATACCCTTGCAGCTCGTTTTTATACCCTGTTCCCATTAAAAATGGGAAAAGGGGGATCATGAAGTTGTATGTATCAGGGAGAAGGAAACATTTCCGACCCAATAAAGTATATATATTCTTGATCAGCATGAACAGCAGAGTCGATATAGCCATGCCCGTACGTCCGTTTGTCTGTCTGTATAAACGCGACGATCTCAGAGACTATAAGAGATAGAGCCACAAATTTTTGCACCAAGATAGATGAATGCCGTACGCAGATCAAGTTTGTTTCAGATTTCCCTCCGTCCCCCTCTTATCACTAAAAAGAACATCCTGGACCTAAAAAACAGCCAGATCCACAATTTTTAAGTTACCACTAGGCTGGCTTAGTATACATTAAGCTAAGCTCAATATCTATCTATTCTGAAAAATTCAATCAGATCGGACAAAAACGAGAGCGTAAGTTAAAGTCGGCCCTGCCCGACTTCGAAATACCCGTTACTCAGCTCAGCTACTACTGATCCGACTGCAACATTTTTTTAACTCGGCCATTTATTATCCAATCCTTTTGAAAATGAGATTGTAGATATTGGCCACATAGACTACACTGCAAAGTCTGAGATCGATATCTTAAAAATTGTGGGAGTTATTCAATATTTTTTATTGCGGGGGCGGGAGGGGGCGTGGCCGAAATTTGAAACAAACTTGATCTGCCTACAGACAATACTAGCTAATGTATAAAAATTGGTTGCTCTAGCTCTTCTAGTCTCTGAGATCTAGGTGTTCATACAGACGGACGGACGGACGGACATGGCTATATCGACTCGGCTGTTGATGCTGATCAAGAATATATATACTTTATGATATCGGAGATGCTTCCTTCTGCCTGTTACATACATTTGCACGACTTTAGTATACCCTTTTTACTCTACGAGTAACGGGTATAAACACCGGAGCTATAATTGAAACAATTGAGCTGATAATTTCAAAATAATGTTAGCAAACAGCGCATGCGGCTCGGATAAGAAACTCTTACGTGATTCGATCTAACATCACCAATGTTTTTCTTTTTAGCATTTCAGGTTCAATAGTTTGCTGTTAAAATAGTAGAAATGCCATTTATGTTGGTTTTTGCTCTTCTGCTGCCTTGGAATACCGAAACAGTCAGCATTGCTGGCATGGAATGGCCTCTGCCGAGTTACAAAATATAGACGAAGACTATCCTTTTTTGTGTGTGTACCAACTAAATTATACGCTCAGCATAAATTTTGATGCTGCAGAAGCAGCTGAAGGCTGCGCTATTATTGCGCTGCAGCAGCAAAGAGTCTTTTGATCATTACTCGATAACCGATTATCTGATCTTCTTCGGATCGATAAGTTATCCTGATTACTAAATATGTCCAGAAGGAACGAACCATCTATCTTTTAAACTGTGGGAGATATGACGTTTTTTCTAAATTGCGGGGGCGGGAGGAAGCGGGGCCAAAATTGAAAATAAACTTGATCTGCCTGCAGACATAAGAAGCATATGTCCCATACATGTCAAACCTCTATCTCTTACCATATCTGAGATCTGTGCGTTCATACGGACAAACAGACGGACAGACTGACATGACGAACATGACCCGGCTGTTGATGCTGATCAAGAATATATATACTTCATAGGGTCGGAGATGCTTCCTTCTGGCTGTTACATACTTTTACACAAACTAAATATACTCTATGTACCTACGCTAAAGAGTATACTACTGTGGGCAAAAAGTAAGGTGAATTTGTTTGTAAAAATGAAAAATCTTTATTTATTCTTCTAAATCAATTTCATCCCCTTTAAAGTAATCCCCTCCCGATAAAATACACTTATGCCAACGTTTTTTCCAATCCTCGAAACATGCCAAATAGTCCCTTTTCGGTATAGCCATCAGCGCTTTCTTCGATTTTGCTTTTATCTCCTCAATCTACTCGAAACGCGTTCCCCGAAGTGGTCTCTTGAGTTTTGGGAATAGAAGAAGAAGTCACACGGTCAACGATATGAGTCGAATTTTTGATGACTTTTTTGCAAAAAATTGAGAACTTTCGGTACCAAAACGAGATTGGACTTTTCGTAGGCCCAAATGGTCTTTAAAAATGGTTTTCACAGATCCTTCCGATATTCCGATCATATCAGTAAGGTCTCTAACAGTCAACCGACGATTTTTGCGCACTAATTCCTCCACTTCATTGACGTGTTGGTCATCTGTTGACGTCGATGGTCGTCCGGAGCGCTCCAAGTCATCCACACGTTCTCGACCCTCTTTGAAGTCTTTGTACCACTTATAAACATTTTTTTGTGACATGGTAGAATCACCAAAGGCCTTCCGCAACATCCTCAACGTTTCCGCAGACGAAATTTCATTCCGCAAACAAAATTTGATGGCACTTCTCTGCTCAGACATTGTAAAAATCGAAAAATGCACTCTTGGTCGTTTGGAAAACACAAGCGTAAATATATTTCTGATAATGACATTCACATGAAATTTGGCACAGATGTCATCAACAGTCCTGCCAACTCAAGAAAAAAAGAACTAACCCGAATTGTTAGGCCCGCGAAGTTTAAATTGACCCTTACACCTTACTTTTTGCTCACAGTAGTAAAAAGCTACCTGCAGAAAATATCGGTATTAATTACAGATTTTGTGGATTGACTCATTTCTAAACGATATTTTCGGTTTGATTTACTATACCAATAGTACTATTTACGTTAAAGGTTCATTTTGCCGACCTGTGTGGTGGAGCATTTCTAACCGACGATATAGGTTAATGTTACACAGAATATTTGTGTGTACTTTCACTTCAATATATTTGTTTTAGTTTTTCTCACGTGATTTTAAAACAAGAAAGCAAAGCTACAAGAAGTAACCATCCGATTCGCGCGGTTCTTACATATTAACAGTGTGCAGCCAGCCGCGGATATAGGATTTGCCTTTGGGGGGGCTAAGGGTGCTCAAGAATTTTTTTTCGAAAACGAATCATGTTTGGTGAACTTGCACAATTGGGCTGTGGGGGGGGGCTTCAGCCCCCATAGCCACCCCCTTAAATCCGCTACTGTGTGCAGCTAAATTACATATTGGCAGTGCGCAAAATATCAGCTCGATAGCTTGAAAACTGAGGGATCCTAGAAACAGATAGACAGACAGACTGACGGACAAAGCTCTATCGCCTCAGCTCGTCGCCCTAATAAAGAACATATGTAGTTTATGGGGTCTGAAATTAATATTTCTATGCGTGGCAAACATCTGATAAAATTATAATACCCTTTGAAAAAGGGTACTGTAAAATATTTTAATAGCTTAATGATATAGTAATCCGACCCACTGCCATAGCAAAACTATGCCTAATGCATGGACTTCCGTTGAGGGACCGCCTGGAAGATGCAAGTGCACCTTGATTACATTCCATTGTCTCTTCAGCCGCTGCACCTACAAAGTTTAGCGTCGGTCCTTGGCCTAGGGCCTTCAAACTGTCCGTGTTGCCTTTCTGGTTTAAAATGTTTGCTAGTAGATTTGTATTTAACCTTTCATTGTTATCATTGTCCGGAGCAAGTGAAGCCGGACAGAGCACGTACTAGACGCAAACAAATAAAGCTTCAAGCAGCCGAGTAAGGGGACCCAGTGAGGCGTGCAGTAGTTAAAGAAGATGACAGGGAATTCAGGCATTAAGCAAGGTGTTCCTTGCTTCGTAATCACCGTCCATTTGGCCCTGTTTGCTGAATGGTCAAGTCTGGCAGCGCAAATAGCGAACCGTGTGGGTGTACGCCGAGAAATTGAATTGACGCCACTCCAGACAGGCCAGGCAACAGGCGTCACCTCGTGCGATTCCGCGCGTGTGTGTTTGTGTGTGTGCTTATGCGGTTCAACTCAATATATCCGCTTCCTATTGTCAGTAGCACTGAAGCTATCATTGATTGAATCGAATTATTTGCGCCAAGCATTAGGGTACCAATAACAATGGGGGTTCTATGTTGTGATAATCGATTATGCATCATACGGCTTATTAAACACCAACGATTAATATCGAGGGTCGTAAGTCGAATTCAATTTGATGTTTTTTTTTTAAGTTCTTATTTGATCGTCAAGGACTTCATCTTCTTTAATTTAAAACAACATTTTTCAGGGTTCGTAAATATAACTCTCTACCATTTTATTACAAAACGCAAACACTGATTTTTATACTCTGTACCGTAGGTACATAGAGTATATTAAGTGCAAAAGTATGTAACAGCCAGAAGGAAGCATCTCCGACCCCATAAAGTATATATATTCTTCATCAGCATCAACAGCCGAGTCGATATAGCCATGTCCGTCTGTCTGTTCGTATGAACGCACAGATCTCAGAGATGGTAAGAGATAGAGGTTTGACATGTATGGAACATATGCTTCTTATGACTGCAGGCAGATCAAATTTATTTTCAATTTTGGCCACAACCCACAATCAGGATTACTTATCGATACGCCAAAGGAATGGTGAAGATCGGATGAACGGTTGTCTAGTTATGATCACAAGACTGTTCGCTGCTGCAGCGCAGTACCAGCGCTGCTTTCAGCTGCTACTGGAGCATCAAAATGTATGCTGAGCGTAAAATTTCGTTAGTACAGAGTATGTTATAGTCGGGCTTGACCGACTTTCTTTTTTGTTTAGATAAATTTCATGCTTGTTATAAAATGTTTCAAACAGTGTTCAAAATTCAGTGTCCAAAATTGATATAATTCTATCAAAAGTGATATTTATCACCTTTGACAATAAAGCAGAAACAAGTATCAAATCGAACATCGTTTAAACATATTTATTTAAAGTGCCACAGCAATTTGGCATTTATTGAAACATATTGTCGTCCAATAAGTTTTAATTAAATTTAACGAGCAGGATATTTTACAGTTTCTTCATTGAGCCTATTTCGCAACCTTATAAATATGATGGATATTCTCTAAAAGCCTTCTCAACCGAAACTTGTTTTGATGGCACAGTCAAAGTAGTCTCAGCAATTTGCGAAAAAATTGGCTCCGTTGATTGTTGTATTTGTAAAATGTCCTGCTCCAAGTCAGCTCGGAAAGTTAACTTCGGCTCGGCCGAAGTTTGTATACCCTTGCAGCACGTTTTTTAGACTAATTTGAAAAACATGTCCACTGATAACAAACAAGTTTTTTCCAATAAGACTACTTTTCTGACTCTACTTTTGTATGGCAGCTATACCATATAGATGTCTGATTTCGACCAAACTTGACAGAATTGTGGAGAAGCATAGAAGACTAGTAAATACGGAGTTTGGAGACGTTCGCATTAAAAACAAAAAAGTTTTTCTCACTAGAACTAGTTTTTCGTCCGATCGTTCCTATGGCAGCTGTATGTTATAGTCATCCGATTCGGCCGGTTCCGACATATATGCCGCTTATTTCTACCAGAACACTTCGTGCAAAGTTTGGTGGCGTTAGCTTTAAAACTGACGGAGGAGATAGCATAGAAACAGGCGGACAGACGGACATGGCTATATCGACTCAGCTCGTCATGCTGATCAAGATTATATGTGACTGGTTTTTGTGACCTTTCTACTGATTAAACCTGCAGTTATCAAGATTATATATACTTTATGTGGTCGAAAATGCTTCCTTCTATGCGTTACAAACATCTGTACTATTTCAATATACCCTCTGCAAGGGTATAAAAAAACAAGAAAGAAAGTCGGTCCAGCCCGACTATAACATACTCTGTACCAAGAATTTGTCTTTTGATCATAACTCGAAAACCGTTCATCCGATCTTCTTCATTCCTTTGGCGGATCGATAAGTTATCCTAATAACTAAATATGTCCAGAAGGAACAAGCCATCTATCTTCAAAACTGTGGGAGATATAACGTCTTTTCTAAATTGCGGGGGCGGGAGGGGGCGTGGCCAAAATTGAAAATAAACTTGATCTGCCTGCAGACATAAGAAGCATATGTCCCATACATGTCAAACCTCTATCTCTTACCATCTATGAGATCTGTGCGTTCATACGGACAGACAGACGGACGGACGGACGGTCGGACGGACGGACGGACAGACGGACAGACGGACATGGCTATATCGACTCGGCTGTTGATGCTGATGAAGAATATATATACTTTATGATATCGGAGATGCTTCCTTCTGCCTGTTACATACATTTGCACGACTTTAGTATACCCTTTTTACTCTACGAGTAACGGGTATAAAAATGTGTAGGCAAAAGGATATTTCCCTATCTAATTGATTTTACGAGTTATAGCCTACAGACGAGAGAGCGCGTCGGCCGAAAAACAGATAAAAGCGCGCGCTCGTCAAACTTTAAACGCGTTTTTCTCGAAACACCTTTTATTTGCGCGCGGGGCGTGATTCCGCTTCAACGACTACACCGATTTCGACGTTTGGCGGCTCTAATTAAAGCTTATTCAGGGCCTTCAGGAAGCGTTTTTTGTAAAAAAAAAATTTTTAGTACTGTTTTATTTAACGTGAAAACAAATAAAACAAGGCAAAACAGGTGTTTTTTCTAAAAAGGGGCTCCATTTTTATACTCTGTACCGTAGGTACATAGAGTATTATAAGTTTGTGCAAAAGTATGTAACAGGCAGAAGGAAGCATCTCCGACCCCATAAAGTATATATATTCTTGATCAGCATCAACAGCCGAGTCGATATAGCCATGTCCGTCTGTCCGTCTGTCTGTCTGTCCGTATGAACGCACAGATCTCAAAGATGGTAAGAGATAGAGGTTTGACATGTATGGGACATATGCTTCTTATGTCTGCAGGCAGATCAAGTTTATTTTCAATTTTGGCCACGCCCCCTCCCGCCCCCGCAATATGGAAAAAACGTCATATCTCCCACAGTTTTGAAGATAGATGGCTTGTTCCTTCTGGACATATTTAGTTATTAGGATAACTTATCGATCCGCCAAAGGAATGAAGAAGATCGGATGAACGGTTTTCGAGTTATGATCAAAAGACAAATTTTCTTGGTACAGAGTATGTTATAGTCGGGCTTGACCGACTTTCTTCTTTTTTGTTTTCCATGCAGAACTTTCCGCCATCGGCCATTCGAAATCGGCGAAGTTCGTGTCCAATTTGTCGAAAAGATCTTTGATTGCGATCAGCGTCGTTTATTTATTTGCGAAGTCAAAAGATTTTTTCCATATTTCAGGGATACATTTCTTTGAACAATACTTGCACAAGACTTGCATTATCTCGCAGCAGCGACACTGCGGGATGTATCTTTTTTGTTCCCAAAAGAAGATATCAATGTGGTAGAAGCTATGAGTTGCATTCATTCCAGAACCAATTAAAGCATGGCCGCACTTTGCCCCCAGGCATTGATGGGCTGGGAAGCAATGTATCAAATTATTTATTTTACCTCTGTCATCGGTACATTAAAACTAAATTACACAGTTCACCATCCCACCCATTTTAAAAGTGGTAGAGTACGAATAAGCAAACTGACAGATTGGCGCGATAATGTGACAAACCTCCCCTAAATACTATTCCGTGCGTTTAAAACTCCACCCTTTGGCTACGAATAGAGCCTCCTGGCAATTAACTGAAAGGACATGCATATGTAGATGCGACGATACAACTTTTTTTAAATGCATAAATATAGCGACATTATTATCAAGGGAAAAATTAAAGAAAGTTCACAAACTTTTCACCATTCAATTTTCCACCCATACACTACAATTGAAACACAAAGGGGCTGTGTGTTTGTCGGTAATACTCTTAGAGGGATAAGTCTTCTTATGAATTATGTTTTTTTTAAGGAACTAAATCCTACATGGCCTTGAATATAAGCTGTATTGAATTTAATATCGCTGAGCAACCATAATTTCTATAGAACTTTCTGGGGCATTGTTATCATTTCAGATGATTGAGGGCATGCACGAGCATTTCTTTCTCGTCGTTTATTATGTTTACATCTGAAGCATGCTTACCATAGTCACTGGTAATCCGCCGGGAGCTCCGTTGGCATAAGAATAAGGCGATACCAAATAGCCCATATTGAAGCTGGGTGTATGCGTCTCCAGTTTATCTGTAATGTAACAACCAAATTTGTTATAATATGTATTTATACATCATTTGCGTTTTTGCATCGTGCGAACGTGGCAGAAATATGGCATATCCTATCCCAATTTAATGTGTTCCAGCATAGTTGGCAGTCAGCATTCGATGCCTTTTCATACCCGTTCCTCGTAGAGCAAATGTATAAACAGACAGAAGGAAGCATCTTCGATTGACCGCGAATTATGAAGAACTTTTTTCTTATTAATTGGTGGAGTTCCACCATTTCTATTTAAATGCAATTGGAATGCTTTATATACCCTTGCAAAGGGTTTATTGCAATTGTCCAGATGAAGGTAACGCGTAGAAGGAAGCATTTCCGACCACTTAAAGTATATACATTCTTGATCAGCATGATGAGGTAAGTTGATATAGCCATGTCCGTCCGTTCGGCCTTCTGTCCGTCAGTCCATCCAACTGTCGGTCCGTCCGTCTGTTCGTCCGTCTGTCCGTCCGTCCGTCTGTCCGTCCGTCTGTCCGTCCGTCTGTCCGACCGTCTGTCCGACCGTCTGTCCGTCCGTCTGTCCGTCCGTCTGTCCGTCCGTCTGTCCGTCTGTCCGTCCGTCTGTCCGTCCGTCTGTCCGTCCGTCTGTCCGTCTGTCCGTCCGTCCGTCTGGCATATATTTATTTTATAAGCTTTCACACAATTCTTCAAAGTCAAAATCGGATGGATAGGTTATAGCTGCCATAGGAATGATCGGTCGAGAAACTAGCGAAACGAGCACGTTTTTCTAACTAATTTGAACGACATTTCCACTGAAAACAAACAAGTTTTTGAACTAGCAAACTAAGAAATAACAAATTTGGAATCATTTTCTTCGAAAATACGAAAGTTTTTCTCTCCCTTTCATTCCTATGGCAAAGTCATTCGACTTTGACAAAACTTTGTGAAAGCTTATAAAATAAATATATGCCAATTTTAAAGAGGTTTACATTGAAAACAAAAAAGGTTTTCTTACTAAGACTATATTTCTAACCTTACTTTTCTATGGCAGCTATACCATATAGATATCCGATTTCGTCCAAACTTGGCAGAATTGTGGAGAAGCATAGAAAACAAGTAAATACGGAGTTTGGAGACGATTGCATTGAAAACAAATAAGTTTTTCTCACTTGAACTAGTTTTTCGACCGATCATTCCTATGGCAGCTATATTTTATAGTCATCGGACGGAGGAGATGGAACAGTCTCGCTGCACCAGCGAACAGTCTTTTGATCATAACTCGACAACCGTTCATCCGATCTTCACCATTCCTTTCCTAGCGGATCGATAAGTTATCCTGATTACTAAATAAGTCCAAAAGGAACGATCTATCTTTAAAACTGCGTGAGATATGACTTTTTTCTAAATTGCGGGGCGGGAGGGGGCGTGGCCAAAATTGAAATAAACGGCCGAGCCGAAGTTAACTTTCCACTATTTTTGAATTATGTTTTTGGTTGAAAACAAATGTAATGCCAATTTTCGGAAGTCTGCTGACTATTAAAGAAATGAACGGTTTGCTAAGGGTACAAACGTTCCTGCTTAAATTGGTTTCTTTTCATAGCAACATAGTTCGGTTAGGTTTAATAGTTCCGGCTGACCCCAGATGGGGTTACACATAGACCTTAGGGTCCTTAATGAAGCCGGGTGATTATTTGGGTACGTTTGACTTAGAAATCCAGGAGGATTTTTGACGTTTTGGCAAATGCCAATAATTGTTTTGGGGGCCTCTTGGCCGCTTCCTCCAAAGAAGAGGACAGTAGCAACATAATTGAATTAACAAGAAATATGGCAGATATGCGTTATGGTCATCCGATTTTAACAAAACTGTGCAAAATTGTGTGAAAGTGCATAACATAAGAAAGTGCAAAAATTTAAGACTGAAATTAAAAATGTTTTCCATACTAAACATATGCTTCTTATGTCTGCAGGCAGATCACTCCCGCCCCCGCAATTTAGAAAAAACGTCATATCACCCAGAGTTTTAAAGATAGATGGTTCATACTTTCTTGACATATTTAGTAATCAGGATAACTTATCGATCCGCCAAAGGGATGGTGAAGATCGGTTGAACGGTTGTCTAGTTATGATCAGAAGACTGTTCGCTGCTGCAGCGCAGTAGCAGCGCTGCTTTCAGCTGCTACTGGAGCATCAAAATTTAAGCTGAGCGTATAATTTCGTTGGTACAGAGTTTGTTAAAGTCGGGCTTGACCGACCCTCTTTCTTGTTAAAACTTATCTTTTCTATGAAATATATCATATAGAGGCGCCAAACTGGTCAACTTAGAAATTTACCTAACTTGCATTCTTCAAAGCAAATATTCGTAGGACTTTTTATATATAACCAAATTGAATTGTTATTGTTGATTCTGTACGCCGAAGTTTTTTTTTTAGCGAATTAACTTTTAGAGCACTTCAAATTTGTTCAATATTTAAACAATTCTATATTACGAATTTTCTATATAACGAAGTTTATTTTTGTCAATATATAGAAGTTCGACTGTACTTATTCCCTGAGGTATATACATATGTAGCTTTCCAAACAAACGTGTTTGGTCGATATTAATGGCAATTAGAAAAATGATTAATGGAAACGCTGAAGGCAAACTTTATATTTTGAAATGGCATTTACAAAGTGTCTAACCGAGCACATCATGTGTGTACGTAAATTTACACTCAAAAGAAAAAACAGCCTAAATCGCCGTAAAATTTAGAAACTCGCCTTAAAAAATGTATCAAAGGCGATTCGCCATATATTTTAGAAAATTTATTTTCTAAAAATAGAGGAAAGTTAACTTCAGCTCGGCCGAAGTTTGTATACCCTTGCACCACGTTTTTAACTAATTTGAAGGACATATCCACTGAAAACAAAAAAGTTTCTCCCACCCAATAAGACTACTTTTCTGACTCTACTTTCTAGATTTTAGAAAAAAAAACATTTTCAACTATTATAGACAGGAAAGGGGGTGAGGGGGGACTGGAGACAGAAGAGGAAGAAGACTTCAACACTAAGAAGCGAATTCGCCCTTAATTTAAGAAAGTATTTACCCTAAATTTAATAAAAAATAAATCGAATTTCTAAATTTAAGAAATTATTTTCTAAAAATCTTTTGTTAGTATGGTTTTTTCTAAGTTTAAGAAAAAACTGTCTAAAAACACAAAAGGGAAATTATTTGAGGGCGAATTTCTAAAAATTTAGAGTGTATCTGGGTATTTTTATATGAAGACACAAATGTTCAAAGTTGAAGAAGGTGATTGCCAGAAAATTTATTATCTACACAATAATGCTAGCAGGGAATAGAGTTCAGTTGAAAATTTAGACAGCAATAATGAAGAAGTAACTTTTGTTTCACAGTAGATCGTCAGTGATGAAACAAATATATATACATATAGTCAGCCGAGGTGCAATGGGTCGCGGATGCATTTTCTGCTTTCCAGCTTGCGCTGGACAATGACTTATCATGACTATTACTTTCTCATTACTTCTTCGCTGCAAAGTAAGCGCAAATAATTTCCTTTTTTTCCGACTGGGTCACCACACACATTTGTGGATGAGCGTACATTAGTTTGTGTGTATGTGTCAGTAGAAAAAAATACTCACTTTAAAACAATTAACGACTCATTAAAATATTTCAATGAACTCGGCCACATGCCAACTGAAGGGAACGGTCATTAATCTATTAAGGCATAATTTTGGGGCTTTTAATAACCACCGAAATACGGGTTTCAAATGCTTGAGTCTTTCATAATGCAGAGCAATATAAGCTACTCTTCATTATTCGTTTTTATTAACTATTGATATTCATTTTAATGGCTCAGGTCGGAAAATCAATTATCTAATGATGTTGAAAATTTTAGAGCAGCATTCGCCAAAACTGAAATGCCCATTCCCTTTCAGTGAGTTTGATTTCCATATTCTGTCATTCCTTCAAAAAAATAAAAACAAGAAAGAAAGTCGGTCAAGCCCGACTATAACATACTCTGTACCAAGAAATTTTGTCTTTGGATCATAACTCGAAAACCGTTCATCCGATCTTCTTCATTCCTTTGGCGGATCGATAAGTTATCCTAATAACTAAATATGTCCAGAAGGAACCAGCCATCTATCTTCAAAACTGTGGGAGATATGACGTTTTTCTAAATTGCGGGGGCGGGAGGGGGCGTGGCAAAAATTGAAAATAAACTTGATCTGTCTGCAGACATAAGAAGCATATGTCCCATACACGTCAAACCTCTATCTCTTACCATCTCTGAGATCTGTGCGTTCATACGGACAGACAGACGGACAGACGGACATGGCTATATCGACTCGGCTGTTGATGCTGATCAAGAATATATATACTTTATGGGGTCGGAGATGCTTCCTTCTGGATGTTACATACTTTTGCACAAACTTATAATACTCTATGTACCTACGGTACAGAGTATAATAAAAATCCAACTTAAAATATTTTCGCGTCAAGTTAACAACCCGAAATTCTATTTTTATACCCTATCAAAGTATAATATAATTTTGAACAGAAGTTTCCTACCCAATAAACTACATACTATATATTCTTGATCGGGGAGACGAGCTGAGTCGATTGAGTTTTGTCCGTCCGTCTGTCTGTCCGCTACTTATATGTCGGACGGATCGCTTGACCATATCATATAGCTCCCATACGAACGATCATTCGGAAGACGTTGTGGAAAAAAAGATTATTTTTGAAAATAATTAAGCGAGCTCTTGCAAGGGTATAAAAACTTCGGCACAGACGAAGTTAGCTTAGCATTCTCGTTTTTATACCCTTGCAAAGGGTATTATAATTTTGCCCAGAAGTTGGCAACGCATAGAAATATTCATTTCCGACCCCATAAACTATATATATTCTTGATCAGGGTGACGAGCTGAGTCGGTTGAGCTTTGTCCATTCGTCTGTCTGTCCGTCTGTCTCTACTCGAACTAGTCCCTCAGTTTTTAAGCTATCGAGCTGAAATTTTGCACAGAGTATTCTTTTTGCTGCACGCTACTAATATGTCGGAACCGACCGGATCGGGAGACTATTTCTCATAGGAACAATCAGTCGAAAAACTAGTTTTAGTATGAAAAACTTTTTTTTTTCCATGAAAACGTCTCCGAACTTTGGTTAGAAGAGCATTGTAGTTTTTATACTCTGTACCGTAGGTACACAGAGTATTATACATAAGTTTGTGCAAAAGTAAGTAACATCGAGAAGGAATCATCTCCGTCCCTATAAAGTATATATATTCTTGATCAGCATCAACAGCCGAGTCATGTCCGTCATGTCCGTCTGTCCGTCCGTCCGTCCGTCTGTCTGTCCGTATGAACGCACAGATCTCAGAGATGGTAAGAGATAGAGGTTTGACATGTATGGGACATATGCTTCTTATGTCTGCAGGCAATTCAAGTTTATTTTCAATTTTGGCCACGTCCGTCTGTCTGTCTGTCTGTCCGTCCGTCTGTCCGTATGAACGCACAGATCTCAGAGATGGTAAGTGATAGAGGTTTGACATGTATGGGACATATGCTTCTTATGTCTGCAGGCAATTCAAGTTCATTTTCAATTTTGGCCACGCCCCCTCCCGCCCCCGCAATTTAGAAAAACGTCATATCTCCCACAGTTTTGAAGATAGATGGCTGGTTCCTTCTGGACATATTTAGATAGTAGGATAACTTATCGATCCGAAATAAATGAAGAAGATCGAATGAACGGTTTTCGAGTTATGATCAAAAGACTGTTCGCTGCTACTGCAGCATCAAAATTTATGCTGAGCGTATAATTTGCTTGGTACAGAGTATGTTATAGTCGGGCTTGACCGACTTTCTTTCTTGTTAATGATAGCATCCTGCGATATTGTATTTGTTTGTTTTATATGCTTTCACCGAATTCTAAAATTGTTTGTCCAATTCGTATGACTATATCATATAGCTCCCAAATGAATGAAAATGGGTCGATGTGACAAAAAAATTATTTTTGGCTAAAAACTGCAGGTTTACTCAGTAGAAAGGTCACAAAAAAACCAGTCACATTTTTGAAGATATTTAAGCGAGCACTTGCAAGTGTATAAAAACTTCGGCACAGACGAAGTTAGCTTAGGTTTCACGTTTCAAATTGTTTTAGAGATTTTACGATAATTTATGGGAATGTAAATATTAATGTTGAACTAATTTTTTTCCATTTACAAAAAAGTTTGTTTCCATTCAAAATCAGGTTTTTAATTACAATATGGGTATTTCCATGAGGTCGAACGTGACTGTCGTACGATTTCACATTTAAAACGAGAGCCTAAGTTAAAGTCGGTCCTGCCCGACATCGATATACCTGTTACTCAGGGTTGATGAAATGGTTCATAAAGGCACACCATGAAATATTATTATTTTTGTCGTAATGTGAATTTTCGCACACTTTGGAAATATAATTCCAATAAAACATTTGGATATCTTTAAAGTCCTGTCAAAAATTTATGACATCGGATTTGCAGGATGAAGAGAAATGCCCTTCGAAGTCAGAGAATGAAAGAACCATGCAATCATAGGACATAAGAAAAAACTCACCTGGCTAAGATCATATTAAGCTAAAGCGTTATTACAGAAAATGTAAAATATTGCCCACAGGAGGACGACAAATCAATTATCAAGTTTTCCAAGTTTTAGTTTTGAGCAGATTAGCACTTGAAATGTTTTACATCGTATAATATTTGGGTCTCAGTGGACCTATCTGAGCCCATATGTAGTTTAATCAAGAAAGAAAGTCGGTCAAGCCCGACTATAACATACTCTGTACCAAGAAAATTTGTCTTTTGATCATAACTCGAAAACCGTTCATCCGATCTTCTTCATTCCTTTGGCGGATCGATAAGTTATCCTAATAACTAAATATGTCCAGAAGGAACAAGCCATCTATCTTCAAAACTGTGGGAGATATGACGTTTTTTCCATATTGCGGGGGCGGGAGGGGGCGTGGCCAAAATTGAAAATAAACTTGATCTGCCTGCAGACATAAGAAGCATATGTCCCATACATGTCAAACCTCTATCTCTTACCATTTCTGAGATCTGTGCGTTCATACAGACAGACAGACAAACAGACGGACAGACGGACGGACGGACAGACGGACATGGCTATATCGACTCGGCTGTTGATACTGCCTCCGAGATGTTGCTTGCCCTGCTGTCTCAGCATAGCATAATAAATAGCGTACCATGGCTGCAAGCGGATTCAGAACCGAACCGGTTCGAGTCTGAAATTCCGACTTTTATTTGACTGTGAACCGACCTTGAATAAAAGCTTGATCTCAACCTGTTTCGAAACTAATCATTAGGTTCGGCTCAACAAAAACTATAGACATGAATAAATTGGACGTATTGCACAGAAAAAAACAATCAAAAAATATCCATTTGGACTGGATATGTCTTGAATATAATTATAATTCATATCCAAATGATGATAATTATACTCTGTACCGTAGGTACATAGAGTATTATAAGTTTGTGCAAAAGTATGTAACATCCAGAAGGAAGCATCTCCGACCCCATAAAGTATATATATTCTTGATCAGCAGCCGAGTCGATATAGCCATGTCCGTCTGTCCGTCCGTCCGTCTGTCCGTCCGTCTGTCTGTCCGTATGAACGCACAGATCTCAGAGATGGTAAGAGATATAGGTTTGACATGTATGGGACATATGCTTCTTATGTCTGCAGGCAGATCAAGTTTATTTTCAATTTTGGCCACGCCCCCTCCCGCCCCCGCAATATGGAAAAAACGTCATATCTCCCACAGTTTTGAAGATAGATGGCTTGTTCCTTCTGGACATATTTAGTTATTAGGATAACTTATCGATCCGCCAAAGGAATGAAGAAGATCGGATGAACGGTTTTCGAGTTATGATCAAAAGACAAATTTTCTTGGTACAGAGTATGTTATAGTCGGGCTGGACCGACTTTCTTTCTTGATTAAACTACATCCCTTGGATGATTTTCAACTCCGTTGGATGATTAAAATTATATTTAAGTCATATCTAGTCCAAATGGATACGGAAAATCATCCAATTTATATAGTTTCAGGGCTGCAAACCGGTTTTGAGCCGAACCGTTTCGAACCCGGAATTCCGACTTTTATTTTTCTGTGAACCGAACCTTGAACCGAACCATTTTAGAAATTAAAGCTGAACCCGAACCTGTTCCGAACCTAAAATTTCGGTTCGGTTCAACAAAAATGACAGACACTTCATCTGTTATATGGTGCGACTGACTCCTAAAATCGTCAGGAAAGCGAAAAAACAATCTGGAAAAACGTTTAGATTTCCTTATAAAATCCACACCCAAAACAGTCTCTGTTTTTGACTAAAGCTTTTTAAGTAATTCTCAAAAGCAAGAGGCTAACATTATTTTGGTAATATTTTTCTACGTAAACCACGAACTGGAATTTCAATTAACTGTAAATTATATATTGAACATTTCCATGTGTTCTACTAACCAAATCCGACCCAAAAACAACTCGTTTCTCATACAATTTGGGAAGATTTTTAGATCGCATGCTGTTTTTGAAACACATAAAACACAAACATTATTAATGTTGTATAAAGCATTGACTGAACCAAGGTTCGAACCAAAACCTTCTCCCAAAAACCTCGAACCTAATATTTCCGAACCTGAACCATTCCTTAATTTGGGTTCGAACCAGTGTACCGGAGATCCGAATATTTTTTTTTGGTTTGCAACCCTGTATTGTTTAATATCCTTTTAGCCCCAGTGCCTTAGTGAATTCTTCTGTTATCTGGTCGGTGTTGGCAGACTGAGTGTTACAACAGGCAGGAAAGTTTAATAAAAATAAAAGAAAGCCCAATCGACTCAGCTTGTCCTAATTAATCGAAAATTAATTTTTCTGAAATTTTAGTTGTTCACGCCAATTGCACTTTGCCAGCAAATTAAAACATAGACTCGAATGTAAAAAATCCTTCTACGGTTAAATTACCGATTCTCATCGAGTGATCGATGCCATCTTGATATACGTAATGTGCGAAGAGTTCCGCTTATTCCCCTCGCGAATTAATCACACACATGCATCCACACATACGCTGGTGGTGCGGAGCAGAGAGAAAATGCAGCCATCGGTGAATTAGCGTGTCACACTTATCATTAAATAATTCACAGCTTGTTAGAAAAGCAAGCAAAGGAAACAACGGTTGCGGATAAACAAGATGGTCAAGCAAAGCAAGCCCAGCAAACCCCAAAACAAAGGCCTTAAATCAAAATGGTAAGCAGAGGGAACGGCAGTAAAAAGTAGACGGCAAGGTAAGATGGGCAACATGAAATAATCAGAACTGTGAGTGTGGCACAGCAGCCAAGCAGCGAGAGGTTCGAGCATCAGCAACACCAACCATCGTCAGCGGCGTCCGATTCCACGAAAACTCATTAATTTCCAAGGATACTCTGAATGTATGTATGTAAATACATATGCAATACATATGGCCAATACATACATACGCGCGAGGGCTGCTGCCTATATTCTTAAATGCAACAATGTGGATGCAGTGGCAACCATGGTGCTTCAATTCAAAAACCACACATGATTTGTTTATGGTAAACAGAAAAACTATATGAAATCGGTGCGCAACATGCAGACAGTTGATGTAATGGGCGGTTTTCCAAATCTGAAACAAACTTCATCTGCGTACGGCATACTATACATCTACATTCATGCAATAATTTGTGGCTTTATCTTTTTTATCAGACAGACGGGCGGACAGACGGACATGGCTATATCGACTCGGCTGTTCATGCTGAATATATATATTTTATGGGGTCGGAAACGTTTCCTTCTTCCTGTTACATACATTCGCACAACTTTATGATCCCCCTTTTCCCATTTTTAATGGGAACAGTGTATAAAAATACAGGCCTGTTCAGTTTTCCACTTTCACTAAATTTTCTTTATTTCGAATTGGCTACCTGTTATGGTTTTCACAAATCGATAGAATTACTCGATTTGAATTCACATTCCTTGGAGATTGTGAAATCAAAAGTAAATTCGAAAAATCTCATAAAATGTCTTTAAAATAAAGTGAGATATTAAACATATTAAAGAACTATTCATTTTTTCAGAGTTTTAATTTTGTTTGATTTTCTAATCCAACTGATTAAGTTTAACGAGTTGTCAAAAGGAAAACAATTTGGATATGAAACATTCGAATTGCAAGTCGAATGCAAACTTAATATTCTCTGTTTGCCTTTGTTACTGAGTATACAAATAAGGGAAAGTTCTCCCGAAGTTTAAATACCCTTGCAGTTCGTATAACTTATCTAAATAAAGGTTTTAAATTAATATCATTCAAAAATTAAATTTTCGCTTAGAGGAATGATGGTTCGGTGATTTCTAAAGCTGACCAATATTAAAGTTGGCCATATTCAAGGGCACATTTGGCAACACTAAACCTTTTGAATTCCAAAATTCCACTAAGTTTGGTCAAAATCGGGCATCTACTGTGACTACTGTGAGCAAAAAGTAAGGTGTCAATTTAAACTTCGCGGGCCTAACAATTCGGGCAGGTTTTTTTTTCTTGAGTTGGCAGGACTATTGATGACATCTGTGCCAAATTTCATGTGAATGTCATTATCAGAAATATATTATATTTACGCTTGTGTTTTCCAAACGACCAAGAGTGCATTTTTCGATTTTTACAATGTCTGAGCAGAGAAGTGCCATCAAATTTTGTTTGCGGAATGAAATTTCGGCTGCGGAAACGTTGAGGATGTTGCGGAAGGCCTTTGGTGATTCTACCATGTCACAAAAAAATGTTTATAAGTGGTACAAAGACTTCAAAGAGGGTCGAGAACGTGTGCGCAAAAATCGTCGGTTGACTGTTAGAGACCTTACTGATATGATCGGAATATCAGAAGGATCTGTGAAAACCATTTTGAAAGACCATTTGGGCCTACGAAAAGTCAAATCTCGTTTTGGTATCGAAAGTTCTCAATTTTTTGCAAAAAAGTCATCAAAAATTCGACGCATATCGTTCCGCAACCACCGTATTCGCCTGATTTGGCTCCGTGTGACTTCTGGCTATTCCCAAAACTCAAGAGACCACTTCGGGGAACGCGTTTCGAGTCGATTGAGGAGATAAAAGCAAATTCGAAGAAAGCGCTGATGGCTATACCGAAAAGGGACTATTTGGCATGTTTCGAGGATTGGAAAAAACGTTGGCATAAGTATATTTTATCGGGAGGGGATTACTTTAAAGGGGATGAAATTGATTTAGAAGAATAAATAAAGATTTTTTTTTTTTTACAAACAAATTCACCTTACTTTTTGCCCACAGTAGTATATAGTATATATAGCTGTCATAGAAAAGTAGAGTCAGGAAAGTAGAAGTAACTTTGGCTCGGCCGAAGTTTGTTTACCCTTGCAGTCTGCAAGATGCAGAACGATTTTCTAGCTAAAACTATTTTTGGGACCTTACTTTTCTATGTGAGCTATATTATAAAGAGGTCCGCTTTCGATAAACAATACAAATACAAAGTTTAGAGGTTCCATTGAAAACAAAATTGTTCTTCTCACTTCATATGACCACTGTATGCTATAATGATCCGATCCGACCGGTTGCGACAAGTGTGCAGCGTATTTGTACTAAAAGACTTCATTCTAAGTTTGGTGAAGATAGCTTTCAAACTGACCGAGGATAGGATAGGCCGACGGACAGACGGACATGGTTAAATCAATTCAGCCCGTCGTGCTAATCAAGAATATATATACTTTATGTGGTCGGAGATGCTTCCTTCTATGCGTTATAAACATCCGTACGATTTTAAAATACCATCTGCAAATGTGAAATATTATCATAAAAACGATTTCATCATTTTGAATTTCACATTTAAGGGACCTAGCAAAATATGCATACATATGGCTGTAGTTAATGAAAGTTGAACCAAATTACCCCGTATTGAGAGCAATCAAGATATCAAAGACTGAAATTTTACTTTGGTTGATGCATTTTGTTTCAAAATTGGAATGTAGATTGGGAAGGTATGTAATAGACAATTTACCCTAGGGCATAAAGGCCTTTAACACGTGCCTTTAAATACCGGCAAACTGAAATACCGGCAAAATCAACAGGCTTTTAATTACTTTTGATTTTACAAACTGATTATAATAAAATAACAATTGCTCAAAAATATGAAAACAATGGCAGATTTTGTTAGCCACTGAGAACGAAGATCTTGCAATAGCAGAAATAAAAGGTAAACAATCCTTAAATAAACCGAGAAATGTATAGATTTTCATGGATTTTAATCAGATTGCTTAAATAGGAGCGCATGGACTGTTTTTGGGAAAAGGATGTGATGATGGAGGATGGGCGAAGGATTGTTCCGAGTAAATTTTCAAATGGAAATAAAATCTATTTCCGAAACTTGGCTAAAAGAGGCAAACCTTAGACTGTGCATCCCACTAGCCTTTATGCCTCAGCCTTTGTGACTCAGTGTAAATTTGCTATAAAGTTCTATATATTACTGGTTCAGAACAAGTAGAAAAGTGATTCAGGGCTATATCTCAGAAAAATATGTAGTCTTTATATTGAAAATATGGAGTTGGAATGCCAAGCTGGTTTAAATACGGTTTCGATGATTACTAATATTTTGTTATTTTTAGTTATCACTGATTTATAGATATATATGGATAATGAACAGATTGAGCCCGAGTATCAAAAACTGGCCAATAAATAGCAGAACAAACGGGACATTCTCGATTTTCCTATCTCTGTAAACCATTAAACAAAAAATCATTGCTCAAGAGGTAAATCTGCAAGAAGGAATATGCAAAAAGCTTTCCTGTCTTGGTAAACATCCAATGCCCTTCTATTTTTGTAGAATTGTCTGGGGAAATATAAATAGCAGCCCTCGGAAAGGCACATGTGTGTGTTTATAAAAATATATGCATGTCCCTTGTTACATTTGAATTAACCCTTGGGTAACCCAGATATACATGCATACCTATACACATTTGTTTGTTAATAAGTATTGTGCGCTCGCTGAAGAAATCGAATTGATCGAAGCACACAAATACATATAAACCCTCTTCATATATGTGAGACGCACATATGGATGTGCACATACACAGTAATAAAAACACATTTGCTCAAACATATATACATACATATCGAAGGGCCATACAGTGACGGCTCATCGTTATGAATGCCTGCCAGGGGTGCCCCTTGGGGGCGAACTAAAACCCTAGAACTGTGACTTTATGCTATTCCGATGACACACAAGAATGTATGCACCAATTTACGTACATTTAAGTTTATATCGGCCTTACCGATTGGTAAAACAAGCGATCCCTTTGCACCCCGCCATTACTAAGCCCCTGGCAGATTGCGAGCGCTTGAGTTCGGGCTTGTTGTCGTCGCGTCGAAGTTGTTTGCAAGGAACATTGTTCTGCAGAATCGCCATCGCTGGCTAAAGAAGAAGAGAAGAAAAGCTCGTTAACTGTTTTGTTATGGATTTTAAAAAGCGTGGCCGGCGACGTGATGCTAACGAGTGAAGTTTAGCTTGGCACAAGCAGGCAAGCGCATCCCATTCCGCAATCAAACTCGTGCACGCATACAAGCATACATTTGTACATAAGGATTTGTATATAAGTGTATACATATATAAATGGTGCACATACATATATTTATGCACGTATCCATTTACATTTAAGTACCTTTAAGCACACATACGTACATGTGTACGTACAAATCGCGTTGATATGCATACCAATGTTTGTACGTAAGAACAGGGTGGGCCGCTTGAACCTTCGGCATCTGGCAACCCTTTAGCTTTGACAGTTTAAGATTGTTTAAGGGTGGGGGGTATTGCGAAAAAACGGCTTTTTGAACCGGTGCAATATCAGTAAAAATATGCATCTGTATATTACCACCAACAGAGTAAATTTCTAGTTCATGGTTTAAATAACTTTTGAGTTGTGGGTCTAAATCAGTTTTGAATCAGTAAAATTTCCAACTCCATAATATCAATCTTTAAATCAAATTTCAAGTTCGTAGCTTAAATTACTCATTAGATTTGGATCTAAATCACTTAAGAACCGGTTCGGTTAAATATCTCCATATTACCATCGAAATAACAGACCAAAGTTCAAGTTGGTTGCTTAAATAGCTGCTTAGATATGGCTTTAAATCCCTTTTGAACCGGTTGAAACCCAGTTATAGACCATTGTTTCTGAGCCATCTTAAATAAGTTTTAAGATATGGCTCTGAACCACTTTTGAACCCTAGTATATAACTTTTTCCTGACCGACATGGTGGCGTGGCCAAATTTTTAAATAAACTTAATCTGCGTGCGGACAATACTAGTCTACATTTAAAATTTGGTGGCTCTAGCTCTTCTAGACTCTGAGATATAGGGTTTCATACAGACAGACGGAGAGACGGATGCTGATCAGCATCAACAGCCGAGTTAATATAGCCATGTCCATCTGTCCGTCCGCTGTCCGTTCTGGACTTCCTCTGAAAACTCTGAAATCCCTCTTAAGGTGTATTGTACTCACTGATTTTCATTATTAAAGTTTGTTGTAATTCCAGAGAAGGAAAATTAAGTCTGAATAATTACAGACATTTTGGCAGATTTAACTAACACATGAACTTTACCGAAAAAGTTCTAAGAACTTTATAAATATAGGGGGAATAGCCATTCAAATGATTTTTAGGAATTCAACTTACATTTCTATAGAAATCCTAATATTCGAAATAGGAAAGTGCGTTAATAAAATATATAAAAACTCACAAGAGAGCCACTGAACCGAACCAAAACCGCGGTTCAGATAGATCCAAAAATAATGTAAATAGGTTCAGCGGAGTTTTAAAAGCTGTTTGAACCACTAAACCGAACTAGTATGTTTTTTGCGAGCGGCCTGTAAAAAAGCGTAGAAATCTCAACAATGATTGGAGGCACATCCATTGAAATCAAAAACGAGAGCGTAAGTTAAAGTCGGCGATGCTCGACTTTGGAATACTCGTTACTCAGTGGGTAAAAGTTACTGAAAGCTGACATTGTATCCGATATCTCGGCTATATATCATTCAATCTTTGTGAAATTTTAACAGATTATAGCAGTTTGGGACACACATGTTAGTGTAATATATGAGCCCTATATGTGAAATTCCACATTTTTTATTGTGGGGGCGGGAGGAAGCGTGGCCAAAATATGAATCAAACTTGATCTGCCTGCAGAAAATACTAGCTTACATCTAAAATTTGGTTGCTCTAGCTCTTCTAGTCTCTGAGATCTAGATGTTCATACAGACGGACTCAACTCACCTTGTCTTGCTGATTAAGAATATATGGTTTCCATGAATGTCGAACGTGACCATCGTTAGTCGTCAGACTCCCAAAATTTGAAACCCATCGATGTTTTATCACTGACCCCTTAAAGTATATATGGGCATTTACACAGAAAGGTCGAGACCGAGAACCGTAAATTAATAGTACCTAAAGAGCATGGCAAAACAAATGGCAACTTAAAAAAGGGGAAGGATTTTTTAGGTTTCCTTGAAAATGTTTTTTTCATTTGTATTAAAAATTAACTATTTAATTAAGTTTTGACTATTTAAATAAGGCTTTAACCATTTTTTGTAGATTCGGACTGTATAAGCCGGCTGGCTGGTTCGAACCAAAGGCAGAAGATCAAATTTCTAAGGAAATTTTTGTTGAACCAAACCGATATTTATTTCGGAACAGGTTCTCGTTCAGCTTAAATTTCAAATGAGTTTCGGTTCAAGGTTCGATGCGCAGTTATCTGAAAGTCGGAATTCCGGGTTCGAACCGGTTCATTTCAAAACCGGTTTCTGTCCTGATTTGAATAAAAAAATTTCGATCCTTCTTTCAATTATTTCAAGCTTTGGCATGCAGTTGCTGATGAGAGCGCTTAGGGTGATGAATTTAATTCCAGTATGAGGGTGTCTTGTGCAATTAAAATTGAAATTGCAGCTTGGAGAACAACATCGACGCATAGATGTTACAAACTTTTACACAAACTTAATATACTCTGTTTACCTTTGGTACAGGGAATAACAATCTGCCGAATATTTTGATTACGCCTAAGACCAGTGTCAATTGTGCCATGTGCAATGGCCACAGGTAATGGGGTTCTCTGCCACAGGTTTGACCCTGGAAGAGTGAGTGGTTCTCTGCGATAAAAAGGCGTTGCGTCGTCTCACCTAGGGCGATTATTTGTTATCAGACAGCTCAAAAACAACATGCAGACCATCAGCTGGTTCCCGTCTGCCAGTGCGCTCTGTACTAATTATGGACGTTATTTTGTGGTAATTATCAGCATTTTGCTATTCCATAGGCATGTGTACATGACTACATGCACATGTATGTATTCGTTTGATTTATTTACATTTCCATATACATACACACGCTCTTGCATTTTATTTATTTACATTTACTCGTTCTTTCTCTGTTCACATAAACGCACAGGCACAGATACAAATGCAGAGCCAGGCCAAAAGAAAGCAAAATGTAGCAACTGAAAACAAGAAGTGAAGTAGCGTGTCGGCGAACGATCTGCATCACCTTGTTAGCACCATGGAACGGCGAACGGCGGATGGCAAAGCTAAAGTCAACGCAGCCGGTTATTTATCCGCCCCCCACCGTCTGTGGCTCCATAGCCACATGTCGACGGAGTGTGTTTGTTTGTGTAAAAACAATGCAAGGAAGATACCCACATGTACACTTTTATACTGCCATACATACACACGGCCATGTGTATGGATGCATCGTGGTATAAGCATGTAGGCCCGTTTATGTTATAAACGAATAGGCGTAGGGATGGCTAAATACGGCCACATGAGTCAAAAATAAAAAAACTGATTGCATAGGCCGACGTTTGTGAACGTGTACTATATGGAACTTATGGTTTTAGATTCAAAGCCGTTTCAAAGATAGTATCCCCAAAGGGTATTCGGAAAAATATGGCTATACTCACTGAAAACAGGACTATGATCCGGCCTTGCTGCCTTGCTACCCTTTTCCTGTGAAAGATAGAAAGAAGAAAATTATTATGGCTTCACGTCGTGGATCAGACACAACGTTGGTCTCACCTCACTTTCCGTTAGGTCTATCAAGCTTGATTTCTCCTCAACTAAAAGGTTCTCGGATGATATTTTCTCATCTTCTCGGTCTCCTTCATCCTTGAAAATTTTCACCTCGTCCGTACTGCATAAATCATCTCCGGATGACCCATGACGGGTGTGTGTATGCGGCATGTTTTACTCCTTTCCGGGCGATGTCGTTACTGTGGAGGTTGCCTAAATTATATCAATTGCTATCGTCTCGCTATCGCGAATGACTGTCGTCGTCACTTGGCGCATCGAACTCGTACCCTGGGCGGTTGTGTTATCGTCCATACTTCCGATTATCCCAAAGTTAAATGAGGAGTTTTGACGAGTTGCTGCTAGAAGTAGAGAGTAACGTGCATTAATTTTGGTTGTTTCATTTTCAAATATGAATTTCAATATTAAAACAAGAAAGAAAGTCGGTCAAGCCCGACTATAACATACTCTGTACCAAGAAATTTTGTCTTTTGATCATAACTCGAAAACCGTTCATCCGATCTTCTTCATTCCTTTGGCGGATCGATAAGTTATCTTCTAATAACTAAATATGTCCAGAAGGAACAAGCCATCTATCTTCAAAACTGTGGGAGATATGACGTTTTTTCTAAATTGCGGGGGCGGGAGGGGGCGTGGCCAAAATTGAAAATAAACTTGATCTGCCTGCAGACATAAGAAGCATATGTCCCATACATGTCAAACCTCTATCTCTTACCATCTCTGAGATCTGTGCGTTCATACGGACAGACGGACAGACGGACATGGCTATATCGACTCGGGTGTTGATGCTGATCAAGAATATATATACTTTATGGGGTCGGAGATGCTTCCTTCTGGATGTTACATACTTTTGCACAAACTTATAATACTCTATGTACCTACGGTACAGAGTATAACAAGTTCAATATTAACATTATTTGAAGCAACCTATGCAGGAAAAAAAATGATGTGTCCTTTCTCAACCAAAATCACGGTCCTCTTTATTCACATAAGCCACTTAATAACCAAAATAACAAAAAAGAATTTAACACAATATTCAAACATGCCTATCTGCTGACCAAAACGTTAGAAGCACGCATTCACATTTGCAGTTCACCCAGGCCCATGCGCAACACAGTAGAATCTGCCCAGCATGGAAATCAAATGAACAAAGTGAGCGAAAACAAGAAAGAAAGACGGTCAAGCCCGACTATAACATACTCTGTACCAACGATAATGTACGCTCAGCATAAATGTTGATGCTGTAGTAGCAGCTGAAAGCTGCGCTGCTTCTGCGCTGCAGCAGCGAACAGCCTTGTGATCATAACTTGTCAACCGTTCATCCGATCTTTACCACTCTTTTGGCGGATCGATAAGTTATCCTGATTACAAAATATGTCTAGAAGAAACGAACCATCTATCTTTAAAACTGTGGGAGATTTTACGTTTTTTCTAAATTGGGGGGCGGGAGGGGGCGTGGGCAAAATTGAATATAAACTTGATCTGCGTGCAGACATAAGAAGCATATGTTCCATACATGTCAAACCTCTATCTCTTACCATCTCTGAGATCTGTGCGCTCATACGGACAGACGGACATGGCTATATCGACTCAGCTGTTGATGTTGATGAAGAATATATATACTTTATGGGGTCGGAGATGCTTCCTTCTGGCTGTTACATACTTTTGCACAAACTTATTATACTCTATGTACCTACGGTACAGATTCCAGGTTTTGGCAAAAATTTATTGTTCCCTGTTTTCGAATTTCGAATTCGAAACACGAATGTGTCCATTTAGAGAATAACTTGCAGAGTAGAGCAAATAGAAAGGCGCAAACCGTTTCCTGTCGCCCTTAATGGGACATTGAATCTAACTTCGGTGATTGATCATTAGCATAAATAGCTCAAGGAATACGAAATGGAATACGAACATTTTTCTTATGGCCTGTGGTCTTCGGTTCGGTTTATCGAAAGAACGTCGGTTCGGTTTGCAGTTCGGTTGTCAACTGGAATTAGCGGTTCGGTTTCGGCTTGGTTCGGCTTAGAACCGGTTTGCATCCCTGGTTTATATACCCTTGGATTTCCCATAACTTATTTTAGTAAAGGTTTTAAATAAGTATCACAGTTGAGTGATTTTATATTATGGCAGCTATATGATATATTCATTGCATTTTGATGAAATTGTGCAAAATTGTGCTGAAGCAGATAATATGAATAACAGGCAATTTTAAAGACGCCAAAACTGTAAAACAATTATTACTAAATACCTTGGATGAAACTAAAAGGAACATTTCAATCTTGGTCGACAGCCAGGCTGCCATTAAAGCTCTGTCATCAAAAGGAAACTTAGTCCGCAAACCAAATCCAACAGCACTTCATCACCATCGTTGGTTACCTGGTCACGCAGGCATACCGGGCAATGAGGAAGCAGTCGAGTGTGCAAGGAACGGTTCAAAACTTTCAGCGACACATAGCGGAATCATGGTGGGGCACTGCATCATTGATCCTATGGCCATCAGGATGCGCGGGCCCCACCACTACTTCTGTCGTAGTTGTTGGAATGAGGATGAAATAGGAAGCATCCAACACATTCTTTGCGACTGCACTGCACTTCTTAGAAAACGCACCCAGCATCTTGGAAAACCATTCTTTGAAGACCTGTGCAGTCTGGCAAATGTGCCACTAGAAGACCTGGCTCTTTTTGTGGATTTCTCAAAATGGTTTAACCTGACTTTCAGTCAATTCCCACTACCCTTCCCAAAACTTATCTCCCATATTACGCATCACAATTGGCCAAAAGGCCTCTGGGTGATATCCTTTTAGCCCGATATTACTACCTGCTTACAAAGCCAAAACAACACTAGAGGCAGTGATATATTTAATAGAATCTTTACCCGCCCTGCAATTTGAAAAAAACATTAAGTCTCCCACAGCTCGTACCTTTTGGACTTATTTAGTAATCAGGATTATTTATCTATCCGCCGAAGGAATGGTAAAGATCGGGCAGCACCGGCTGAAGCAAACACGACTTACACAAGGGGGGAGAGGAGATATTCACAAGTAGCATAGAGTGTTGGAGTGTAGTCGAGACATACCCAATAACACGATTTCTGGTTTTAATCTTATCTTAGGGCCAGCAATTTCAGCGGACAGATCCCTGCACGTTTGTCTGGAAAACTATAATTTTTCCACCTTTTAAGCCACTCGGAATCAAATTTTGATCAATTTGCATTGTTTTCTTTCGGTGTCACGGTAGATTAAAGTCATAAATTATTATTCCCAATCTAGTGGCCGATTATATGGCTTGCTTGAATCTTGTGACCGGAATCCTCACCACTGATTCGACCCCGGATTCGAGACTTTCTATGAAGACTTTCTAAGAATGTTAGAAATGTATGAAAAAGGGAGAAGGAAACATTTTCGACCCTAACTATATACATAATAACAGATGAATAACTGACTGATTAGCCACAGCCACAGCCCAGACCGATTTTCCCAAAGATCCCAGAAAAGATTTTGTATAGACATTAAATCAGTTATTTATTTCCGAATTGGACGAAACTCAGTTAAAAAGCGTAGCATGAGAAAAAAATTAGAAAGTGTTCTTAGATTTTAAAAAAAATCCTTATTGAGTAAGCTCTGCAGGAAGGTTGAACATTCTCAGTGAACAGATGCACCACAAACAAAGAGTTCTGTTGAACTAGGCAAACAATTTAAATTTTCTCCTAAGAAAACTGTTATGTATCATTTTTTACTCTCTAAACTCTCACAAACATTTTTAATTCAGATAGTAAATGTCGCTCTGTCTGTTAAACGATTCGAAAGCAGAGCCTACAGATTAGATCAGAGTTACAGATTTCAAATATTTAATCTAAAATTAAACAGTAAAAATGGTTTGTGCGCCAAACCAAGAGCAACTACTTTGCTAAATACATTATGACGAAATTCAAAAAGTTCCAAAAGTAATTAAAGCCCGTCTAACAATTTAAAATACTACAATAGCACAGACACGATGAAATTCACACAAACACACTTCAAAAATCTACTTTGACGAATCCCTAAGGACCTACGCGAATGCACTCCCCCTACTCTAAAAACCAAACAAACCATATATGAATACAATCGTGAAGTTCTCCAAAGACTCGACGCCATAAAGTTTACAAGAATAAGACTTGAATACTTCAAACTAACCCATAATTATATCCTAAATAAAACCCCGCCTTCCCTGATGTTATTTAACAGAGCATTAACATTAAACATATCACCATTTTGTTAGCAAGCAGCGCATACTGCTCTAAAAGTATGCAACGTTTTTTATAACCTTTATAACCATGTCATTAATTATCCACTCTTTATTAAAATTTGTGAGATTGCAAAATTGCACTGCAAAATATGAGTAAGATATCTTACAAATTACAAATCAACTTGATCTGCGTGCAGACAATACTAGTCTACATTTAAAATTAAAGTTTAAAATGCTCTAAGTTTTTCTAAGTTTCTAGTGTCTGAGATCTAAGTGTTCATACAGACAGACAGACAAGGCTATATTAACTCGGCTGTTGATGCTGATCAAGAATACATATAATTTATGGGGACGGAGATGCTATCTGCCAATCGGTGAAAAAAAAGAGTATTTTTAGAAAATATTTAAGCGAGCACTTGCAAGGGTAAAACAACTTCAGCACAGACGAAGTTAGCTTAGCTTTCTCGTTTTTTTACATTTTAGTTATTTGAACTAAACTTATAAGCAAATCGATGGTTTGTCAAATCTTCTAGTTATCAAAAGACTCTAATGGCATATTATAACGCATGCATTGTTAACAGATCATTTGAAAAAAATGTCTAAAGTTTCGATAGAGGACTATCAGTTCGCCTTAGAAATGGACTGCTTATTTCACCAGATACTGATGCTTAAATAATACAAATATATCTCATATATACAGACGAATTCTCTATTAAGAACTTCTGTACAACGAAGTTTTCTTTACAACAAACTAATTTCCAGAGCACTGCAATTTCGTTTAATGTTCAAACAATTCTGTATTACGAATTTCCTATATAACGAAGTTTATATTTTGCTTCTTGAGATGCGATGTTTGGAAGTTCGAGTGTAATATATGACTTTTAAAACCAATGCTTTAGGTGCATTAATTTCTAAATTGATGTTATAAAGCAACTGACGCTGATAACATATTGTCTTAAGAAATTCAATTGATTTGAGTTACCTAACAATTTCAGCCTGCTTCAACAAATGCCACATTTAGTGGAATTGAAAATAGCGACTAAGCTTTAGAGTTTGGAGCGAAAAAAGCTTTTTGATGTCCATAATATTTGTTGGATCGAAGCGAAATTTTAGGTTCGGAACAGGTTCAGCTTTTATTTCTAAAGGCTGATTTCTAGAACAAATAAAAATGTATGTCCCGAAATTACAATTTATTTGAGTCATGCGGATTGAAAACTCTAGGGCAGCCACACAGTCCCACATATGTCCCATACATGTCAAAGCTCTATCTCTTACCATCTCTGAGATCTGTGCGTTCATACGGACAGGCAGACGGACAGACTGACAGGCGGACATGGCTATATCGACTCGGCTGTTGACGCTGATCAAGAATATATATAATTTATATGGTCGGAGATGCTTCCTTCTGGATGTTACATACTTTTGCACAAACTTATAATACTCTATGTACCTACGGTACAGAGTATAAAAATAGAGGAAAGATAACTTCGGCTCGGCCGAAGTTTGTATACCCTTGCATCACGTTTTTTAACTAATTTGATGGACGCATCCATAGTCCATCCATACTATATAGATGTCCGATTTCATACAGGACATAAGAAACATATGTCCTGTACATGTCAATCCTCTATCTCTTACCATCTTTGAGATCTGTGCGTTCATACGGACAGACAGACGGACAGAATGACAGACGGACATGACTATATCGACTCAGCTGTTGATGCTGATCAAGAATATATATACTTTGTATATACTTTATCGGAGATGCTTCCTTTTGGCTGTTACATACTTTTGCACAAACTTATAATACTCTATGTACCTACGGTACAGAGTATAAGAACGAGAGCGTAAGTTAAAGTCGGCCCTGCCCGAATTCGAAATACCCGTTACTCAAGGCAGTTAGTGTTTAATAACCTCATGCGGCAACGTTTTTCAAACTCTGCCATTTATTATCCGTTCTATATGAAAATGAGATTGTAAATATTGGCCACATGCACTATACTGCAAAATCTGAGGGGAGGGGAGGGGGCGTGGCCAAAATTTGAAACAAACTTGATCTGCCTGCAGACAATACTAGCTTTCAACTAAAATTTGGTTGATCTAGCTCTTCTAGTCTCTGAGAGCTAGGTGCTTATACAGACGGACGGACAGACTGACGGACGGACAGACGGACATGGCTATATCGACTCGGCTGTTGATGCTGATAAAGAATATATATACTTTATGATATCGGAGATGCTTCTTTCTGCCTGTTACATACATTTGCACGACTTTAGTACACCCTTTTTACTCTACGAGTAACGGGTATAAGCAGTTGTGAACAGCTGATGAGCAATTTATTTAGTCTCATTTATTTTCTTGATTTCCAAAAGAGAACATAAATATGCGTTATATGATATATGGCGTTGCCACATCGATAGATTGTGTGGACTGCAAGCGCAGCCCACTTGGTGATAATAAATTGAAAATAAATAACTTGCAGCACATTTTTTCGGACAATATCGAACAAATTGGAAGCAAAATAGAGTCTCGTCAAGAAAAAACAAGAAGTAATAAATAAATTAGCAATGACCATCGACCCGTTTATTTATTTTTATTGTAATACCCTTCTTAGTTTGATTATCTGCCAAGAATCAGTTGCAGTTGCAGAGTTCACGAGGTCGCCCGTATTTGTGGTGGTATCTCACGCGACTGGGAAAGCTGTGAGGTGATTTCATTATTGCTTGAACTTGAATTCAATAATCGCATTTTGAATACAAGCGGCCGGCAAATCTGTATGACCCTACCATTCGGCAGCTATTTCAGGTATTTTTTAGGACATTGTGACCCTACTAGAGCTTTCAGTCCACATGACATAAATAATTTGCAATTTCGTGACATAAATTTTTGTTTGTTCTGGAAATCAGCCTTAAAAAAAAAGGTCGGAGTCCCGAGCATGGAAAGATACGGCTTAAAACCGTAATGTATTAGATACAGTTAATTGGCTAGATAAAAATATAGTTTTTAAGAATTTTTCTTGAAAAGACCCTTTAAAATTTTTTGACAAAGTGTTCGCCGAAATTTTGGTCTTAAATTACAAAGTTTTGGGTTTTTGGGTTTAAAGTTTCAACAGCTCTGTAATTTTACCTGAAGCGTGTTTTCAAATATGCGTGTAAATTCGAAAAAAATTTTTGGATTTTGGATTTGATTTTGAAGGTATATGATATAACTCATTTAATTTTCATAACACTGTGAAAAATTGTGCTGAAGCAGATAATATTTATACCTGGAAAGTATAAGTACGTAAAACATTATAAAACAAAAAGGTTTTTCTCACTATAAATAGTTTTTCGACCGATCTTTCCTATGGCTATGGTCATCCGATTTTAGCACAACTTTGTAGAACTGTGTGCATATAAAATCTATCTTTTCCATTGCAGCTATAGTATAGATGTTCCGATTTCGACCAAACTTTGTGAAATCGTGGAAAACAAAAGCAAACGAATATATGTGGAGTTTGGAGACGTTTTCGTTGAAAACAAAAAAGTTTTTCTCACTAGAACTGGTTTTTGGTTACCATTTGCAAGGGTATAACAAATTGGTTTTTTAAAAAGATTCACTGTATGTAACCCCTTAAAAATTTTATATTCATATAGTGATAAAATTACATAAATAATGAGAAAAGCGATGCGCTTTTTTCATCTTTTTTAACAGATTGTTTTCCCGTCTTCGTCCGGATCTTCATTCTCTGTGCCACGGGTATAGCCATGTCCGTCGGTCTGTCCGTCTGAACGATCAGTGAATATGTACACTCTATCAGGTAGAAAGTTCTTCTGCTGAATGCGACCAATGTAAATTTCCGCATCTTTTGTCTGGCTCAACTATTTTTCGCTAATGGTTCGGATAACAGTATAAATAGGCGGAACACCAGGTTCAAACCGGTTCAGTTCGGAAGCACAGGGCAAATCATTCGATAAACTTACTCACAGGGATCAATGTTAATAAATGAATTCTGCATCCTGTCCATATTATCGGTGGTGAATTATTCTTAATATAATGCAAATCAGATTCATTAAGATGCTAACAAAAAGTTTCCCCAAAACTTCTACAGCCGTCTCAAAATATTGAAGTCTTAAACAAATTCTCTTAAGTAATGGGGGGTTTATTTCTTAGTTCCAACAACTTAAAGCTAACCGGTCCATGTGGACATGGAAGAGTCAGATGTATGCGTGTGGCACCAGTGTCATATTTTTTTCACCATTATTGCACTCACTCATGCATATACATTTGTGACTTTCTGGACCCGTTGAAAGTGAATCGAACACAACACTCGCGATCGTTGAGATATTCTCATCCTCTGGTCTGGGACCCGCTCGGATCTGTTGTTCCAGCGATCGACCGATCGATTTCCTAGAAACGGTATGTAAGTCGAAGACGGGGCGGACAGAAGAGGTGCACAAAACAGAGAAAGCAAAATTATTCCACTGACATTGTTTAGTTATCCGGAGCTCTGGTCGCTACCTGGCCGGAGTCGGATCGGCGCGATTTTAGCAGATTGTGTGTAGGTACTCACAGCAGGGAATACCTAACTACATATTAGTTCAAGGTAACAGCCAGACCAAGCCCAAACCCAAACCACGACGACAACAACAACAACACAACGTCGGCGACGACGACGACAGGGCAAAGGCAATAACAACAACGGCAGCAAGACTAATCACACAACGAGTTTCTATTTAGAGACATGATTGTAGGATATCAACAGGTAGAGAAGAAAACGGCCCAACCTAAACAAAAAAAATTAAGCGTAAAAGAGAATACAGAAAACTGTTCGGTATTTTCAGCAAATAAATAAACAAACATCGAAATGTGCGTGTAAATGTAATATTGCGCTTGCGAGTGTATGGGTGGGTAGCTGAGCGAGTGCTCTTCGGCCCCCGCCCGGCTAAACCCGGGAGAATGGGGAACTAGAGAAGGGACCTGACTGGAATCAATGTTTACCTTTAATAACTACATAAATACATGCACAAGTACATAATTAATTGATAGAAATTACACTTACAATGGCCGTTTAGTTCTGAGTTCGATCACTAACGAGAGCTGCCTTGCTGTAAATTGAGTTTGTATTTGATTTGGATTCAAAGCATGCGAACCGGAGGCCTGCTTCTTCCGACGGCAAAACAGGTTCAGGTGCCCGGACGCCGTGTTTAGCAGAATAGATGACAAAGTCGCACTCACTCACTCACTGGGCTAGAATACGAGCGTTACTTAACCGCTATAGTTAAATCTGGAGATCTGCGTATGTGTGTGTCTGGGCATTACATAAAGTTGCGTTTTCACATACATTTCGGATATGTAACATCACATTTCACTTGGAACTTGCAATTGCAAATTATTCTTTGGATTTTGCTTCACTCCCCGCGCTCTCAACACGATTTCGTTAACCAGCAACGATCACAGCTTTGCTAGCGCACCAGCACCACGCATACACTTACACACATTCACATACACAGCACATCAGTGTGTGCAGGTCACTACACGATCGATTTGGAAACACACATGTGTATGTACATTTGTATCTTTCTTAGCGGATTTACATACATGCATACGTGTATACATGTGTGTGTGCGTGTCTTATGATTTCATCAAAGCACAAATTGGTCGGAAGCGCGACGGCAACACGATCCTTAGTTATTTTTTAACATTTGTACTTGGCAGCAGGCGCGATTCACATTGTAACACGATAATCCACTAGCTTGTACACTCGGCGGGTCGCGAAGCTGCGATTTAGTCTTATATCTAGACAAATATAATTAATCAGTTTAAAATGTACAACACCCGCAACCGCACGTCCGCCTTGCTCGAATTTGCTCTTTCTTCTGTTAAGGCGCCACAGTGAATGCCCGCGTTTACAGCACCCTGTTGCACGAGTAGACCGCGGTGTCGATATTGCTTATCGATAGTTCGATAGGAAATTTTTGCTTCTGGCAACAGGTTAATTTAATATCGATGTCGATTATAAGTAGCAGTTTGTCACATGTGCATGTGCATTTCAAATTTCAGATTCATGGGCAATTCACATAATTGGGCTTCAAAACCAATGTAATTATTAATATTAACCTGAAGTTTAATTAGCACAATTCTCTGATTGAGTGTTGCTATCTGGAAAAATGTCTGCATCAGGCTCGATTTCTCCATCTCAATAACTTTACACTATTTTGCTCATTCTTCGTGAGTCATCTCTGTCACACTCTTCGTAGCCCTTCACAGCAGCTCGTAGTGTGACCGAACTGGCTCAAGCTATCGATAACCATCACAGTTTTCTGTTGGATGTTGCGCGCCTTGTTCAAGTGCGGAACTAGTCGGAACAAAATATTAACAGTAGTCCGTTTGCAATATCAGTGTGCACCATAACATTGTTTTGTTAGCTGTTGCGCGCCTCGTTCAAATGTCGGAACTAGTCGGAACAAAACCTACTTAGGTAGAAAAGTAATTATATAAATAAAATGAAGTAAAGTTAGAAAAAGGCATATTACTATAATTAAAAATTTAAAGATATAAAAAATGAATCATAATTAAAATAAAAATAAATGAATAACCGAAAGTCTCTGACACGGTGGGGGAGAGTTATTAGCCAGTCCTGCAAGCAATACCCCTATTCACAGCTGGGTGTGGTCAGAGATTTTCCCGGAGATAAGTGTAAAAGGACTTTTTAAGGAGCAAGAGATCTGTTGAGAGCGCTGGGCCTAATTAGTTGTGGAGGAAAGTTAAATTCGGCTCGGCCGAAGATTGTATACCCTTGCAGCACGTTTTTCTAACAATTTTGAACGATATTTCCACTGAAAACAAAAACTACTCTTTTGACTCTATTTTTGTATGACAGCTATACTATACAGACGTCCGATTTCGACCAATCTTAGTGGAATTATATGAAAGCATAGCAAACTAAGAAATACAAAATTTGGAGGAGTTTTCTTTGAAAACAAAAAAGTTTTTCTCACTAAAACTAGTTTCACGACTGATCATTCCTATAGCAGTTATAACCTATCGACATCAAATTTTGACAAAACTTTGAAGAATTCTGTGAAAGCTTATAGAATAAATAAATGCCAGTTTTAACAAGGTTACAAGGTTATTTCTAGGTTATTTCTAATAAGGTTCGGTTCACAGTTATCTGAAGGTCGGAATTCCGGATTCGAACCGGTTCGGTACAAAACAGGCTTGCAGACCTGATTTAATTATTTATTTTTGAAAGACTTACCAGATTCTCCATGTTGAAGTCGCGTCAGAATGTACACAATCACACCAAGCCGAAGAATACGGCCACACCAAATCAAATGCATATCCAAATCAGCAGCAATCTTCTTCTAATAAATATTTTAGTATGATTGAATATTCCTCGCTTGCTTTCACCCACTAGACAATTTGTATGGAGCAACTGTGAACAGCTGATTGACGAAATCTAAATCGCTTTCAGGAATAAAACTATTATATAGCATATAATGGTCCGTTTGCTCCATTACAGTTTTCTGTTAGGTGTAGCGGGTTTTTTTCATGTGTCGGAACTAGTCGGAACAAAATATTAACAGAAGGCCGATTGCAACAGCAGTGTGCTCCATAACATTGTTCTATTAGCTGTTGCGGGCCTCGTTCAATTGTCGGAACTAGTTCAAGGGCAGGTTTCTACTTAGACAAGTTTCACAAAACAAAAATTATATAATGTTGGCATAGCAAACAGTTATTCAGCATTTTAACCCTGGATGTGGGATGTTAAATGTGCTTAGTACAAATAGGCTAGAATTAATGTTCCGAGTGCTAAGCTTGTGCTGTTAGGCGAGCAACCGTGCCCTGCTTGTGCTGTTAAGCGCACCACTTTCCAACACTATTTGAGCGACTTCCTTCTTTTGACAGCCGCCGTCAACGTGACTCGGCCTTTTCCGGTTCAATCGTCGAACATGGCAGTCGGTAAAAATAAAGGTCTCTCCAAAGGCGGAAAGAAGGGTGGCAAAAAGAAGGTGGTAGACCCCTTCTCTCGCAAGGATTGGTATGATGTCAAAGCACCGAACATGTTCCAGACGCGCCAGATCGGCAAGACATTGGTGAACCGCACCCAGGGCCAACGCATTGCGTCTGACTACTTGAAGGGCCGCGTTTTCGAGGTGTCGCTCGCCGACTTGCAGAAGGACATCGATCCAGAGCGTTCTTTCCGCAAGTTCCGTCTAATCGCTGAGGACGTACAGGACCGCAACGTACTGTGCAACTTCCATGGAATGGACTTTACCACAGATAAGTACAGGTCAGTGGATTTGTGCATTTGGTTAAAGCAAAACACATGCGCGCACACACACATACACAGACGACGTGTTTGTGCTTATAAAAAAAAACATGGCCACTGTTGAGTATTTACAGATGTTAAACATTCTTTTTTCGACCCAGGTCCATGGTGAAAAAATGGCAAACTCTCATCGAAGCCATCGTGGAGGCAAAGACCGTGGACGGCTACCTGCTGCGAGTATTCTGCATTGGATTCACAGCCAAAGACCAGCAATCGCAGCGCAAGACCTGCTACGCCCAGCAGTCGCAAGTGCGCAAGATACGCGCCCGCATGACGGACATTATTACCAACGAAGTCAGCGGTGCCGACCTGAAGCAGCTGGTCAACAAACTGGCCTTGGACTCTATTGCCAAGGACATCGAGAAGATCTGCCAACGCATCTACCCATTGCACGACGTGTACATCCGCAAGGTGAAGGTGCTGAAGAAGCCGCGCTTTGACGTCTCCAAGCTGCTCGAGTTGCATGGTGATGGTGGCGGCAAGACCGCAGAGGCTGTAGTTTCTGCTGAGGGCGCCGTGGTTGACCGTCCCGAGGGCTACGAGCCGCCCGTACAGGAGGCCGTTTAAATTGGATTGGAATTGTATACCAAACTGGATAATACATTATTCTTTCTCTACGCTTTGTAGAAACAAATTCGTTTGCTCTTTGTTATTGGTGCTAGCGGCTGAACGCCTGGTGTCGGCGGGTGGCAGGGGTTTTTTGTATTTTATTTTCGTTTCAGATAACCAGACTTTACCACATTCTCCGTATGGCAGCGGTGGTTGCTAATGCTGGGTGGCTTTTTAACAGAGGTACGTATGGCAGAGTTTGCATTACATTTAGTTTGATGATGACTTATTTTTCGTCTCTGACAATCATTTGATGATCACATGATTAGCTGATATGTGAAATAGGAAGTCACGATTCTCAATTCCAAAACTGTTTAACTAATGACTTTTCTTTTCAGGTGTCGCAGTGAAGTCAAAACCATTTGAGCGGGGGAGCAAGCGTGGAACCGCTCCTCCAGCTCCAGCTGATGTGTTACAGGTGAGTGGCTCAACAAACCCATCAATAAAACAAGGAAGAAAGTCGGTAAAGCCCGACAATAACATACTCTGTACCAACGAAATTATACGCTCAGCATACTTTTTGATGCTGCAGTAGTAACTGAAAGCAGTGCAGCAACTGCGCTGCAGCAGCGAACAGTCTCTTGATCATAACTCGACAACCGTTTATCCAATCTTCCCTAATGTTGATTTGTTAATATGCCTAGAAGGTACGAACCACATATCTTCAAAACTGGGAGATATGCATTTTTTCTACAGGCGGTTATCTTGCAGAAAGGCAGCGTATTATTGGCTGGTAAACGGAGCTGGAGGTTTCTTCAGTCGTTAGCTGGTGCTTGAAAAATGTCCTAAATTTGTTTCCCCCAACATCTACTATCCTGTGTTTTACTTTCCATCTTAGACCCTAATCTAAGAGCTGCACCTGTCAAACACAAGGAACAGAACTGGACTACTAGCAAACCTCTTGCTTCATCTTGCATTCTGTGATACATTATTTGCTACCCGTGATGCAAATTGCCACTTTTTTAACTGATATGTTTATTAATTCATTTTCTTTTTTAATTACCACTCTTTTCTTTTTGTTTGCAGCAACTGCTATGGACTCAAGGAGTAGTCTTCACTTTGTGTCTCTCCACCAATGTGAGTAAAATTTTAATTTTTGGCAGAACAACCCTTACTTTCCTTTCAAGTTCGTTTTTTACTGTTACGAACTAGTAGAACGGGATGATTTTTTATTTGCTACTCTTGAAAACATTGATGAAAACTAACACCTTTCTATCTGAAGATTCTACTCTTTAATAAGCATGGCTAACCGAATATTTAGATTTCCTTTTCAAGTTTTAAAAACCAATTTTCCCCTCTTGCAGATAACCATAAGGATCCGTCATCATTGTCCATTCAGTAAGTATACACTTTTAAATTGATTCTGTCACTTTTTGTTTTAAGAACGGGATGAATCTTATTTGCTACTCTTGAAAGCATTGATGAAAATTATCACCATTGGAACTGAAGCCTCTGCCAAGAATCGCGATCTATTGACTATAGTTCGGTCAAAATTTATAACTAACTTTGTTCTGTCTTTTACAGGAGACTTTGAATTAGTGCCGCTTGGCTGGGGAAAAAAACAGTAAGTACTCAATGATTGTATTCGATATTAACCCGATCTTCATCTGATGAGAACTTTATTGATTTTGAAAAGAACTATGTGAAATGCTTGTTAAGATAGTAGAACTGATTGCAGTACATAACACTCAGTATATAATGTAACTATCGATTTACAAATAATATAAGGAATTTGTGTTATTTCAGATGGCGTCCTTGATTTGCGATCCGAATATTGGTGGACAGGATCGACATGGTAAGCGTAACTAATAAAATTCACTAGACTTACTCAACCGATATAAACCCAAGCTTATAAATTACTTATCATTTATGTTCCCTTGTCTTCTTATCACTAACTAACGTCTTCGAACATTTCTTTTGTTTTTTTGTAAAATTCATTTGGAACTGAGAACCCTTAGCGACGTTTTGCAAATCTAGGTGGATTTGGAGAAAATTGAGCAATGCATTTGAGAAAAATCCAACTGGATTTGCAAAAAGTGGAACATGTTAAGAAGCTCTTAGATTACATTTTCGCATGCAAAGTTTGAAACTGATCTACTATGAGCAATGGATAGGTATGACTAAATCTACATAGTTTTATTACGTCATAGAATCTCCATAATGATACATTTTATACCCGTTACTCGTAGACTAAAAAGGGTATACTAAAGTCGTGTAAATGTATGTAATAGGCAGAAGGAAGCATCTCCGACCCCATAAACTACATATATTCTTGATTAGCATCAACAGTCGAGTGGCTAGAGCCACCAAATTTTAAGTGTATACTAGTATTGTCTGCACGCAGATCAAGTTTATAATAAAATTTGGACATGTCCCCTCCTGCCCCCGCCATAAAAAATGTTGAATATCTCCTACAAATTTTTAGATAAAGAGCTCATATTTTGCAGTGCCCAATATCTATAATCTCTTATACTTTCATAAAGATCGTATAATAAATGGCCGAGCTAAACAGGTTATAAAAAACGTTGCATATTTCTCTGAGTCGCATGCGCTCTCTGCTTACGTAATGTTGAAATATTCAAATTAATTGTAATGCTCTGTTATTTGACATAAGGAAGGCTATTAAACACAAACTCCCCTGAGTAACGGGTATATCGAAGGCGGGCAGGGCCGACTTTAACTTACGCTCTCGTTCCTTCAAACTTCAAAATAGACCTCAAAATTTCATATATAAATATATAACTCAAAACTATATATATATAAGTCAAAATTATATATAGATAAATATATAACTCAAAATAATAGCACCACTGCTAGACTAACAACATGCCTTTTCTCTTCTGTTCTAGGAATCTCCAGACTTGGGCAGTCGAAACAAATAGTATTTGACACTGAAAATGCAGGTAAATAAGAAAAATTGATTCGAACATTTTAATATACTGTGATGACAAACAGACCCAGCTCGCTTCGATAAACCGTGAAGAGAACTGTTCCTAATCCAACGCAAAAAAAAACATTTCTGATCAAATGGCTAGATAAAACCTTTTTTCCTTGGCCAAACTAGCACTATTTAACGTAAATTCTTTTTTTTTAGAAAACTTTTTGCGCTTAGAAGGATTGTAACTTCAACTAAAGCCCTATATTTAATGGAAGAAGGATTGAACGTGGGACAACATGCTAATATAAGCAGATTTTAAACTTCTGTATTTATATTTAGCTGCGGACTAATAGATAGGTACGTCTTCATTCATACAAATTAATAAGGTCTTATAATTTCTGTGATGATGATTTTTTTACGGATTCCCCATCATTTGAAATTAAAATAAATGACAATGTATTCCACTGAACTTCCAATAAGACCTTAACTCCAACTCATAACACCAGAACTTGAATGACAAACCGTATTTTCTCTTCTATTCCAGGAGCTTTCCGTCGCTTTGTGTATACAAAGTAAGTAAGACAAACAAATGGATTCGAAAATGATAAAATACTGTTTTTTGTGATGACAAACATACCCAGCTCGCTTCGATAAACCATGAAGAGAACTGTTCCTAATCCAACGCAAAATTATACATTTCTGATCAAATCGGCTATATAAAACCATTTTTCCTTGGCTAAATTAGCACTATTTAACGTTAATTCTTTTTTTTTAGAAAACTTTTTGCGCTAAGAAGGATTGTAACTTCAACTAAAGCCCTATATTCAATGGAAGAAGGCTTAAACGTGGGACAACATGCTAATATAAGCAGATTTTTAACTTCTGTATTTATATTTAGCTGCGGACTAATAGATAGGTACGTCTTCATTCATACAAATTAATAAGGTCTTATAATTTCTGTGATGATGATTTTTCTACGGATTCCCCATCATTTGAAATTAAAATAAATGACAATGTATTCCACTGAACTTCCAATAAGACCTTAACTCCAACTCATAACACCAGAACTTGAATGACAAACCGTATTTTCTCTTCTATTCCAGGAGCTTTCCGTCGCTTTGTGTATACAAAGTAAGTAAGACAAACAAATGGAATCGAAAATGATAAAATACTGTTTTTTGTGATGACAAACATACCCAGCTCGCTTCGATAAACCATGAAGAGAACTGTTCCTAATCCAACGCAAAATTATACATTTCTGATCAAATCGTCTAGATAAAACCTTTTTTCCTTGGCCAAATTAGCACTATTTAACGTTAATTCTTTTTTTTTAGAAAACTTTCTGCGCTAAGAAGGATTGTAACTTCAACTAAAGCCCTATATTCAATGGAAGAAGGCTCAAACGTGGGACAACATGCTAATATAAGCAGATTTTTAACTTCTGTATTTATATTTAGCTGCGGAATAGTGGATAGGTACGTCTTCATTCATACAAATTAATAAGGTCTTATAATTTCTGTGATGATGATTTTTCTACGGATTCCCCATCATTTGAAATTAAAATAAATGACAATGTATTCCACTGAACTTTCGAATAACTCCTTAACTCCAACTCATAACACCAGAGCTTGAATGACAAACCGTATTTTCTCTTCTATTCCAGGAGCTTTCCGTCGCTTTGTGTATACAAAGTAAGTAAGACAAGCAAATTGATTTGAAAATGATCAAACACTGCTTTTTGTGATGACAAACATACCCAGCTCGCTTCGATAAACCATGAAGAGAACTGTTCCTAATCCAACGCAAAATAAAACATTTCTGATCAAATCGTCTAGATAAAACCTTTTTTCCTTGGCCAAATTAGCACTATTTAACGTTAATTCTTTTTTTTAGAAAACTTTCTGCGCTAAGAAGGATTGTAACTTCAACTAAAGCCCTATATTCAATGGAAGAAGGCTCAAACGTGGGACAACATGCTAATATAAGCAGAGTTTTAACTTCTGTATTTATATTTAGCTGCGGAATAGTGGATAGGTACGTCTTCATTCATACAAATTAATAAGGTCTTATAATTTCTGTGATGATGATTTTTCTACGGATTCCCCATCATTTGAAATTAAAATAAATGACAATGTATTCCACTGAACTTCCAATAACTCCTTAACTCCAACTCATAACACCAGAGCTTGAATGACAAACCGTATTTTCTCTTCTATTTCAGGAGCTTTCCGTCGGTTTGTGTATACAAAGTAAGTAAGACAAACAAATTGATTTGAAAATGATCAAACACTGCTTTTTGTGATGACAAAGCAGACCCAGCTCGCTTCGATAAACCGTGAAGAGAACTGTTCCTAATCCAACGCAAAATTAAACATTTCTGATCAAATGGCTAGATAATACCTCTTTTCCTTGGCCAAATTAGCACTATTTAACGTAAATTCTTTTTTTTTAGAAAACTTTTTGCGCTAAGAAGGATTGTAACTTCAACTAAAGCCCTATATTTAATGGAAGAAGGATTGAACGTGGGACAACATGCTAATATAAGCAGATTTTTAACTTCTGTATTTATATTTAGCTGCGGAATAGTGGATAGGTACGTCTTCATTCATACAAATTAATAAGGTCTTATAATTTCTGTGATGATGATTTTTCTACGGATTCCCCATCATTTGAAATTAAAATAAATGACAATGTATTCCACTGAACTTCCAATAAGACCTTAACTCCAACTCATAACACCAGAACTTGAATGACAAACCGTCTTCTCTCTTCCATTCCAGGAGCTTTCCGTCCCTTTGTGTATACAAAGTAAGTAAGACAAACAAATGGATTCGAAAATGATAAAATACTGTTTTTTGTGATGACAAACATACCCAGCTCGCTTCGATAAACCATGAAGAGAACTGTTCCTAATCCAACGCAAATCTTTAAAATCTCTGATTCTTCGCAAATAAATCAAATTTTTAATTTAGAACTTATTTTAGCGCACTTATTAATAGATTGTTTTTTTCTCTCTCTTCATAGAAAACTTCATCTGGCGCTTTGACATACAGTCCTCGGCATATGTATTTCGACGAACATATTTTGGCGATTTCTTAAAACGGGGAATCTTTTAAGTGTGAAATATCTTAGAGTAAATTAATTATAGTTATAATAAATCAGGGATGCAAACCGACCAGAAATTATGCCTGCTTCGGATCAGTGGTTCACTCTTAGTATTCGAGGAATGTTTCAACCGAAATGTTTCATTCGAAATCGTGATCTTTCAATATTTATGTCGATTCAATCATCTTGTATGGTTTTTCATATAGAGCGGGAATGCAATACGCATACATGCAAAGTAGGTGCCTGCCAATTTTTAAACTAAGAACAACAGGTTAAAAAACTACTAGTTGAAGAATGCCGACAAATTGGTGTCCTTGAAGACGCCGTTAGACAAACTCAACAACGGTAGAAAAATTCACGTACATTTATGTTTTCTAATTTACTTACTTGACGTGAACCGAATAGGTTTATTTTGCGGTTTTTGGATCAGTTTGGCATTTATGCGCGGTTTTGTTTGGTTCGGTTAGGAAACGGCTTGCATCCCTGATATTTATTCACACCTACGAATTTAAAAAAATAAAAATTTCAAATATTAAATCAGTAAGTGTATTTATTGACATATGGGCTTACATACTTTAAAGTATGTAAGTAGTTTTAAACACAGCTTTTTAAACCCTTGCAAAGGGTATTATAATTTTGCTCAGAAGTTTGCAACGTATAGAAATATTCATTTCCGACCCCATAAACTATATATGGGCATTTCCATTCTGTCGAACGCGGCCGTCGTACACATTAAAAGTACAAAAACAAGCAAACTAAAGCGCATTTTTAATTCGTTCTTTACTTCATATTAAAGGTCTTCGCTAGCACTTTTATTATTGCTAAAAAAGAATAGCAAGTGAAGTCGAGTTTCCAAAATATAGACAAAATACGAAGCGATTCGAACGCGACAAAAACAGAAGTGATTTTCGTGCTTATCTATATAAAGACAAAGTTTAGCGAATCCTGAGGCCCCAACAAAGCCCAAATTGATTTAATATCTTATCAATGAATTGCTCTTTCAAATGTATTTTGTTTGATTTGAAAATCTTCTGTATTTTGTTTTTCATTAAATATTGATCTGTGTCGCTTCGTGACATGTCGAACGCTACATTTTTTCCATCAAGATATTTATGTGATTTCTGATCAATTCAAAGCAAAAACTTACAGTTAATTGCAATTACATAGTGTGATATAGCCTCTTATACAACCTTTTTTAACCCTTCGGACCCTTAGAACAGTTTTAGATATCAAAAGTCAATGAAATCCATAGGAAATTTTTTAAGAAAAAACTTGCCATAAAAGTATAAAAATGAGAAAAACTGTGATTGCGCGAATTTGGGTTCGAAAATCTCGAAACGGGCTATGAGCAAATTTGCTACTGGCTTAATTTAGTTTAATTTAATTGTTTCCCTGGGAAAATGTGACAAAATATAGTGTTTTTAAATACTTTTAATTTTTTCGTGTCGGTGGACCTTTTTGTGGAAATGCCCATATGTTCTTGATCAGGGTGACGAGCTGAGTCGATTGAGCTTTGTCCGTCCGTCTGTCTGTTTCTACGCGAACTAGTCTCTCAGTTTTAAAGCTGTCGAGCTGAAATTTTGCACAGTCTTCTTTTTGCTGCACACTACTAATATGTCGGAACCGACCGGATCGGATGAGTAGGATACATAGGAACAATCGGTCGGAAAACTAGTTTTAGTGAGATAAACTTTTTTCTTTTAAATGGCAACGTCTCCAAACTTTGTAATCGTATGTTTTCTATGCTTTTTTTTATAATTCTACCAAGTTTTATCAAAATCGGACAACTATATATGGTATAGCTGCCATACAAAAGGTAGGTCTGAAAAACAGTCTTAGTAAGAAAAACTTATTATTTTTAATGGTAGCATCCTGCAATTTTGTACTTGGTTGTTTCACATAATTAAACATATTTTTGGCCAAATCGGATGTCTATATCATATAGCTCCCATACGAACGATCGGTCGGAAAATGGGAAAAAGAGTATTTATTTGAAAATAATTAAGCAATCTTTGCAAGGGTTTAAAAACTTCGGCACAGACGAAGTTAGCTTAGCTTTCTCGTTCATACTTTCCCTTGAAAACAATCAAACTGAACTAATTGTAAGCCAATCTTACATTTATTCATGGTCCAATTCTGAATTTTCGAATGCAAACCTCTATTTAGCGTACGTTCGCGACATTATAAAAACTAAAACTCAAACTCCATTTTTATACCCTTGCAAAGGGTATTATAATTTTGCCCAGAAGTTTGCAACGCATAGAAATATTCATTTCCGACCCCATAAACTGTATATATTCTTGATCAGGGTGACGAGCTGAGTCGATTGAGCTTTGTCCGTCCGTCCGTCTGTCTGTTTCTACGCGAACTAGTCTCAGTTTAAAAGCTATCGAGCTGAAATTTTGCACAGAGTCTTCTTTTTGCTGCACACTACTCATATGTCGGAACCGACCGGATCGGATGACTATATCTCATAGCTCCCATAGGAACAATCGGTCGGAAAACTAGTTTTAGTGAAAAAACTTTTTTCTTTTCAATGGAAACGTCTCCAAACTTTTTAATCGTAAGTTTTCTATGTTAATTTATAATTCTACCAAGTTTTATTAAAATCGGACAACTATATGGTATAGCTGCCATACAAAAGATAGGTCTGAAAAACAGTCTTAGTAAGAAAAACTTTTTTGTTTTTAATGGTAGCATCCTGCAATTCTGTACTTGATTGTTTCACATGCTTTCACATAATTTTCACAAGTTTTTGGCCAAATCGGATGGCTATATCATATAGCTCCTTTACGAACGATGGGAAAAAGTGTGTTATTTGAAAATATTTAAGCGAGAACTTGCACGGGTATAAAAACTTCGGCACAGACGAAGTTAGCTTAGCTTTCTCGTTTCCACTAAACATAAGCTAACAAAATACTATCGAATCGCAAAATAAAAGTTGTGAAAAATTGTTGCTTTCAATTATTTTTGTACATCAAAAGCGTTCGTTCGCGAACCGCGGAAATGCCCATATATTATTTGCAATCTCTGAAAAATTATAATAAACTGAGCCATTCAAATAGAAAATGTTAAATATATTTTATTATGAGATGCCACGTCCTTTGACTAAATTGTGCACAACAAATGGTTTCTACTCTCGCTGAGCTTCACCGATAAATTCACTAAAGGTACAACATTTTGTGATTTGAACCAGGGCTAGAAACCAAAAAAAGTTCTTAAGGGGTTCGAACCAAAATTTACCACTGGTTAAGGATCGAGATTTTTCCGCGAAGGTTTTGGTTCGAACCTTGGTTCAGCCCAATCAACAAATTTATTAAGTGTCAATTTAATCCCAAATTCTAATTTATAGAACTGCCGCGTTGTTATAACAGCATATCAAATCGACCAAAGCTTTTTGAGTCCATAAATTAACGGAAGAGCCGAAAGCCAGGTCATGTGCCATCGATCGAGAAATGGATATTTTTAATAAGCTATTGCTCTTCTGAAAAACACGACGAGTAAGACATGCTACTGCAGTGATTCCGATTGGATTTGGACAACAAAAGCAAAATTTCCCAAGTATTGCGTAACCAAATACCGTTCTTTCACGGGCCAGAGGTCGTTTTTGCTGGATGCCATAACTCAAACGCACAAATTGTTGTAGAAATAGCTGGTTTTATTAAAACCGATCCCAAAAGTTGAAATTCCTTGAAGATCCTACTCTTCCTCGACATACACATAAATTTTCGTCGTCCAGAAACCATAATTTTCCATCTTTTAAGTTTACAAATTCTTATTTTAATCTGTACCAAATTTACACAGATTATAATAAGCCCATAAGAACGCACAGATCTCGAAAATGGTAAGAGATTGAGTTTTGACGTGTATGGGACAAAAACTTACATACATATTTTATATATATAACAATGCAAAAGAACTTCGAAATAATTAAATGGAATGGGCAGCAACTGTTCTTTTCGAGAATATACATATGCATCAGAAGTCACTTAAGACTTGATATTTGGGTTGGTTAACGGGGTTGGATATTTTAGTGCTTCAGAACAGACATTGTTCTGTATAAACCGTTTCAAATTAACTTAAAATTTGGTATGTTGGGTGATAATTAGGAGTTGGATATTTTACTGATTGAAAAAATTAAAAAGAAAACTATACTCTTTTTTTTTAGTTTATTAAATGGAATAGAGTTCCGGCTGACCCCAGATGGGGTCACACATAGACCTTATTTTCGATAGATAGGTAAGACAGATATTAGTACACGAACTTGTTTTCGGAAATCTTCCAGCGTGTCTATATTTTTAGTAATTTAAGCCTATAGTTCGATAAAATGCGTATTTAGGCGCTAGGCACATATTATGGGGAAACTTTTCTATTGATTTTAACTCTGTTAATAATTTCGTAAAATTTTACTTCTTAGCTTAAATATAATCTTTCCCAGATATTTTTGCAAAAGTGTGTAAATTCATGTACGGTTTCATGCAATGTCTATAACCGTTTGTCCCCGAATTCAGGAAAACCCTCCACAAGCAAAATGCCCGAAAAAATCTAAAGCAAGGATTCTATTCTTCATCCGGTCGACGTGAAACTGTGATTTTCCAATGTTAAAAATCGACCACAAGGGTGGAAAATTAGCTTTTAATCCAATTTTAAAGAACAAAATATTGTTAAGTAAACAAGTAAGGGCGCTACATTCGAGTGCCCCGATTACAAAATACCCTGTTTATTTTTTCATATTTAATGTATGACTAATGTATTCACATTCAAAAGCACGCGCGCGCCCACGCACGCTCCAACTGACGATGCGGAATCTGCGTATGGTAAATACCTTCAAGAAAAAATTTGCTGATCCAGCCACAAAGATAATTTTAAAATTTTCTAAAATTCATACACCATTCAGAAAACCAATAAGAAATATCAGGCCTGTTCCCATTTCCGAATAGAACTAAAAAGTAAAATGATTGCAGTTCCGAATCGTTTTCATTTTGGCACATAACTCACTCCTAGCGTAAATAGCCTATAAGTTAAAAAACGTGCTGCAAAGGTATACAAGCTTCGGTCGAGGTAACTTTCTTAAAATTTTTTACTCTGTACCGGGGGTACACAGATTATAATAAGTTTGAGCAAAAGTATGAAACAGCCAGAAGGAAGCATCTTCGACCGCATAAAGTATACATTCTTTATCAGCATCAACAGCCGAGTCGATATAGCCATGTCCGACTGTCTGTCCGTATGAACGCACAGATCTCAGAGATGGTAAGAGATAGTAGATTAAAATGTATGGAACAAAAACTTTTTATACTTGCAGGCAGATTAAATTAATTTTAATTTTGGCCACGCCACCTCCCGCCGCCGCAATTTGTCATATCTCACACGGTTCTAAAGATAGGTCGTTCCTACTTTCTAGACAAATTTAGTAACCAAGATAATTTATCGATCCGCCAAAGGATTGGTAAAGACCGAATTAGCGGTTGTCGACTTATCATCAAAAGACTGTTCGCTGCTGCGGCGCAGTGGCAGCCCTGCTTTCAGCTGCTTCTGCAGTTTAAAAATGTATGCTGGGCGAATATTTTTGTTGGTACAGAGTATGTTATAGTGAGCTTGACCCAATCTTTTCTTGTTCATACAAAATGTACTATATGTTTAGTCACATTCTTTTCAAAATTTCAACTTGTATAATACTTTTAGCCAGGGACCGTAATTATACTCTGTACCGTAGGTACATAGAGAATTATAGAGAATTATGTCCGTATGAACGCACAGATCTCAGATATGGTTAGAGTTAGAGGTTTGACATGTATGGGACATATGCTTATGTCTGCAGGCAGATCAAGTTTATTTTCAATTTAGAAAAAACGTCATATCTCCCACAGTTTTGAAGATAGATGGCTTGTTCCTATTTCATATTTAGTTATCAGGATAACTTATCGATCCGCCAAAGGAATGGAGAAGATCGGATGAACGGTTTTCGAGTTATGATCAAAAGACTAATCGCTGCAGCATCAAAATTTATGCTGAGCGTATAATTACAGAGTATGCTATAGTCGGGCTTGACTGACTTTCTATCTTGTTTTTTAAATTAAAATTGTAGAATAACAATTTTTTGATTTACCCTGCTGTTCTACGTTTCAGTATTGAATTTTTCAGAGCTGATTCAGACCTGAAAGGTATGAATGGCTGAATTTCATGCCTAATTCAGAATCCTTAATGTTGATCCTGTGTGAAGTATCATATGACAGTTATTGATTCACACATCATGAATGTTTTTAGTCTCCAAACTCCGTGTTTACTAGTTCTTAATGCTTCTCCATAATTCTGCCAGTTTTGGTCGAAATCGGACATCTATATAGTAAAACTGTCATACAAAAGTAGAGTCAGAAAAGTAGTCTTATTGGGAATAACTTGTTTGTTATCAGTGGATATGTCCTTCAAATTAATTAGAAAACGTATACAAACTTCGACCGAGCCGAAGTTAACTTTCCTCTATTTTAAAATAAAAATTGAAAAATAATCTTTATTTCCGATTTTTTAATAAAAATTGTTGAATAATTTTCAATTTGTATTATAAAAATTGAATTGAAGAGTTATATAATAATTTTAGAATAAAAATTTAAATTTAATTCTTATATCGTAATTTATTCTTTTAAAACCAAAAATAAGACTTAAAAATTATCCTGTTTACAGAATCCTGCATACTGAAGAAGTATATCTGAAATATTTCTAGTCATCTTAATTATTTTTTTAAGGTTCGATTTTTATAAACTTATAACTGTTATTTGTGATCCCTGCTTTTAGCACAAAATTAGAACAAGTAATCTTAATAAAATATGGACACACTGTTTGGGCAAAAGTGCCCAAGTTATCCTAGACAGGGGTCTGGGTAGAGCAAGCTGTGAACAACTTGTTCAGAACAAATTGTTATTGTGAATGCTTACTTTGCTGTCCTACTGCCAAAGTGCACAAAGTGAATAGTCTAAGTTTGTTTTGCTTTTCCAAATATGGAAAGGTATCGCATAAACTGACAGATATCTTTGTATGTATGTCTCCCCATGGCCTAACCGTATTAGTATGAGAGCTATACTCCTCGCTGCTTAGACGGTGACCAAAAAGTTTGGCTTGAATAATTTTAAGCTGCCTTTTCATTTTTATAAGAATGCTGCTTTGGAATTCCCAAACAGTTATGGCATCACAGGCATAGAGAGACGGTTGTTGGCGGAGCTGCAAACCTCAAAAAAATCTGGAGGGGTTCATGTTCTCTGAGCGGGTTCGGAAGGTCGCTGAACCCAGGCTCAGCTTCGAACCGTGGTTGAGACATTATTTTTTCGCTAATTTGGAAATCATTTATTTGAATTAAAGGAAAACTAAACATTTTAATCAAAGATGCTTAGAGATTTCATGTTTTTAATATAATATTACATTTGAGCTAAGTTTAAGTTAATCATTAATTGGCTTCCAGTAATTATCCCCGTTACTTGAAGAGTAACAATTAAGGGCGCTGCAGTCGAGTGTCCCGACTACAAAATACCCTCATTTGTTTTCATTTACTTGTTTTTGAATTTGAATGTAAACGGATTTTGTAACAGCTATTAAAGGTTCTAGCCATGACCAACACGCCACTCCGGGGGCCAGCTACTATATGGTCAATTGTTTCTCTTATGGCTCCTGTGTTTTTTGTCCGGTCTGATTGAAATCTGAAACAAACTTGATCTGCGTACGGCATACATCTACCTTCTTGCAATTTGTGGCTTTATCTCTTAGAGTCTCTGAGATCGACGCGTTCATACAGGCAGACGGACGGACGGACAGACGGACAGACGGACATGGCTATATCGACTCGGCTGTTCATGCTGATCAAGAATATATATATTTTATGGGGTCGGAAATGTTTCCTTCTCCCTGTTACTTACATTCGCACAACTTCATGATCCCCCATTTCCCATTTAAAGGGTATACACATCTCGCTTTTCGACGACCTTTAACCACCCAAAATCCACAAAAGATCAAAATTCAAATTAGACTCAGTCGAATGGACTTTATACAGTAATCTTAGGGAAAAATACCATAGTGATAGACCAATCAGACACATAAAGAAACCACAGAAATGAATTCAAAATCATCTCCCTCAAAAATATGGACAAACATTAATACCTTCTGAGGTCGAAAGCTTCGCCATGAAATCCATTGCATTGCATCACCCACAGATCCCAACCAAATTATCACAAACAAATTAGACATAGCTGAAACATTCACCAAACGCTGGTCTGAAGCCTCTTCGGACCAAAATTTCAGCACGACATTCCAACAACAGAAGCTCAGAGCTACAACAACTCTACCCATCTTTCAACCTTCCAACGTAGCTCTCTTACTAGAAAACCACATAATGTTAATCGAACTAAAAGCAGCCTTAAAAAGTCTAAACGGGAAGACACCAGGTTTAGACCGTATCTTATACCCCATGCTTAAACATCTAGCGCCACCTGTAACTAAAATACTCTTAGACTTATTTAATAACATCTTTAAAAGCCACATTCCCCAACAATATAAATTGAGTTATATAACGAGAGCGTAAGTTGAAGTCGGCCCTGCCCGACTTCGAAATACCCGTTACTCAGCTCAGCTCGGATAAGTATGCAACATTTTTTTAACTCGGCCATTTATTATCCGATCCTTTTGAAAATTTGTGAGATTGTAGATATTGGCCACATAGACTACACTGCAAAATCTGAGCTCGATATCTTAAAAATTGTGGGAGTTATTCAATATTTTTTATTGCGGGGGCGGGAGGGGGCGTGGCCAAAATTTGAAACAAACTTGATCTGCCTACAGACAATACTAGCTTACGTATAAAATTTGGTTGCTCTAGCTCTTCTAGTCTCTGAGATCTAGGTGTTCATACAGACGGACGGACGGACGGACGGACGGACAGACGGACATGGCTATATATCGACTCGGCTGTTGATGCTGATGAAGAATATATATACTTTATGATATCGGAGATGCTTTCTTCTGCCTGTTACATACATTTGCACGACTTTAGTATACCCTTTTTACTCTACGAGTAACGGGTATAAAAATTAGTAATATGAGTAATATAATAAAAGACGAACTGTTAAAATGGAAACTTGGGCCTTATATGATAAACTATGTTAAAAACTGTCTCTCAAATAGGAAAATAAACGTTCAAGTACACAACTACATCCTCGAAACCAAACCACTGTACAACGGAATCCCTCAAGAATCCCCTATATCAGTAATCCTTTTTCTTATTGCTTATAACAAATTGTGCCAAACCCTATCAATACATAGAAATTAAAGCTTTTTCGCATACGCAGATCATTTCACAATAGTCAAAAGAATCTCAAAAAAATCTTACACATTTAATATAAACCCAATATTCACTGACATTCTCAATTGGTGTGAGTACTCAGGAGCCAAACTTCGATTCTTAAGTGTAACCATCTACACACTGAAATGTAATTTCCAAATCAGCTCTCACAACTTAATGCTTAACCACTGGCACAAAAGACCGCCCAACGTCTATGTGCCACAGGCACCATGGCGCTACAAAGCTATGGACACAGCATAGTTGGTAGAGAGATCAATAGTAGCACGGACTACATTATCCCAAAGATCAACCCAATATGCATATCTGCACTATTAGGACCAGAAGACTGGCGTACAGGACTGGCCCAAGAAGCAACGCACCTCTTTACAGACGGCTCAAAGATGGACCTAGGAGTCGGAGCCGCCGTATACTGTGCAGAGCCAGAAATAAAGCTCTCATACAAACTGCCAAACCACTGCACCATATTCCAGGCGGAAGTCTTCGCAATAAGGAAAGCAGCGGAGTTGGCGGAAATTCACGCTCCATACAACCAAATAAATATCTACGTGGACAGCCAAGCGGCAATCAAGGCAATGCAAGGACACTCCATCAACTCCAGAAATGTCCTGGCGAGCAAGGAAGCGCTAGATTCCCTCAGCATCTCCAGAAAGGTGCAAATCTACTGGATTCCCAGCCACCGGGGCATCGATGGAAACGAGATGGCAGACAGTCTTGCAAAAGCCGGAGTCGTACTCGGCCAAGAAGATACACTAAACATACCTATCTCCATACAGGCGCTTCATAGCAAGATGGAAGAGATAGCAAGAAGAAAGAAGCGGAGGTAAGGTGGGAAAACACCAGCTGATGCAGAATCTCTAAAATTATGTGCAAGACAAGAGACAAAAAACTTACGCACTATCTGCTTCAGCTCCAGAGAAGAGACTGTAGACTGCTCATTGGCATACTAACGGGACACTGCCTAGCAGCCGCTCATGCGATAAAGCTAGGCATAACAACAGAGGACACCTGCAGGAAATGTATGGAACCTGGAGTCGCAGAAACTCTAGAACACCTAATTTGCAGCTGCCCAGCAATTGCCACGTCAAGATTACAAATTCTGCACACCCCACGGTTCTCTTCTTTGGAGGAAGCGGCCAAGAGACCCCCAAAACAGTTATTGGCATTTGCCAAAACGACAAGAATCCTCCTAGACTTCTAAGTCAAACGTACCCAAATAATCACCCGGCCTCATTAAGGACCCTAAGGTGAACATCTTGAACATCCTTGCTTTCGGAGCTGTCCGCACCACCCCCATCAACAATCTTTTATTTGAAGCCGAACTAATGCCAATAGAAACCAGAATTCAAGTAACCTCCGCAAAGCTCTGGAAATCAATTATGCTCTCAACGAACACCCCCATTCGTAACATAATAACAAAAATTCAAAAAGCTAAACGTAAAGAAAATAAACCTTCAATCTTAAAAATCCAACTAAAATTTTGCAATGACAATGGCATATACACCCCTCCCATCCCATCAAAAAATCTAAAAACACCCCCTGGATGTTCAACAAAAACTCAATTAATCTTACCCTACACACAACATGTAAGCCTAACACTCTTCCAATAGCCTATCAACAAAAATTCCTTTACCTCCAACACAATCTCAACTCCTACACCTTCATTTACACTGACGGTTCAAAGTCGAGTTCAGGCGTATCGTACAGCATCACAACAAAAACAAATACTATAACATTCAAATCGACGCTACGCAATCTGCTCCGACTCCCTCTCTTCCCTCCAATCAATTTCCAACATATACAATCAAAATCACTATACCACCTCGATTCGAGACATTCTTACTCAACAGTATCCAAAAACAAGAAAGAAAGTCGGTCAAGCCCGACTATAACCTACTCTGTACCAACGAATTTATACGCTCAGCATAAATTTTGATGCTGCAGTAGCAGCTGAAGGCAGCGCTGCTATTGCGCTGCAGCAGCGAACAGTCTTTTGATCATAGCTCGACAACCTTTCATCCGATCTTCTCCATTTGGCGGATCGATAAGTTATCCTGATTACTAAATATGTCCAGTAGGAACGAACCATCTATTTTTAAAACTGTGGGAGATATGACGCTTTTTCTAAATTGCGGGGGCGGGAAGGGGAGTGGCTAAAATTGAAAATAAACTTGATCAACCTGCAGACATAATAAGCATATGTTACATTCATGTCAAACCTATATCTCTTACCATCTCTGAGATCTGTGCGTTCATACGGACATGACTCGGCTGTTGATGCTGATCAAGAATATATATTTTATAGGGTCGGAGATACTTCCTTCTGGCTGCTACATACTTTTTCACAAACTTAACATAGAGTACGTACCTACGGTACAGAGTATAAAAAAACGGAACAAATCAAAAATATACAAACGACGTAAAAACAGTCACATATAAACAAGAATAATGTTTTGTCTGTTTTTCATGATTGGCTGCCCTTAGCCCCCCCTATTTACGCCACTGACATGGCCAAAAGCACATAGTGCACATACATATGTTCATGGTAGCTCCAATGACAACGTCTGGGCGACAGAGAATACGTCAACGCGAAAGGGGCTAAAGCACAATGATGTGCTTTGTATTGAGAACGGCTTTCGTAGCGGGCAGAGCCAGCGCAAGCCCTAGCCAAAGCTCGAAACTCTCGAAACTGCACAAGCTCAAAAACCCGATCTCGCTCCCACTATAAATAGGGGTGACGCGGCCCGGTGGTCTCCATTCGCCGTTTACTTTCGCCTGAGGTGGACTACGTTCCCATTTGTTGATCCGCAGTGTTGCTGCCTTTAAGCGCTGTTGTTGTTGTTGTTGTTATGGTCGATTTTTTAATCGGCGGTTAATATCAAAGAGCATTTCCAGAGGTAGAAACTTCTCGCTGTTGCCTACAAGATGAATGCGATTGCTGCCCTCGTCTTGGCGCTCGTCCTGGAGGTCTTGGTGGCTCCTTCCATGGCTGCAGGGGCCGAGGAAAAGGTGGTGGCCACGAGCGAGGCCGGAGGTGATGGTGAAATCAGAATCTACAAACGGCTCATACCAGCCGACGTGCTTCGAGGTGAGTGTGGGGGTTAGGTGAGGCAAACGCTAGTGGAATTTTTTGGGGTTAACTTTTCATCACACCGCGAACCCCAGCAGTGGCACCTGCGCAGTTCGAAAAAGATTTGTACATATTTGCTTGCCGTATTTGTGGTTGATTTGTCGGCGGGAACTCCCACCACAGCGAATTAGTCATTCTCATTGAAGTGCGCCGCTCGCCCGCTGTCTTGGTTGTGCGACGAAAGCGAAAGCCAGAGTTTAAGCTGGCCCAGTGCATGGGATTGACGCTTGAGCGCGTTTCGAAAGCCGTTCGGCGAGTGCTGTGTATGTGTGTGTGGAGGCATGAATGCAGACTTTTTGGTCTGTTTGGCACAAGGTCATTAGCAGAGGTGTCCGCTGGATATTGCATCAAATCTATTGGTTAATATTGTGCTCACGCCCAATAAGTTGGCAGTCTTTCTCCTCCTTCATGGTTGCAGTGAATGTCCCTAAATGTATATATCTGGCTAACCAGTTTGGGTTTGTTAATGGCGAGAGCAACTTGCAATCGTAATATGCAATGATTCAACTACTCAGCCAGGTTACGCAACCTGCCTTAAAGACAGGGGGTCAGGGGCCTTTTGATCCTGCGAACTCAAACGGTTTCATCTGCCTGCTTTCAGATTTTCCGGGCATGTGCTTTGCGTCCACTCGCTGTGCTACGGTGGAGCCGGGAAAGTCCTGGGACTTGACTCCTTTCTGCGGTCGGTCGACGTGCGTGCAAAACGAGGAAAATGCCGCCAAGTAAGTTTCGCCTCTGCTCCCCAAATTTCTTTTTATTAAAGTGGTCGTTCCCAGGCTCCTCGAGCTCGTGGAGGATTGTGGTCCGCTGCCGTTAGCCAATGACAAGTGCAAGCTGGACACCGGGAAGACTAACAAGACCGCACCCTTCCCATACTGCTGTCCCATATTCACCTGCGAGCCAGGCGTCAAGTTAGAATACCCGGAGGTCGTAAAGGAAGAGGACAAGAAGATCGCAGAGTGATAACATGCAGGGTGCTATCTCGGGTATTGATTGTACCATCAATTTGTTGTGTCGCTTTATCAATTAAATGTAAATGATCCCTCCTCGCGTTTCTATTATTCAAGTGGATTAGCTAAAGATGAACGATTCTAGCCAAAGACAGACTAGTACTAGAACAGCAGCAGTTTTTCTTTATAAGCTCAGACCACCTACTTCACAGGCCAGTAGCGTAGATAGCTTTTGGCAATGGGGGGGTGAAGTCTAAATTTTAGAAATTTGTTTTTATTTAAAATGTTATGTATAATTTTCTAATTTATTTAATTATTTCTTTTAAACATGGAAGTCAAGTCAATTTCTCACTGTGATCCAGGGTTTGTAAATATCACTTATTTAAGGGGTTTCGTAGGGGAAAAAACGGCGTATTTTCAATAATATTTTTTAGTATAAAAACTGAATTATTTGGTTCAAACTTTTTATTGTCTTAAGGATACACATTTAACGAGGAATCACTGAAATTTTTGAAGCAAAATATTAAAAGCTCTGCCATTGTGACGTCATTTCCGGCGAGCCTTCGGGAAAAAGGTGAATCCGCGTTGACAGCATAACTTCTAGGAGGATCATCTGAAGTGCAAATAAAAAATATACGTGTTTTCTTAAGACTTTAAAGTAGAACTTGGACGAAGGAAAAAACAATAAAGTGAAAATTGGATTTTTGGCAGAGGTTTTAACGAAAAAAATGAAAAATTGACAAAAATTTCGTTGTATTTTTTTTTTGGAAATAGTTGCATTTGAACAAAAAAAAAATCCTTCGTCCAAGTCATGGTAAATAGTATCTCGAAGACCTGTGTAAAATTTCATCAAGATCGGTTGAGTAGTTCTCGAGAAATCTTGTCAACCGACTTTCAAAACATAGTTTTGAGAAAAACGCGCTTAAAGTTTTGAGCAACAATAAAAGAGGGATACAAAATTATTTTTCTAACTTACATGGAGTCATCGATTCCTGGGCCATAACATAAAGAACCTGCTGCAGCTGCAATATCCAGAGCATCCTTTTGATCCTGTCTATGACTTCACGAGTCTCACTTAAAGATTTTATCTCGGCGGCGCAGATACTGTTTTCGTCAACTTCTCTGGCATATTCGTATGTTTCCGAACATGGAAATATTTTTCTTTGGTTCGAATTAAGTCACTTAATAATGATATGCATCAAACTTGCCACAATTTCTTATGCGCAACAAGTTGTCGGCGTTAATGTAATATTTAGTATGATTAATTGGTTATCTTTTTGTTTTAAATAAATTTAATCATTATTTTTATACTCTGTACCGTAGGTACATAGAGTATTATAAGTTTGTGCAAAAGTATGTAACAGGCAGAAGGAAGCATCTCCGACCCCATAAAGTATATATAATATATTCTTGATCAGCATCAACAGCCGAGTCGATATAGCCATGTCCGTCTGTCCGTCCGTCTGTCTGTCCGTATGAACGCACAGATCTCAGAGATGGTAAGAGATAGAGGCTTGACGTGTATGGGACATATGCTTCTTATGTCTGCAGGCAGATCAAGTTTATTTTCAATTTTGGCCACGCCCCCTCCCGCCCCCGCAATTTAGAAAAAACGTCATATCTCCCACAGTTTTGAAGATAGATGGCTTGTTTCTTCTGGACATATTTAGTTATTAGGATAACTTATCGATCCGCCAAAGGAATGAAGAAGATCGGATGAACGGTTTTCGAGTTATGATCAAAAGACAAATTTTCTTGGTACAGAGTATGTTATAGTCGGGCTTGACCGACTTTCTTTCTTGTTTTTTAATTATGGAATAAAAATCACAAATTATCGTTGAAATTCGATTTCTATAACAGAACTCAAGGATTACAATCCCTGATTTCCACTTATTAGCAAACTAGACGAGCAGCTAGTCCTTCATACCCTGGCGAGCGCAACTTCTTCATAGTGTATCTCCAAAACTATTACTCGAATCGATTTGACATTTTAGGACAATATTCTAGAGATGTTGTAGAATTTAATAAGATAATAAAAAAAACAACAAAATGTGATAAATTTTCCAATACCATTTAAGAACTTTATTATGTACCTACCTAAACTAAGAGTTGAACTCAGGACCACGAAGACTGCAGCACTGAAACCGACATATTAGCCAACAACCACCACAGCGTTTAGCCAAAGCAGCGATGAATTCCCAATATAAATTCCAGTATCAAAAGACATTAGCAAATAGGTACGAACTGAGATAGAACGCCTGTAGCCTGTAGTCATATACTCGTATTACTATAGAACAGGCATGCCCAAAACCGGTTTTTGTTCTACGCGGCGCTTACACACAGAATCGATAGCATGTGTATCGTTTTGAATACCCCGCGCCCTACATGTATACGATTATTGCTTTCCTATACTAGCTGCTCTAGGACGTGCAGGTCGTGGGTTTAAGTCCCCTTAGAAGCATCTTTTTATACGCGTTACTTGTATAGTAAAAAGGGTATAATAAAGTCGTGCAAATGTACGTAACAGACAGAAGGAAGCATCTCCGACCCCATGAACCGTATATATTCTTGATCAGCATCAACAGCCGAGTCTTGCCTTCTGTTCGTCTGATCTAGAAGAACTAGAGCAACCAAATTTTAAATGTGGACTAGTATTATCTGCACGCACATCAAGATTGTTTCAAATTTCGGCCCCGCCCACCGCAATAAAAAAAGTTGAATATCTCCTACAAATTTTAAGATATCGGGCTTATATTTTGAAGTCCCAATATCTATATTCTCTTAAATTTTTATAAAGATTGGATAATAAGTGGCCGAGTTATACAGGTTATAAAAATTTGCCAACTTATCTGAGCAGCATGCGCTGTTTGCTTACGTAATGTCGAAATATTCAAATTAATGTTAATGCTCTGTTATTTTACATAAGAAAGGTTATTAAAAACTAATTCCCCTGAGCAGCGGGTATATCGAAGTCGGACAGTGGACTAACCTAACCTTACCCAACAGTGCACCCACTATAGTCCATAAATCGACAATAACGTCAAAATATACAATGCTTTCACTGTCAAATGCAATCAACAGCTTCATACCAGCCAATGCTGAGATCGAGAATTGTTCTTGTATTTTGCTAGCGCTCTCCGCGTATGCCTTACCGCAAATCCCTCGCCCACAAGTTCGAAATCGACAAGTCGAGTGCCCCGACTACAAAATACCCTGTTCATTTGTTTTCATTTATTTGTTATTGAATTTTTGAATTCGAATGTAACCGGTTTTTGTAACAGCTATTAAAGGGTCATCCTGAAAGTAGGCAACATTATTTAGCGGTTCTGGCCCTGACTAACACGCGGCTTTCCAACCTCAATTGTTTCACATACGGCTCCGGTCTTTTTTGTCCGATCTGATTGTACTTTTCATAATATGTAGATATTGGGCCTTGCTTGATGTATACTAAACCACGAGGCTCTAAGTTAAAAATTGTGGATCTGATGGTTTTTTGGGTCTAGGATCTGAGGATAAAAGGCGGACGGGGGGGATTTTTCCAAATCTGAATCAAACTTGATCTGCGTACGGCATACATCTACCTTCATGCAAAAATTTGTGGCTCTATCTCTTATAGTCTCTGAGATCGATCCCATTTTCAATGGGAACAGGGTATAAAAACAGTCTTAGTTAGAAAAACTTTTTTGTTTTTAATGGTAGCATCCAGCAATTTTGTATTTGTTTGTTGCACATGCTTTCACATAATTTTAAAAGTTTTTGGCCAAATCGGATGACTATACCATATAGGTCGCTCGGTCGGAAAATGGGAAAAAGAGTATTTTTATACTCTGTACCGTAGGTACACAGAGTATTATAAGTTTGGGCAAAAGTATGTAACAGGCAGAAGGAAGCATCTCCGACCCCATAAAGTATATATAATATATTCTTGATCAGCATCAACAGCCGAGTCGATATAGCCATGTCCGTCTGTCCGTCCGTCTGTCCGTCCGTCCGTCCGTCCGTCTGTCTGTCCGTATGAACGCACAGATCTCAGAGATGGTAAGATATAGAGGTTTGACATGTATGGGACATATGATTCTTATGTCTGCAGGTAGATCAAGTTTATTTTCAATTTTGGCCACGCCCCCTCCCGCCCCCGCAATTTAGAAAAAACGTCGTATCTCCCACAGTTTTGAAGATAGATGGCTTGTTCCTTCTGCACATATTTAGTTATTATGATAACTTATCGATCCGCCAAAGGAATGAAGAAGATCGGATGAACGGTTTTCGAGTTATGATCAAAAGACAAATTTTCTTGGTACAGAGTATATTATAGTCAGGCTTGACCGACTTTCTCTCTTGTTTGAAAATATTTTAAGCAGCACAGACGAAGTTCGCTTAGCTTTCTCGTTAATAATGTTTGAGGATCTCCTTCTACGGTGCTCTTGCTTAAATCTCGGGACGAGTCCTTTAAATCTTTTAATTGCCCTCAAACTTAAATGCTTTTCCCGTAATTTTAGATTGTTAATAAAACTGTGCGACACTTGAAACTGAGAGGGTATAACTGTAGTGTCTGGTAAGCTATCGTTTTAATTGTATTGCACCTACTCAAACCGAATTTGCTTCTAGGTAATCTGAATTTAATAACGATGCAGAAAAACCAAAAACTTAGGTTTGATTCTGATTCCTAAGATACTATTATTTTAGTTTAAATGTGAAAAAGTGGAGTCAGAAAAGTAGTCTTAGTGAGAAAAACTTGTGTGTTCTCAGTGGAAATGTACCAAATTAGTTAGTAAAACGTGCTGCAAAGGTATACAAACTTTGACCGAGCCGAAGTTAACTTTCCTCTATTTTTTTTTAAATTGGTACACAGTTACGAATTGTGTATAATTGAAAAGCTATAGCAAAATGGTCAGTGGGCTATAGTTATAAATTGATGATACCACATCACAAAATAAGTGGTGTGGGAAAAATTGTCAGTTCTGGAAATTGATGACCTGGCTGAAAATTGGAGTGTTGCAGCTTAAGCAATGAAGTGACTCCGGTGCAATCAACAAGAACTAAGGGATATCGAACTTACACAAGAAGAAGATCAGGGGAATATTGCCCCAAAGCAGCTGCATTTTATTGCCAAAGATTTGCGTCCGGACCTTTGAGTAGTTGTTGTAGTGTCATGAGCTAGCCTGGCCAAATGGAGAGGACTGAAAAATGTGTCTGTCTCTCTCTGACACTCATTGCTGACAGACGTCGGCAATCATTCGGAATGAATTGACTAATGATTTCGGGTCCCAGGGGCTATACCAGCCCAGGCATGGTCAAGAGAGAGAGAGATCGAGACACTAAATCATGATACAATTCTTACTGGTATGGCAATAAGTTTTTTTTGAGGACTGAGCCTTGATACAACAATAAAGGTAGGGAGCTCGCAACGTGCGCCCTTTACAAAGCACTTAAAACGATCTGTGTTTAGAATCTAAACATAAGTCCATGTTCCCACATAGCGATAAATGCATATGCATAAACATGTATGTTATGTAATAGCATAAATATTAATAGTCACTTGACGAGGGTCAGGATGTATCTAATCCCACGCGTAGGAACCCTTTGAGATGCACAGGCGATGTCCCCCTCCCACTAGACCGACAAATATGTGTGCATATGGTATTTACGAACGCACATACATATGCTTCGACTTACAAACGAAGCAATAGATAAGTTAGATTTAGGGCATGAATTTTATGGAATAAAAAAAGGATCGCTCGCAAGAGCGATTCAGTACAAATATAAAATTACAAGCGTGCTCAACTAAGGTGTATAATTCTATACAACTGTGTTTCTTGTACTCTTAGCGTAAGGTTCGTCGCACTAAAGCTCAGTACTTAACAAAAAAAATTGTGCGCCTTACCTTCTTTGTTGTAGAATGGACTCAGCTTTGGCAAAGAGCACAAGAGAGAGTGGGAGAGTACTCACCAATTTGTAACGTTATTGTTGTGAACATTTTGAAATTCGTTTGAATAAGTGAGATTTCCATTGGTCCTTGCTTAATGTCAATTATGGGGGGCACAGCACTTTTTTTTAATTACATTGGTTTCGCAATGCCCCTCCAATATTATGTCAGCTGAAATAAATATTTGAAAACTTGTTAGATTTATTCAATTTTTTTTTGGACCACGAGTGCCCACGCTATAAAAGCTTCCGGGTGAGCTGTCAAGAAGTTACTACTACTATTTGGACAGTAGACGATACTTATAGCGATAGCATTATTTTAATTATTATTGATTTCCAAGTTTGGGTGAAATCAAGTTTTGTTACTTATATAAAATAAATAAAATTACTGATAAAAAATGATAACCCCTTAAAATAATAATTATATACCACGAACCTACAATTAATAAGCACTGCAACTTCTCCGTTACCTTACCAAAAAATTTGTTTTTAGGAACTTACCGCCCCTGCTGAATGTAACGCTGTCGCAATAGCCCAACTGTGCCACGTTGACAGAAATCTGATAACACTTCTTTGCTTAAACTGCAACATGCAAAATTTTTGGCCTTGCCATCAATGGAACTGACTGAAGTTTTGCTCCATCCCTTCGCTCTTTTTATACTCTGTACCGAACGTACATAGAGTATTATAAGTTTGTGCAAAAGTATGTAACATCCAGAAGGAAGCATCTCCGACCCCATAAAGTATATATATTCTTGATCAGCATCAACAGCCGAGTCGATATAGCCATGTCCGTCTGTCTGTCTGTCCGTATGAACGCACAGATCTCAGAGATGGTAAGAAATAGAGGTTTGACATGTATGAGACATATGCTTCTTATGTCTGCAGGCAGATCAAGTTTATTTTCAATTTTGGCCACGCCCCCTCCCGCCCCCGCAATTTAGAAAAAACGTCATATCTCCCACAGTTTTGAAGATAGATGGCTTGTTTCTTCTGGGCATATTTAGTTATTAGGATAACTTATCGATCCGCCAAAGAAATGAAGAAGATCGGATGAACGGTTTTCGAGTTATGATCAAAAGACAAATTTTCTTGGTACAGAGTATGTTATAGTCGGGCTTGACCGACTTTCTTTCTTGTTGTTTTGTGGTTTCATAAAATTTTAACTTTAATTTGCTTTCCAAAAGGTTTCTTTTCAGTTGTATTTTTTTCTGTTTTCATTGTGGGGATAACCTATTAATCTTCATCAAGGTATAACTTGCCCCCACCTGCAAGGTGGCATCATTCGCCTGCTACTCTCCACTGAGTATGACAGTAGCGTTTCCACCAGCCGGTCCTAGCACTATGGTCTCATTGATAATGATAAATAATCGTTCACTCAACTCAGTTGAGTTGCGGAGGCGTCTGCTTCTTCGGTTTCATTTTCGTTCAAGGAAGTTACCGAAGAAGAGGCGATACTTGTGGCTTCAGTATTTTCCTTGGCCTTTTCCGCCTCGGTCTCCGCTATGGTGCCATATAGCAATTCATTCACTTCCTTGAAATGATCCTAAAAAAACAAAATATTATTTCAAGCCTTCTCCTCGCCACTCTCTCCTCTACTCACCAAACTCAATTGTTCCAGCTCAAGCTCCACCAAACTCAATTGTTCCAGCGAAAGCTGCAGCCGGGGCACAATGCCGATGACATCCAACAGGTCTTCCATTGTTACAGGATTTGAACAGTTCTTATGCTTATTTTCCTTGGCCTTTTCCGCCTCGGTCTCGGCAAATGGGACTCGCGACTGCCGTCACCTCGCTGGATGGTAACAACACTGTTTTACAACACTGCCGCTGACTGAGGCTGGCACATGATGCAACGATACAAGGTGAGGCGTTATGAGTGTGATGCGTACTTTTGCCAAAAGCTTACGCTTCAAAAGTACGCGCAGCACTGAACGCGGAGGTACTTTGCAGAGAACTCACACTCATGGCACCTCACCTTATATAGTTGCATCATGGGCTGGCAGATACATTTTTGTTAATAGTGCACGAATTGCTGCTTTTACTGCTGCAAATGTTCATTAAAGTTGTTTACTTTTTGGTTTAGTCGATTTAAATTGTATTTGAGTTCACCTAACTGGGGGTGCATTTGCTGTGAACTAGTTCCAGTTGCTGGTCCTACAAACACAGTCAGGCCTGCAAGCTAGAAGAGAACAGTGCAGAGCAAACTATGAATATATGTAGAAATATGTATATGTATGTATTTGTACTTAGCTTCAATTACAAAAGCTATACATATTTATTTCGTTTTGTTAGTCGATTTAAATTGTATTTGAGTTCACCTAACTGGGTGCATTTGCTGTGAACTAGTTCCAGTTGCTGGTCCTACAAACACAGTCAGGCCTGCAAGCTAGAAGAGAACAGTGCAGAGCAAACTATGAATATATGTAGAAATATGTAAATGTATGTATTTTTACTTAGCTTCAATTACAAAAGCTATACATATTTATTTCGTGGTGTTACATAGATCGCTTGAAAATGTATATCAATATATTATTCCATTTATATTTAGGAGTTCAACCTGACTAACTGACTGCCTGCCTGCCGGACGGACAGATATAAGTATGTCGACTCGGCTGTTCATGCTGTCAAGAATATATATACTTTATGGAGTCAGAGATGTTTCCTTCTCCCTGTTACATACATTCGCACAAAAACGTGCTGCAAGGGTATACAAACTTCGGCCGAGCCGAAGTAATGTTTTCTGTGTTTTTTTCAGGGTTCGTAAAATGCACAAATGATATTTTTCAGTCATGATAATTAACATCAATGAAAAAAAATTTTATTTTCACACGTGTAAATAACATTTTTTTTCACAAGAAAAAAATTATTTTTTTCATGAAACTAACACGAACATTTTTCACACGCATGATTCTATCACGCGTGTGAGAAATTTTAGCAACCATCTGTAAAAAAAAAATGAGAGCAAAACACGTTTATAAGTCTCCCACTGACTTGTAGCGTTAGGATGATAGATCAATAAATAATAATGAAGTTTGGTGGCGATAGCTTTAAAACTGACGGAGGAGATAGCATAGAAACAGACGGATATGGCTATATCGACTCAGCTCGTCATGCTGATCGAGAATATATATTCTTTATGTGGTCGGAAATGCTTCCTTATATGCGTTACAAACATCTGGACAATTTCAATATACCCTCTGCAAGGATATAAAAAGGGGTTCGTTGTTTTTGAGTCTTTTCAATGTAATGTAAATTTTCTTTATTTTGTAATCGTTATAAAAGGAGCTTAAGCTCAGAATCTTTGTATCCAATTTAAAACAACATTAAAACATTGTATGGTTCAACAATTTATTCGATTAGCTTGATACACGGGCTATGTTTATTCGTTTCGACTGAAGACGTGTTTCCACTTACATTCATATATTACTGTTCAATACATATATAATGAAGTTATTGTACACACACATGCATTGCAGTTAGATGCGTATGTGGCTATCAAATGAATTGCGCTCTCTCTTGAAATCGGGTTAATGTTAGACATGTGTTCGTTCTGATACAATCCTAGATATAAACATTACATAATTTGAAAAATATTTAATTGCCTGGCACACACACAAACAACGAACGAATACACTTGTTAAATAAATAAATAAATAAATAGACAATGCCTCGCGGTTTGAAATAAGTTCGGGATTTAGTTATCCGCCTTATTGCTAGCGATGTTCGCGTCTGCGGCTGCCGTTGCTGATATGAGAGCCTCATTTACTACCAACGCCTTGGACAATGCACCGACATCTTCAAGCACCGCTGCTGATGTCCGACTACTCGTATCTGCCAGGGACATCAATAGCTCATCTTCGGCAGCATCTGCATTGAATGGTGGCGGAGAAACATTTTGGATGGCTGATTGCTTTGTTGGACTATAATGCGATATTTGTGTTTAGACAGTTGGTCAACCTACCTCTACTCTCGACATTTTTTTGGGCCTCCCCCAAGAGCTGCAGCGTGTGCTCCCTTGCTATTTCTCGAATAGTATTGATGTCATAGACGGGTTGCTTCGTGTCATCTGTGGTGTCGATTGGAGTAGATGCTGGCGTAGCACAGGATCTACCTGATTACAGAAGAGGGTATGGATGAGCGACAGCATTTGTATGGATTTACAAAGACATTAGATGGCTACCTTCGCTACAGTCATCGGCAATTGGTTCTTGCAACAAAGGCTCAATGGATTTCCTCCTGTGTGATTGTTCATTGCTGGTGCTAGAGGCATCGAAAGGGACCGCTTCCACAATTCTATCAGACACTCGATGCGATTGAAGTCTGGCCGTCGCCAGGCCCCGCTCTACCTGATCTGTCACCGGCTCCAGATTAAAGATGCAGCGATCCACAATGTCCGCACGGCCAATTTTGTTCAGGGCTTGGGCCATCACGTTGCCGGTGGCCCGCGAAGAATCCTCCTGAGCCAACCAGAGCTGCAATACCACCCTGCCCTGCTGAGCAGTCTGCTCAGCACTGGCACTGGGGTACTCAGTGTCGACCAGGTCGATATCGGTTTCGGGCACACCCAACTCTCGCGCCAGCTGCTGCCAGTCATTGCCTATCAGGCTGGCTATGTCGGTCAGTCTGATGTCGGCGCGCTGTATGTCCTCACTGGAGTTGTAGCTCGAGCAGCTTTTTAGGGGTTGTTCCACCTGCTCAGAATGTCGAGTAGGATTAATTATTGCTGCGGCTGCAGCCTTAATTTCAGCATTGATTAGATCCTTGTAATTGAGCCCGCGATCGAGGTTACTTGTTTGGCCAAGGCTTTTGCGATTATGGGACACTTCATTGTCATTGTCATTTCCCAGTTGTTTGAGGGACACATTAAGAGCACAAATCGGCTGTTGTGGTGCTTCGCCATGACCAACCTTCGGCTCGCTCATAAAGCAGACGTGCCCTTGCGGCTGCTCCTGATCCTTGATATGCACTATGAATGACAGGCGATTCTCGCGGAACGCTTGGAACTTGGTGTTTAGCTGCTCACCCGACTTCAATACCGGCACCAAATTTCCGGCAAACTCCAGATAGATGCTTTGATCCTGAAGCACTTCAATATCCCGACTCTTGGCCACCTCATGAAAGTACTCCTGATGCTCAAGCGTTTTATCTTCCTTATCGTCGGTCATACAAAAGACGGAGAGCTTCGCCTCAGTTGCAGAAATGCGCTTGGCGAAAACCACGAACTTCACCATGAACGGCACATGGGCCATGTACGTGTAGAGCTCGGAGGCCATGCGGCCAGCGTCTGCAATATTCCGGCAGTCCATAAGCCAAAAGCGCGCCGAGACTGTGGTGGTGAACGTTACGCTATCTTTGACAAAAGCGAGCGGCGTCGATCCAGTTACATCCTCCCAAGCTGCACGAGTTTGGCCACCAGTAATAGAGCACAGCAGTCTAAGAGTGGGCGCATTCACGTTGGCGGTCCCGTTGCCGTTCGTGGCAGCATATGGTGCATTAACCATGCCCTGTGTAGATGCTTTAGGCGCTGGAATACTTAGAGTGATCGCCTTATGAAACTTTCGTCGACCTAAAAATGAGAAAACATTGGTTTGCGTCCGTTATGATTCCGCATTTAGAAGTACTTACGCGGCTCAACGGTAACTACCGGCGACACAGCAACGCCCTGGCCGAGCAGCTTAGAGCAACCAACCAGATCGACTGGCTGTGCCTGAAGACCGACTCGAATTTTCTTGGTCAATGCATTGGGTGGGAATATGGCCTGCACCTCAGGTACAGCTGTTGCGGAAACTTTGCCGCCATCGGGTCCAATAGCATGGACCTCCTGGCGAACGCGTGACACTACAGCAAAGAAATGCGGTACGTTTTGTGTCACAATTCGAATGATGCGGCTTGTATGTAGATCTTCAAGCGGATTCAAGTCGCCATCACTGTGGGTGGTTTCGTTGAGAGCTTCAACCAAGAATTCCTCATTCTCGTACAGGTTATGCTCTCGCCAGCTCTCGCCGTTGTCCGAGCGTAGTATGATGATTTCGCGCTCCTTGTCGCGCAGTGAGCCAAAATGGGGAACCTCCAACACAATTGGACTTTAAGCACAAAACGTATCAAATATAAATATCGATTTCCAATGAGATACCATCAACATGGTGCCAAGAGTGCCTCGAAAGAGTCCTCGAATGGTTCACTCGCACCTCTCTTTTCTTATGGCCTTACTTGAGAGTTTTTCAGAGTGACAAATATTTGAAAATTCGCTTACCTTAAAAATTTCCCCTCAACAGGCGACATCTCCAGAATGCGACTTACCAGCGCCTCACCTTCCATCAGAGGAGGCGGGTTGACTACCCTCTGCGGCTTGACATAACGACAGGTAATGCGAGTTGGCTCAGCACAAGCTTTGGGGGGGACGTTGATGCGCACCCCACTATGTCTGCAACCGCGCATGGATCCACCCCGAGCGTCCACCAAAAAGGATACGAGAAATCTGCCAAATAAAATGTCGAAGTTAGCTAAGCCTTATAAGGGCATTACTACCATAAACGTACCCCAAATGGACCGGTGGTCGAACGATGACAACGTTGTCGCTCTGTCGGTCCATGGCAGACGCATTCAAGCTGGCGCCGACATTTTTGACGATTTCTAGAATAAAAGTGTGTTTAAGATTTGCAACCGTACAAAAACTCGGTCAATGATTCAGGATTTCTATTATCGAGCTTCCTACCTCTTTCAACGCTTCGACCTCCAGATCCACCACCACAAACGTGTTCGTGCTCCTGGTCTGTAGTATCGAAATTCTGGTGATCATGATCATTGTTCGTCTTAAGATCATCGGTCGCCATGTATTTATATTGATTGTGGTCCAAAAGGTCGTCTCCTCCTTCGTCTTCGGAATCAGAGAGTAGTGTCTCGTGCATTAGCTCTGGGGCCACAACCTTATATTTCTCCTCCTGTACTCCAGTGGATGTATTGACTACAGATGTTTGTGTTACCACCTTCAGAGTTTCGACTGCTGTCACGTAGCCCAAGTTGTGAGCAATATTTAGCGCCGTTTTGCCATTCTGGAAAGAGATGAAAAGTCAGAGATCCGGATGTCTGAAGAGAGCATCTACTTCCATGAACGAAACCAAACTACGCCCAAAAAATGTTCTGGAGCATTCACTGATCGCACACTTCGATCACATGCACACATTTAGCAAGACTCTCATCATACACCTCGAGAGCAAGAGAGAATGTGTGGCTATAGAAGAGACACCAATTTTCATTTGATTTTAGCCATTAGACCAATATACTCAATAGACAGAACTGTATGTGGGGAGAATGTCAATAGCCCGGGCTATGTTAACAGATCACGAGCTATTTGTCAACAGAAAAAAAGGACTGAAGCATATGTTTGAGAAATCATTAAAGAAAGGAATAATAATAACGAAAGTTGAGCGCTCTGAGAAAAATATAGATTTCCAACAAGAGCACAAATTTGTTTTCATACCAAGGCCGGCTACTTTTTAGCCGCTCCACGTAGAGATATACAAATATGTACACATGTGTGTGGCATAAGAAATGACTAAATTGAAATGTTTAAAAATAGACACAGTCGCAGACGCGAGGTAGCTGCCCGAACTACTTCGAATATTGATGATTAATGCTGACGCAGGGGCGGGATCACTTTGAAAAACTCTTGGCCTCTCTTTGGGGACGGAATGAATCCAATAGGTCCGTTAAGGGTCACTGTAATGCTATTTATTATGATAGGTTAAGATCGACTTCGGTTAGACGGATCTAGAGCGCAAGTTAAAGTCAAAGAGTGAGTAGCTTGTTAATTCTGCCACTTATTATCTATTCTATAGGAAAAATTAAGAGACTACCAGCTGACCCAGCCAGATATTGTTCTGCCATATACCCATTCACCCTTCTCAATCATAGAATACAGAGAGACAGAGAGAAACAGCCTTCTACTAGTCTAGTTCAGCAGCAGAACTTGCTCGCTGATAAATCATTCATTTTTATACCCTTTACTCGTAGAGTAAAAAGGGTATACTAATGCCGTGCAAATGTATGCAACAGTCAGAAGGAAGCAACTCCGTCACCATAAACTATATATATTCTTGATCATCAATAGCCGAGTCGATATAGCCATGTCCGTCTGTCCGACTGTCTGTATGAACAGTGTTCATTGAACACCTAGATATCAGAGACTAGATGACCTAGACCATTCAAATTTTAAATGTAGGCTTCTATTGTCTGCACGCAGATCAAGTTTATTTCAAACTAACCGCCCCCGCAATTAAAAATGTTGAAAAACTCCCATAAAGTTGAAGATATCTAGTTCATATATATGTGTAGTGTATGTACCCAATATCTACAATCTCTTAAACTTCCATAAAGATCGGATAATAAATGGCAGAGTTATGAAGGTTATAAAAAAGCATACTTATCTGAGCCGCAAGCGCTGTTTGCTTTCATAATGTTGAATTATTCAAATTAATGTTAATGCTCTGGTGATATAACTTGGGTAGAGGTTATTAAACACAAATTGCACTGAGTAACGGGTATATCGAAGTCGGGCGCGAATGACTTTAACTGACGCTCTCGTCACTGATCTTCTGCTGAACTCCAGTGATGCGGTAACATGATAGCCAATTTCACGAATCATGAAATAAGATATTCGTATTTCGAAGAACTTTTGATAACTAGACACCGGATTTTAGGATTTTTCTTGTTTTTATTCCAAAAATCGTGAAATTGTGGAATTAAGCTAATAGTAAAATCAGGGCTGCAAACTTCCCAAACGCCGGGAGGGATTTACTCCGGGGTTCGAACCCGCGAAACTTTTTGGGTTCAGGTTCACGGAGCAAGTTCAGAGGGTCGGTTAAACGAGGTTCAGGTTCGAACCGGGGTTCAGTCGTCATTTTTGTTTTGCGGCGATTTAAAAAATATTTATGTTAATTGAAAACAAATTTAATATTTTATTAATGGAAGTTAGAGTCTTGTTGTTTTTATACCCTTGCAGTGGGTATATTACAATTGTCCAGATGTTTGTAACGCATAGAAGGAAGAATTTCCCACCACATAAAGAATATATATTCTTGATCAACATGACAAGCTGAGTCGATATAGCCATGTCCGTCTGTCCGTCTGTCCGTCTGTTTCTATGCTATCTCCTCCGTCACATATATGTCGGAACCGGCCGGATCGGATGACTATAACATATAGCTGCCATAGGAACGATCGGTCGAAAAACTAGTTCTAGTGAGAAAAACTTTTTTATTTTTAATGCAAACGTCTCCAAACTCCGTATTTACTAGTTTTTAATGCTTCTCCATAATTCTGCTAAATTTGGTCGGGGTCGGACATCTATATAGTATAGCTGTCATACAAAAGTAAAGTCAGAAAAGTAGTCTTATTGGGAAAAACTTGTTAGTTATCAGTGGACATGTGCTTCAAATAAGTTAAAAAATGTGCTGCAAGGGTAAACAATCTTTGGCCGAACCGAAGTTAACTTTCCTCTATTTTTATACCCTGTTCCCATTGAAAATGGGAAAAGAGGGATCATGAAGTTGTGCGAATGTATGTAACAGGGAGAAGGAAAATTTTCCGACCACATAAAGTATATATATTATTGATCAGCATGAACAGCCGAGTCGATATAGCCATGTCCATCCGACCGTCTGTCTGTCTGTCTGTATGAACGCGTCGATCTCAGAGACTATAAGAGATAGAGCCACAAATTTTTGCACGAAGGTAGATTTATGCTGTACGCAGATCAAGTTTGTTTCAGATTTGGAAAATTCCCACCCGTCCCCCTTTTACCCCATAAAAAAACCAAGACCTCCTCTAGAAATCCCAGACCTAAACAACCGTCAGATCAAGTTAGAGCCTCGTGGTTTAGTATGCATCAAGCTAGGCCCAATATCTATCTATTCTGAAAAGTACAATCAGATCGGACAAAAAACACCGGAGTTAGAAGCGAAACAGTTGAGCTGATAAGAGCACCCCCCCAGTTATTGGCCAGGACTACCAAAAGTGTTGCCTACATTTAGGATGACATTTTGTCTTAAAGAAATAAATGAAAACAAATGAACAGGGTATTTTGTGGTCGGGAAACTGGACTGCAGCGCCCTTACTTGTTAATATAAAATTTGAGCTTAGTTTAAGTTGATTACTGATATGCCTTTCAGTAATGGCTGGATCAAACCAACTTAAGAGAAAACGAGAGAGAGAGAATTTGTGAGATTGTAGATATTGGCCACATAGACTACACTGCAAAATCTGAGCTCGATATCTTAAAAATTGTGGGAGTTATTCATTATTTTTTGTTGCGGGGGCGGGGGCGGGCGTGGCCAAAATTTGAAACAAACTTGATCTGCCTAGAGACAATACTAGCTTACGTATAAAATTTGGTTGCTCTAGCTCTTCTAGTCTCTGAAATCTAGGTGTTCATACAGACGGACGGACGGACGGACGGACGGACGGACAGACGGACATGGCTATATCGACTCGGCTGTTGATGCTGATGAAGAATATATAAACTTTATGATATCGGAGATGTTTCCTTCTGCCTGTTACATACATTTGCACGACTTTAGTATACCCTTTTTACTCTACGAGTAACGGGTATAAAAACGGCGATCGACCGATACTTGTGTTGCAGAAACAGCTGATACAACAAATGCGACATTTTCAAGTCCTTCACAGTGATAGTTTTCCTAAAACTTCAAGACATTAGAATTTTCAATCAATCTTTCTGTAAACGAGAAAGCTAAGCTAACCTCGTCTGTGCTGAAGTTTTTATACCCTTGCAAGTGCTCGCTTAAATATTTTCAAAAAAACAACGACCCATTTTCCGACCGATCGTTATGGTATGGGAGCTTTATGATATAGTCCTTCGATTTGGACAAAAATTTGTAGAATTGGGTGAAAGCATATGAAACAAACAAATACAAAATTGCAGGATGCTAACATTAACAAGAAAGAAAGTCGGTCAAGTCCGACCATAAGATACTCTGTACCAACGAAATTATACGCTCATCATAAATTTTGATGCGGCAGCATCAGTCAAAAGCAGCGCTGCTACTGCGCTGCAGCAGCGAACAGTCTTGTGATCTTAACTCGAAAACTGTTCATCGATCTTCACCATTTTTTTGACGGAACGATCCTGATTACTAAATTTGTCTAGAAGATGGTTCATCTATCTTTAAAACTGTGGGAGATTTGACGTTATTTTCTAAATAACGTGGCGGGAGGGGGCGTGGCCAAAATGCAAAATAAAGTTGACCAGCGCGCTGCCCCATTGTCGTCTACGCGCCCATTTCTGCTTTATAGGGTTGGAGATGCTTCCTTCTGGCTGTTACATACTTTTGCACAAACTTACGGTACAGAGTATAAAAACAAAAAAATTTGTCTAACTAAGACCGTTTTTCAGACCTATCGTTTGTATGGCAGCTATACCATATAGATCTCCGATTTTCATCAAACTTGGCAGAATTATAAAAAAGCATAGAAAACCTATGAATACAAAGTTTAGAAACGTTTCCATGGAAAAAAAACAAGTTTTCTTACTAAAACTAGATTTCCGACCGATTGTTCCTATGGGAGTTATGAGATATAGTTATCCGATCCGGTCGGTTCCGACATATTGGTAGCGGGTAGCAAACAGAAGACTGTGCAAAATTTCAGCTCGATAGCTTCAAAACTGAAAGAGTAGTTCGCGTAGAACCAGACAGACAGACGGACGGACAAAGCTCAATCGACACAGCTCGTCACCCTGATCACGTTTACCGATTTTATATTTGGCATCACTCATTATTTTCTAGCTTCGTAACTAAAGATTCCATTTAATTTTCATCAGAAGGTGAACATGGTGAATAAGGTCAAAAATATTTGTTTTCTTGGATCCAAAAACGAAGAAGTAGAGATTTGGATTAGATTAAAAATGTGAGAACGTTTTTCTAAATACTTTAACTAGGTATTTCTGTATTTTGTATATGATTTCAAAATTTGAGTGCGACAAGTGAACCAAGTTGAGTAGAAATGGCTGGGAAGAGGTTTGAGTTTCTGTAATTTAGCAGATGTTATGTGAATTGGATGCAACAATTTACACAAAATTTTGCCCAATCCCAGTCTGATGACTTTAAGTGTAACTCTTTTATATCTACAGAGGTTTTAATACAAACTTCTTTTAAAATAAGTTATCGCTTGTTTTTTTTGAACCGAACCCTTTTTTAAAATTTTTTCGTCCGGTTCAGGTTCGACCGGGAAAAAATTATTTGCTCCGGTTCGGTTCGATTCCGAATTAATATTGGTAATTTTTAGAAATGCTCATATCCAAAATATGCTTTTTTAGGTCAAAATTTGTACCATTTTAAACTCCGATCTTCTGTTTTATTTGAAAAAATACTCAATACAAGAGAGTTCAGATCACAGGCAAGTTCGGTAAATTGTTCCTATGGGAGCTATGAGATATAGTCATCCGATCCGGTCGGTTCCGACATATTAGTAGTGTGCAGCAAAAAGAAGACTCGGTGCAAAATTTCAGCTTGATAGCTTTAAAACTGAGAGACTAGTTCGCGTAGAAACAGACAGACAGACAGACGGACAAAGCTCAATCGACTCAGCTCGTCACCCTGATCAAGAAAATATATAGTTTATGGGGTCGGAAATGAATATTTCTATGCGTTGCAAACTTCTGGGCGAAATTATAATACCCTTTGCAAGGGTATAAATATAACATTGAGTACCAGATCATATCATTTTTTATACCCCGTACCATCAGAGATGGTAAGAGATAGAGGATTGACGTGTTTTGGAAAAAAACTTCTTATACTTGCTGGCAGATCAAGTTTATTTTCAATTTTAGCCACGCCCCCGCAATTTGAAAAAAAAAACAACACATCTCCCACAGTTTTGCAGATAGATGGCACGTACCATTCTGACATATTTAGTAATCAGGATCACTTATCGATCCGCCAAAGGAATGGCGAAGATTGGATAAACGGTGGTCGAGTTATGATCAAAAGACTGTTCGCCGCTGCAGCGCAGTAGCAGCGCTGCTTTTGGCTGATACTGCCGCATCAAAATTTATAATAAGCATTGGTACAGAGTATGTTGTAGTCGGGCTTGACCGACTTTCTTTCTCGATTATTTTATGATTCGTCAATAACGGTGAAAAGGTTTGAAGTACGATTCTACCTATTCTGAAAGGTAAAATAAAATTGGAATAAGATCGTGCTGGGTGCCAAATCGTCAGTTAGAGCGTGCGTGCGCGTGTTTTTGTGAGTGTGTGTATAGACTCGACCAAAATATTAACAAAAACAATCGACATATTTTTCCATCATGAAAGTGAAATGAACAATTTGACCGAAGCAGTTTGCGGCAATCGGAATCTTTTGTCTAGGGATTCATCAAATTAATATGTAAGGAGAAAGTGAAGAGAAAGCAAGGAAACCCCCCAGACTGTTTTGCTAGCCGTTTCCGATGTTCGCGAACGACACGCTTCTTCGAAAATCGAGTCGGACAGTCGACAACAGCACCCTTACTTGTTACTCATTAATGTATCACCTGTGCGCTCTCTGCGTTATTTGTTGACAATGTACGTAGCAGCAGTGCAGTAGCAGCTGAAAGCAGCTGCGCGGCAGCAGCCAACAGTCTTTTGAGCATAGCTCGACAACCGTTCATCCGGCTTTCACCTGCTACTGCAGCAAAATAATATATTGGGTAGCTGCATTTTAGGGAGTTATTTCAATTCATTCGGCAAAAGGAGAACTCAAAGATAATAAAAGGTAAAGATGCTGTGTTGCAACAAGATTTAACCAACAGTTCGAAGACATGTTAGAGCGATTCCTGTTCCTTCTATACTTTTATACTCTGTACCGTAGGTACACAGGGTATTATAAGTTTGTGCAAAAGTATGTAACAGGCAGAAGGAAGCATCTCCGACCCCATAAAGTATATATATTCTTGATCAGCATTAACAGTCGAGTCGATATAGCCATGTCCGTCTGTCCGTCCGTCTGTCTGTCCGTATGAACGCACAGATCTCAGAGATGGTAAGAGATAGAGGTTTGACATGTATGGGACATATGCTTCTTATGTCTGCAGGCAGATCAAGTTTATTTTCAATTTTGGCCACGCCCCCTCCCGCCCCCGGACAGACAGACGGACGTGACTCGGCTGTTGATGCTGATCAAGAATATATGTACTTTATAGGGTCGGAGATGCTTCCTTCATACATACTTTTGCACAAACTTATAATACTCTATGTACCTACGGTACAGAGTATAAAAATGTGCCGTGTGAAAAAAGTTTAAATCTTTGTTAGTTAACATTAAAGCCATTGTAAAGAGGCATCAATGCACAACATTTTAAAAGTAGTTACATTAAAACATTGGTTTAATATTCGCTATTATCGGCGTTTGAATTGTCTGCGAAAGGCACTTCTGTATTTGTCCCGTACGAATGAGTTGTTTTAAGCAATTATCTTAAAAACGAAAAGGTTCCCAAAATCAACCTCAGCACCAACTATAGTGATAATAAAGATCGCTGAAAGATGAACTGACGGCTGAACACGATTTATTAAAGCGTCAGCAAGCCGAAATAAACAAACATGCTTGATTGATTCTGCTAAGCTGAGCTTAAAACTGAAGTTTAAAGACCAATCCAGTGCTTTATGAGCCCAATTGCCTACTCCCTGAGCATTATATATCAAGATCAGACTTAGGTACTGCCATCAGTTCATCTTTCAGCCGCATGTGTGCGCGCGCCGTAAGAGTTTTAAGTTCCAATTCTTTTTGATTTCTTTTTTTAAATTTCAATGCTTACAACGGTCACGACATCATGAAAATGCCTATATTTACTTTATGTTGTCAGAGATGTTTCCTTCTGGCTGTTACATACTCTTGCAAAAACTAAATATATACTCTATATCTAAGTATTTAATATTAACTACTCGAAACTCAATAATTGATTAAGAACAGCTCTGGGGTAAGCTAAGGTCAGATCTGGGTAAGGTCTACTGTACGTTTAAGCACTGCGGCGCGGTCTGTGCGTGTGCCGGGCCTATCAACTTTCACTGTGATTTTGTTGCATTCCATTTTTTTAATGCCTGGTAGGTCAGTATGCAAAGGTTAAAGATTACTTACATTGGTAACGGCATCGGGATTGGCTTTGTGGCGTAGCAGGAGGTTTATAACCATTGTGTGGCCCTGCTGTGCGGCCTGGTGCAGCGGCGTGTATCCAATATTGGTGGTCATTTCAATGTTGGCATCGTTTTCAAGCAGAAATTTGATCAGATTGATTTGGCCGTAGTGAGCGGCAATGTGAAGGGGCGTGTATCCGGCTTTTGTGCGCTCTGAAATGCAAGCGCCGTGATCGAGCAGTATACGCGCAACGGGCACATGCCCTTCTTGGGCAGACAAGTGCAGCGGAGTCAGTCCGTTCTTGGCGGCCTGATCACTGACGGAGCCGTGATCCAGCAGCAGTTGCACCATATCCACGTGACCTTCCTGCGCTGCCAAATGAAGCGGTGAGAAGCCAGACTTGCTTTGCAGATTGGAGTCTGCCCCGTGCTGCAGAAGATGCTGGGCTATTTCTAGGTTGTTTTTCTTGGCCGCAATGTGCAAAGCACTGTGTCCGTTCCTGGCGCATACTTGTGGCGATGCGCCCTTCTCCAGTAATAGGCCAGCCACCGGCTGATGGTCATAGTGAGTCGCCACATGCAAGGGCGTCACCTCGTTTTTGCCCTGACAATCGATAGCGGCTCCTTTCTCCAGCAACAGGTTGGCCACCTTTTGCTTACCGTATTTGCTAGCTAAGTGTAAAGGTGTGAACCCCTTCTTGGTGACTGAATCCATTTGGGCACCGTGGTCAAGCAGCACTTGGCAGACCTCTTCCTGCCCTTCCTTGGCGGCAATATGCAGAGCCGTGTAGTTATCCTTTGTATTCGCATCCACCTGTGCGCCATGTTGCAGCATAAGCATAATTATATCAATATTGCCCAACCGTGAAGCCACATGGAGAGGCGTTTGGCCTTCACGCGCGACGGCGTCTACCTGGGCTCCGTTGCGCAACAAAATTCGAATGATGTCCGTCTGATCAAAGTGGGGAAAGGTCAGCGATTAGCGATCAGCCGAACCGAACCGAATTCACCTACCTGATTTGCTCGTGCTGCCAAATGCAGCGGAGTTTCCCCGCGTACTGTGGGTATATCGGGGCTAGCGTCATGTTGCAGCAAATATATGACTATGTTCATGCAGCCTGCAAGTAGATTTAATGATAATTTGAAGACGGTTCCAAAGATCTTAGTTTGGGTAAGTGATGTGTTTTAATGTTTATTCTAAAATTAAAAAAATATATATTTTCCTGTGTGTATTATGAAGTAACTCGAGTGGTACTTGTGGTAAAGATTGAACTCATAGCTGTTAAATAATAATTACTAATCGTAGTCATTAGATATTTGACTAGTTTTTTTTAATGAAAATCAATAATTTTCGGATTTACACGATTACTAATTGATTACGACTATAAATAATCAAAAAATATCTGGGATTATTTGTGATTATCAAAAAATAAAACAATCGTAAAAAAAAAATCAGCTGGCAATGACTTTTTCCATGGTTTTCATTGCATTTTTGGTAAATTTAAACTTTAAATAAAAATGTATTTTAGCATTCCCCCCGTGTGGCTCGAGCCCCGTACTCATTACATAAGCGCCGGTTCTTTCAGCTCTACTCCATAGAGATGCCTGAAAACATGATATTTAGGAGAGCCTAGAGTTTTTCCAATTGAAAATCTTGAAAATAATCAACAATAATATTGATTTTTTTTTGATAATCACATATAATCCCGATAATTTTTTGATTATTTATAATCATAATCAATAAGTAAACAGAAATTTTTGTTCAGGTGGATTATATAATCATTACAATTCTTTTTCATAATATTCTAATTGATTACTAATTGTGATCGAAATTTAACAGCTATGATTGAACTTTACATTGAGTTTAGAATTTCACGAAGATTTTATTGATGGCAATTGAAAAAAATTTTCGTCTTAAAAAACGCTTAATCCAAAACAATAATTTATTTAATTTATTTTATCATGTGACTTACCCATGAAACTGGCCACATGTAATGGCGTAAGTCCCGACTCCGTAGTGGCCCCAATATTTGCTCCATGCTTAATGACTAAAAGTACATATGTTTATATCGGAACCAAATTCAATTTTCTAATCAACAAAATCTGCACAGGCGTTTTACTCACGTAGCTCGGCCACCTTAATGCGATTCTTCTTGCAGGCAATGTGAAGAGGTGTAAATCCATTGAGAGCACGCGAGTTTGGATTTGCCCCGTAGTCTAGCAGCAACTTTGCCACGCGCACATGGCCACAGTGGGCGGCCACATGCAGCGCCGTCAAATAATCCACGGTTACCTCATCGACAGGAGCTTTGTGATCAAGCAGCAGACGCGCTGACCGGTCGTGCTCGCCCTGGGCAGACATATGTAGCGCCGACAGGCCGTTCTTCGTCTTGGACAAAATGGGTGCTTGATGTCGCAGGAGCAGCTCAATAACCTCGACATGACCGGAGCGGGCGGCACAGTGCAATGGAGTCAATCCGTCACGAGTGGCCCCATCGATGCGGGCCTGGCGATCCAGCAAGAGACTGCACACCTCGGTTTTGCCCCATTTACAGGCGACGTGCAAGGGTGAAATGTTGTGCTTGGCGGTATAGTTGACATCGGCACCGCGATCCAGCAGTAAGTTGGCTATCTCTGCGTTGCCATAATGCGCAGCTATATGGAGAGGCGTGAAGCCTGATTTGGAGACAATGTCCGCGTTGTGGTCGTGCTGCAGTAGCAGCGTGGCCGCGTTAACATCGTTTTTCTTGGCCGCTATGTGCAAAGCCGGCAGACGCACCTTGCCCCGAACATCGCTCTCGAGAAGCACTGCCACGACCTTGTCGTGTCCCTGCTGCATGGCCACGGCTAGCGGCGTGAAGCCGTCCTCCGTTGCTAGCGACGGATTGGCTCCCTTTGCCAGTAGCAGACGACAACAGCCGTCGTGGTTCTCTTGAGCTGCCATATACAGCGGAGTGAATCCGTTCAGCGACTGCACGTTCACATTGGCATTGTATTGAATCAACTGCTTGATGACCTGTTGCTGGCCGGCTAGCGAAGCTATATGCAGGGCTGTGTTTCCCTTCTTGGTGGCGTTGTCGACCTTAATTCCGCGTCTAAGCAGCTCGGCGCATATGTCCACGTATCCGTCCTTGGCAGCCAGGTGGAGTGCATTCAGACCGTTCTAATTACATCAGTGGTTTGTTATTAACTTACAAATTTGTTGGGTGGGAAAATCTACTCACCGCATTACATGCATTAATGTCCTGGATTTGACCGCTCTCAATCAGGTCAAGAACTTTGCGGAGCTCGCCACTGCGGGCAGCTCGTAAAAAGGATATGGTTACATCGAGCTGTCAATGAATTAGGGAATTAGGCGATTTGAAAAACTTAATAACTAACACAATTTAATAGATAAAAGGTTCATTCCCTTGGACATATTCGGAGGTATTCCGGAAATCGCTTCCAACCAAATTCCACCCCAAAAACAATTCTTGGTGTCCTAGAAATCTCCTCCATTTGGTTTTAAATCTCACATGTAAATATCTACATACATCTTCCACATTTTTGTAGATTGTTGATTCGTACCTTCTGGAAATATTTAGTGGTCGTAAAGATCGGATGAACGAAAGTCAAGTTATGAGCAAAAGAAATTCAGCTGCCGAAACGCTGTTTTAGCTGACACTGCAACAGCCAAATGCATACTGAGCATTCGCGTTTGTTGTTCTAGTTCTTGTTAATGAAACGATTATTGTTTCAGGATACTACAATAGTGATCCGCACGATTTTGTACATGTCAGTGGATTCTCCTTTTTAAACCATGCTATATCTTCTTTCAACAACGTGTAAGCTATTAGCTTTATAGAAGCAGTTTATATATTCTTTAACACACGTAAAAGAAAGAACATTTTGAAAAGCTCCGTTTTATACTCTGTACCCAAGGTACACAGACTATATTGGGTTCGTGCTAAAGAATTTAATAATCCGAAGAAAGTATTGGAAATTTAAGGTACGAGATTTTTGAGCAAAGGTTTTGGTTCGATGCTTGGTTCATGGTAATCGGCCTTACATTTCAAATTGTATAGGAATTAGGTCGTCATTTGTAGCATGGCTTCAAACCGGTTTTTAACCGAACCGGTTTGAATTTTATTTACCTGTGAACCGGACCTTGAACTGAACCCTTTTAAAAATAAAAGCTGAGCGTGAGCCGGTTCCGAGCCTTACATTTCGGTTCGGTTTAGTAAAAATGGAAGACATCATGTTAAATGGTTAGTTTTGTGCGACTGAGTCTTGAAATGGCCAGGCAAGTGATACAAAAAATTCTAGAAAATCGTTTAATAGGCTCTGTTTTAATACTTTGAATATTTTCTGGGTGTTCTGCAAACTGCTTCGCACTTGGGCCCGAGTCCGAACGACTCGATTCCTATTCGATTTGTGTAGCTTTTAGATCGAAAGCGAATATACGAAAATAATAAAATATAATTAAATTCATTTCTTAATAAATTTATTGTTCCTATTATTAATATTGTGTAACGCATGGGCTGAACCTAGGTACGAACCAAAATCTTCGCCCAAAAACCTTGAACCTAGAATTATTGAACCTTAGATATTCGTTAACTTTGGTTTAAGCCAGCAAACCGGAGATCCAACGACAGCCCTAATTATACTCTGTACCGTAGGTACATAGAGTATTATAAGTTTGTGCAAAAGTATGTAACATCCAGAAGGAAGCATCTCCGACCCCATAAAGTATATATATTCTTGATCAGCATCAACAGCCGAGTCGATATAGCCATGTCCGCCTGTCCGTCCGTCTGTCTGTCCGTATGAACGCACAGATCTCAGAGATGGTAAGAGATAGAGGTTTGACATGTATGGGACATATGCTTCTTATGTCTGCAGGCAGATCAAGTTTATTTTCAATTTTGGCCACGCCCCCTCCCGCCACCGCAATATGGAAAAAACGTCATATCTCCCACAGTTTTGAAGATAGATGGCTTGTTCCTTCTGGACATATTTAGTTATTAGGATAACTTATCGATCCGCCAAAGAAATGAAGAAGATCAGATGAACGGTTTTCGAGTTATGCTCAAAAGACAAATTTTCTTGGTACAGAGTATGTTATAGTCTGGGTTCGAGCCGGTTCGGCTTAAAACCAGTTTGCAGCCCTGAAAAAGCTCTGACTTTCTTACATCCTTCTAAATATATTGTGATTTATCAAATGTGCTCCCTTTTATACTCCGTACCAAAGGTACACAGAGTGTATTGAGTTTATTCTTCAAAATTTAACAGTCAGAAAGAAGCATCTCTGACCCAGTATAAAGACTTCTTATACTCAGTTTATAGATCAGTCCTTTTTTCATTTTTGCCACGCCCCTACCTGGGTAAAGATCGATGAACGATAGTCAAGTTATGATCAAAAGAATGTGCGTTGCTTTCAAAATGCTGAGCTCATACAGAGTCGCGCTTGCCTGACTTGTTACTTGTTTAGTTTTAGAACCGCTTAAATGGAGTGAAGCTTTTGAACTCGCTGTTAGAAAGGTGGTGGGGCGTGAGCGGAAGGAGGCGATTCCTACGTGATGCAAAATGAGCTACGGATCGGGATTTAATTGATTTTTGCTAGTTCCCAAGTGCCCTGACGAACGGTACTGGAATTGATTATTATATGTGAGATGGGAACCAATTATCGCTTTACACTGCTCAGAATTGGGAGGACGGCCCTCGCACGCATATGTGATCGCTGATGACTCTTTCTCTGCCTAACAATTGTGACAATACAAAGCCATCCGGCGGCGAATCACAATAACACTAGAAATAATTGTAGCGCTACTGTGTGTGTGTGTGTGTGTGTGTGTGTGTGCGTGATCTCATCTCATCGGTTGGCAGGTCACTTGTGCTCTAGATTTCTGCTCAATTAAATTTCAGAATGTTGGACAGAGTTTACAAACCTCACGCTCACACGCACACAGACACCGCACCGCAACCCGCTGCCCTTTACCTGTTTCTCGTGCTTGGCGTTTGCATTTCCATTCACTTTATCTATGTTTGTCGTCATCCCGATATCCATGGTCTGATGTGTACGCAGTCCTAATGCTGCTGGAACTGCTGCTGTTGTTGTCATTGTGTTGTCGCTGCGGTTTGTATTCTGCGCCTGCGTCTCGTTCCCGTTTTGTATCTCTCCCAGTGTCATGTTTTGGGATCAATTTCCTTAAAATGCAGACCAAAAACAAGAAGTCAGCTAAACAACTTAGAAACTTTAAAACGCTAAACTGCGAGGCCCGCTCTTCCTTAGACAGGCGGCAAGCAGCAATGTATGGGCGCGACCTACAGATTTGTTTTCATCGAATTTTCTCTCTGCAATTTGTCGACATGACGTCATTCCATCTCACATTTGTTTTGTATCTACGTTTTTCACATACCTGCACACAAATGTATCTACTTTTCTATCGCACAGGCCACAAACATGCAACACAGCTGCAACAATACATAAAACTGAATATTGGCGTATTTAACTTACGAAGACAATCAATTTTGCGTCAGAAATGAGATTGAGAGGAGAAAGTTGTATAGCGATTGATTCGATTGAGATACACACCTACACATACACACAGATACAGTTCACGTTCTTATTTATATAAAAAATATTCTATCGATAGGCCCAGAACTAGTTCCGCAGCCACAGTAGTTCATCAAGTAAGACCATATCTGCGGTAATTTCATTTCAGCTTTGTTTGGTATTTTCTCGCTGGCAGCATATGGTCTTGTGTAAAGAACGCACGTGTTTTTTTCTTTATTTCATTTTATTGCACACGTCTTAAATCAACTGCATTATGGGATTCGACAGACCCCGTGGTGGTGGCGGCGGCCGAGGATTTCGCGGCGGTGGTGGCGGCGGTGGTAGGGGATCCGGTGGTTTCCGAGGAGGTTCAAGTCGCGGTAAGATACTATGGCTGAAGCTGTTACCAGAAACCACTCAATACTTTTACTTCGGTTTTCCGCATGGCTAACCAGGATTTGGCAGAGGTGGTGGCGATCGCGGTGGCCGTGGCGGCCGAGGAGCTTTTGATCAGGGCCCGCCGGAGCGCGTAATTCCACTCGGCAATTTTGAGTACACTTGCCAGAACGATCTCGTTTGCAAAGTGGATATTGATGATGTGCCCTATTTCAATGCGCCCATATTTTTGGAGAACAAGGAGCAGATTGGTAAAATCGACGAGATCTTCGGCACGGTTAGAGATTATTCTGTATCTGTTAAACTGTCGGAAAATGTGTACGCCAACAGTTTCAAGCCACACCAAAAGCTGTTCATTGATCCAGGAAAGCTGTTGCCCATTTCGAGGTTCCTGCCAAAGCCGCCGCAGCCCAAGGGTGCTAAAAAGAAGGGCGGAGGCAATCAACGTGGTGGTATAGGGACCGGTGGTTTCCGTGGAGGTTCAAATCGCGGTAGCATGGGTAAGATATGGCTGAAACTCTTAATCCAAAACCCCAAAAACACTCATTACTTTTTTCTCGATTTCTGCATGGCTATACAGGCGGCCGGGGAGGAGGAGGTGGACGTGGAGGCGGCGGTTTTAGAGGAGGTGGCGGCCGTGGAGGAGGTGGAGGTGGATTTAACAGAGGTGGTGGATTTAATCGTGGTGGAGGCGGAGGTCGCGGCCGCTGGTAGACATAGTTAAGCTATTCTTAGTGAATAAAAATAGCTATGTAAGATTTTGAAACACGATTTGGTTTAATGTCTATTGTTCAAATTGCTGATGTTAGAGCTAAACATGGAAGAGCTGCTAACGCAAGTTTACAAAAATAATGAAATAAAATGACCCACTTCTGCTAGATTTATTTTTGAATGTAGTTTTGAATGTAGCTGAACTCGAAAATGGTTTTAAAAAAGAATGTATGGATAAAATGTAATGTGACTTGTTTACCTGCACGGTAAACCACAAGCTCTCTGACAATCTCATAACGGAAGTCAAAACTTAAAGTGTTTCTATGCGAACCACTTGATGTTCTAGCAAGAATTATCTTAAATTTGGATTTTGTCAGCATGAATCGTTGAATTAACTGGGCATCATCCAGATCTGTAACCAAGTTAGGCCTCCCAGTAGTTCTTGCCGCTGCTTTCAGTCAGCTGGGCAAGTCGGAGCTGCTACTTTCGGTCAGAAGTAGAAGTGCCAGTCGGCGGCGTTAGCAAGTGTTTGGATTTTGCATCTTGCGACTGTTTGTATTGTTCGGCGCACACACATACTAAATTTGAGTCTATGTGTGCCGATCGCGCTCTTGGCAAAGCCATGTTTTATATGTTGGCGGAGATCAAGCCTGACCGAAAGTAGCGGCCAGGAAAGAGAATGCAGAATCGAGCAGGTTTTCCCAAACTTTGACAAATTCATTTATTTTAATAATACATTTTACATAAATGTAAATATTTTATTAATAATTTTAAAGAACCATTCATAACGTCTTTATTCAAGGGCTATTTATAATACGTTACGATCAATACTTAATAAGAAATAAATAAAAAATTGCAGCTGAAGTGCTTTTGGTGGCCGATAGCAGAGGTAGTACTTTAGTTGTTTTATATATCAAACACATTTTAACCAGACGCATTTTTCGTAAAAAAGGAATATTCTGCTAAGTTCTTAATCTGGCTATATAAGTACAAATTTTGAGATGCTTACACAAGATTACGTACATGGCCACAAACGAAATTACAGTAGCGCTGCTTATAGGAATCTTAGGTTAGCCTTACGCTACATTAGGTGCCTAACAAGTACTTGCACACATAAAATCAAAACATAATATTTCTATATACATACAGGAAAAGGATCTGCACTTTGCATCTCGCCTTTGCTCTGCATCTGCTTTAGGAGGGTTGTGGCTTGTTGTGAGGCGCAGCAGTGTCCAACACCTCAAAGAACCCAGGGAAAGCGGTGGGCAGCGCATCAAGACTCTGCTCAGCGCCCAAGTTGACATACGAAGGCTGCGCTTCTTCCCCAGAAGCCGGATTGTGAGGCTCGTACACTTCGGTTATAGGCGGCCAGTTCATGAACGAATCGACGGTAAACTCTATGCGCTTGAATTTCTGTTTCGATGTACCCATCCTTTGCTCGCGTTGCACTTGCAGTCGCTCAAACACCCAATACTCGACTATAAACGACTCAACAAATACATGAGATACGAAGGCCACGGCTCCGTAAACGAGCATTATATACCGAAAGCCCATTGGTGGTACGATGAGCTGGAAAAAGTTCGCCACCCATTCGCTTGGATAGACAACCAGATAAACTATAATGACAGTGTTGACTACCAGTGTCAGACACATTGGCCAGTTGGACCATATTGGTCGACGATAGGGGGCGCCCTTAGAGAACACAAAAGCGAGTATGATGTACTGGAAGCTGGATATGGCAAACATCGTGTAGTTCTCATAGCAGCCCAAGTGCTGCTCATCGGAAAGCTGAAAGGGCACAAACCAGGGCTGCTGGTGCAGCTGGAACCAACCTAGAAACGAAATCGAATCAGTAAGTCGGAAACATTGAAGGCCGCAGCCAGTACTCTAATTACCAGCCACTTGGAATGCAGTAACCACGGCCAGATGCAGCACAAGTGAAGCCAGCGGTGTGGGCGATATCAGCGAACTGAGCGGCACTTGTTTCACCAGCTGGCCATCAAAAGCTTCCGTTTTACCGAAGAAAAATGCGAATATCGATATTAGCCCAAGATCAATGTAGAGGTATTGCTTGTCCGTCAAATTCGATTGGATCGAGTAGAGAATCATTACTGAAATGAATTGAACCAGCGAGTAAGCAGCCATGTACTTAAATATGCCGAACGAGGTGACCAGTGCAGCGCGGCCCTCCTTAATAACATTTGGAACTGCAGCAATGGTTGGGTTGCGCGATGTGAATGGAGAGGCTATAGAGGATTCGCTCTCACTAAGGGAAATGCCCGTGTTTGCTACCTTCAGAGCTCCGCAATCGTTGGCGCCATCACCGCACATTGCAACGCAATAGTCCAGGTTCTGTAGCTCCATAACTAAGGCTTGCTTCTGCTCGGGTGACATGCGTGCGTAAATTGCACCGCGTGTCAAGAGGATTTCCATCTGCTCGGGAAACTGATCTCTAACGACCTGCCATGTTTTTCCGTCCATTGCGAAAATATAGTGCCTTGGCCAGTTGTCGCTTCGCACAACTTCAGAGCCGAGCTCCACATCGATCGCGTCGTTATGTGTCCATGTATCCAACGTCTTTACACTGGTCAAGCTGTCGCTATTGGGTAGCATACTAACGGTACAGCTCGAACTGGATCCATTCACCAGCGTGTTGGTGGATTTCGAATGGTTTAGGCTGGCAACACAATCATCGTTCCCGTTATAATGTCCCGCGATGGCTCCATTGCCGTTGCCATTGGGTGTCAGGAGTGTGGGAGCGCAAGACTTGCTTCCCAACTCCAGCGTGTACTGTAGCTCATGCAGATGACCATCTACCTTGTCATTACCGGGGCTTGGATATGAGCCAGTGCCAACTGGAGCAGCGTGCACCGTAATCACTGCTTGCGAGGAACTCACTATGCCACAGTCTCGTGCCACACTAGTGGCGGTAAGGATGTTATCCCCCGTGACCATTATGGTGCGAATGCTGGCAGTGTTTAGGGCATTTATTACCGAAGTGGTGTCGGGCTTAAGGCGATTCTCGAGTATCACAAAGCCTAAAAACTCTAGATCGTGTTCAACCTCCTCGCGGGAGATCCGCTGAACTTTGGTGTAATTGATTTTGGTGGGAAGCGACTTGAATGCCACTGCGATAATACGATAGCCCTTTTTGGCAAACGTAGACAATTGCTGAGAATAGTTGTCAGGTATGCTTTGAGGCTGGCACAGCTGTTGCAACATTTCTGGAGATCCTTTGCAGTACACATTGAAACCCTGTGCGCTCAGACAGCGCGTTATAACCGACATTCGCTGAAGGCTTGATGTGAACGGAAATTCTCTGACAATGCCATGGTCAACGTTCTTCTCGGACTGTGATAGTCCAATATTCGCCAATAAATCATCCACCGAGGACTGCCGCTGCACCGCCATTTCCGTTTTTGTGCTAGAAAGTCCAGTTACAGCACATGATTTTCTGTTCGGCTGACGCAGGATAGTCGGATAAATCAGACCATATTTCTCGTTTTCTGGTATGTCCTTAGAGTCCTCTAATATCCAGCCCGTCGACTCAAACATTTTCAGATCCAAAGGGTCGCCCATCAGTTTTCCATTCATAACGGTTATTGAGTGACAAGTGACCATGCCAAACAAAAAATGATCGTAGGGTAGTCGTTGCACATCTTTCATGGGTATTTGAAATTGGTTTGTGGATGACTTCGGAACAACCCCCCACATGTCTAGCCCGTCCTCGGTGAGGGTGCCTGTCTGCCATCAAAATGATGCAAGAGAATAACATAACTAGCTGACAGACCACTTACTTACCTTGTCAAAGCAACAACAGTTAATGCTACCAGCCACGTTGATGGATCTCGGCGATATGCAAAATATGTCGTTTGACTTTAAGCGCTTTTGCGCATAAAACCGGCCCACTGTCATCGCCGCTGGTAGAGCAGGTGGCACCACTATTGTAATTAAATCCAATGACTCCACAGCCAACTTAACGGGGTCCACGCCTTCCAGTATCTAAGCATATAAAACAGATGCAGACATTTCGTAGAAATGTAAAATTCGCCTTACCTTTGTGACCAGTGTATAGATGAAGCCAATGCCGGCGATCACCGCCAGGCACTGAATAAACTTATATGAATCCTGTTCGAACTTGTAGTCCACGGGCGGTGGATACAGGATTGACCGGATCAGACCGCCCTTCGCTGTTATGTTGCCCGTGTTGATTACAAAGGCCAACACCTTCTTGGATCCTATAAAGCGAGTCTGAATCACTTTGGTGCCACAAAAGAGCGTGTGCCGGGAGTGCTCCTTTTTATCAAAAATCACATCGCGCTTCAGCGGGAGCGGGGTTTTGGTAACTGGCACGCTCTCTCCCGTTAGCATTGACTCATCAAGTATGCAGTTGCCAGACAGCAGGACGGCATCACACTGCATGGTGCACCCCGATGACGGAATTTCAATTATATCGCCGGGCACCAGAGTTTGCGTTGGAAACTCCTTAGACACTCCTTTGGCGTTGACCACCCAAGCATTGCCAGTGTTGAGCACGGTCTGCTGTAGCACATCTTGATTCTGGAATCGATTGAAAACATTACCATAGCCGTTTCCGCTGAATGCCATGTCTCACCTTCTTTGTCTGCAGGATAGACATGCCTATGCCGAAAATCGACATCAAAAGGATGACGCAGGCGTAGTAGTAGTAGTCATACGCAAACCACAGAGCGACTGAGAATATTTGAAACACATAAAAGGGGTTGAGCACCTCCAGGAAAAGTAGAGTCTTCACATCGCGCAACGGCACACTTATTTCATTCTGTCCAAAAACAATGCGCCTGGATAGCTGTTCCTGTAAGGTAAGCCCGCGCTGCTGATGAAAATATGAGCAGGGCACGTCGATGTCCAAGCCATTGATTTTGCTGAATCCATTCGTATTGGCGTCCCATGCATAGACCAATTGCTTGCAACGAAATATTCTCAAAGACTCGCAACCTAAGCGACAAAGATCTCTGTATCCCTTCCGTATTTATTGACCTCACATTCCAAACTTACTTTTGAACTGTGCCGAAGAAAAGTGCACCGACAATTGCAACTGATCCTCATCGAAGTGCTCGCTATCCCGTTCTTGCTGTTCGTTCTGCAGCAATGTCCTGAAACAGGTGGAGAAATGCCCCCGTTTGGTTAGATCCCTGCCAGAATTCAAATAAAGATCTACTTACTTCAAGTGCTCGACCGTCAGAACACGCACGCTTTTCACGTGATACAGTTTGTGCTTTCCCTGGAAGTCTTCCTCAACCAGCACTTGCTCTGCCTCCTCCAAAGGGCAGGGCCGACAGGTGGCAAGCAGGTACCAGTGTCGCCACCAATGCAGCACCAAACGCAGGAGTCCGCCAGTTAGCAAAATCCCGAACCAGCAGAGAATACTGCGCATACGGCAGCACCGGTATCCGCATACCTTCATCTCATCCTCCTGGCCTGGATTCAACACACTCACGCATGGCTTTGGATCTGAAAGCAAAATATAGTTACAATGCTGGCGCCACTGGATTATGTACTGGACTGAATGCCAGTCAACCACAGCCCCATCTACAATTCACCATGCACCACCGTGTGTGATCTTTGTTTCATACCTCGCAACACGTCGCCGCTCATCGCCATATTTAGTAAAGGGATACGCCTATAAGGGATCGTGTTCCAAAAACGGAGGCGGTAATAAGTCGAGAGCAACGTTAATGTCTGGATTAATCCAATACTCTGCAAAACTCTTGCCGAAAGTGAAGGATTTAGTTGTATTGTTGGTTTCTCTATGCATGCCTATACTCGTACGTAGGTATGCAGCTGGATCCAGTCTGCGAACTTACACGCAAGTGTATACCGATGCTCCTGAAGTTATTCTGCGTGGTGTCACCTAACATCTATTGGGGACTTGAATAAATTCTCTCTGTTTCCTGCAGGATGTGTTTTTAAACATTCTCCACCCGACAACGAAAGAGCCAACTACATCGTTAAGCTATTGCACTGGACACGATATGACAGTATAACCATATAAAAGGTTCGGGTGACAAAATAGGAAAGCATGAACAGCAGTGCCATTGTGGAGTCGGCAGGGTTTACGAGCTAACGAGTCGTTCAAGTGCGATTGCTATCGACTGATATGAACCGAGAGAATTGATTAATGAGGAGAGGCACAAGCATGCAATATTGTTGCTTAACAAAGCAGAGTATCATGTTGCAAGCCCAATCGAAATGTATTTACCAGCCGTATTCACCGGGCACTGCTCCTTAATTGCATGTCATTCGCGCATTAGGGTTGTCAATATTTTTATCGATAAATCCATATATCGACATTTTTGTTTGGTGCAAGTAAGTGAAGTATTTTGTCATAAGTACTGTTTTGTTGTTTTACGAGTACGAGGCTATAAGACTTAATGAAAACAAACATAACTACTAACTTGCCATAACTTAATACATGAATTTTAAAAAAACTAAGTCAATGATATCTTTCAGTTATGATATGGGAAAGACCAGATTGAACGACCAATTGCACTGATCGTAGTTGTATTATGTTTTAGACTTTCTTGAATAACTTTTCAGTTTTTGTGTAAGCTTTAAAAAACCCCAATTTTATCGATATATAGATTTTTTTAGACGCGATATTGAACATTCCGATTTTTGATATTATCGATTTTGATATTTTGTGAAATACCGACAACCCTAATTCGCATGGCGCCGCCATGAAGAATGTTGAGAGTCGTGGCTAGCGGTAAGCAATACTTCGTGTTGCATTATCTTCATCGCTTTACGCTCATTCCTTGTCTTTTCGCGAAAAAACAGCGAGAACTGATACAAGTCCCCAGTACATACCGAAGTTTGTCCCTGACTTAGTCTCTCGCTTTAAGCGGTTCTGTCACTTGGTGGCATTTAAGATCGACCACTAGGACGGACAAAACATTACAAGGCTACTCTACGGGTCGGGCCAAGACCGCTTACTGGGCCGATAGGCAGGCCAAGTAATCAGAAAGGCAACGGCAAATCTGTAGATAAACTCGACTTGATAAGAGGCAGTCGTGGTGTGCACTTGGCTGGGTTCTCGACTCGCCATTGATGTCTGCCTCTGGCATCGTGGTGTGGGTTTTTGCTTAATTTGTTTATTTGTTTGTGACGTTTTGAATTATGCTTTCTAACAATCCAAATTGCTCAATCGCATTGACGAGTGTGTGCGCGGAATATGGGCATAACAAAACAATTAAGGAATTGGTATATGATGTGTGTACATATGTATGAATGTATGTGGGAGCCTATGGAGTGCATGTGTTTGCACAATCTCTGTTCGCTTTGGATGCACTTGGCATTCTGCGTGGGTAATCAATATCAAAAGACAATACTGATCATTCCCTTAAAAATAAACCAGCGAGCATAGAAATCGTTCCGACACTCACACATTCTCGCACGCACTCCACGCACACTGGGACAGAGAGCAATTAGTTGACAATCTTTATCAATTAATATTTGACTTGGCACGAGCAGAAGATTACAAATACACACACAAGCACGGGCACATACATTTGTATGTGTGCATATCAGAAGTACTCAACTCGATCACTGCGAACTGATACGCGCGTTGCTGCGAATGCGTCACAGCTCAACACTTTGTTGATAATCATTTATAACGGCAAAAGCTGAGGCAGAGCAGTCGTCGTCACCAACGCAACCACCCACACTCGCACACGTTCGTTGGATTATAGCCTGTGTGTATATGCATATTTGCGTAGCTCTTGGCCGCAATCGGCAGCCGGAGCTCGTTCTTGACCTCTCTCCCCGAGCACAATCATCTATAGCGGCTCTTAACACTGCCCGCCGCCTAGACACCTGTTGGTGTGGCTGCCTGGGCCTACAATATGATATCAAACCAAGTTCAGTTATGGAGCGGCGCTGTTCGATATCGATACCAATAGTAAAACGGGTGTTGACAATGGTAATCGACCAAGGTTCCACGTAACGAGCGCGTAGTCGACTGTTTGATTATATTGTATGCATGCTTATGACTTAACCGTGCAAGACCGTACCCGCACTTCTGAGAGCTTGAGCACCGAACACGAGCCCCATCAAATTTCCGACTACGAAGCGGCGACTGCGGCACCAGCGTCAACTGGTGCGCACTGAACCTGCTTACACTTGGAAAAATTATAGACCGAAGTCTCACCAAGAATGGAGTCGATGGCAGATTCAATTCAATAGTTTGCTTCGTTGGTTGTACAATCGAAATCCTTATATCCAGCTTGAAAAAACCTAGACAATAGTTTCGATTTGTGTTTAACGCGAATCTAATATGGGCACTTCCACAAAATAGTCCACCCTGACTGAAAAATCAAAAGTTAATGTATCGTTTTTTCTTCTTGGATTTTTAAAGAGAAAATTAAATAAACAAAGGAGTTCAAAGCTTTCCTTAGTTGGGCTATCGAGATTTTTTTAAGAGCGACTAAAACTAAGAATTTTAAATTTGTTACCATTCATTTAGTTACTATTTAAGTACATTTATTTATAAATTTGTTGAAGTCAAAATAATGAAACCTTGAAGGAGATATCTAAGACAGACGGACGAACAGACGGACATGGCAATATCGACTCGGCTGTTCATGCTGATCAAGAATATATATACTTTATGGAGTCGTAAATGTTTTCTTCTCCCTGTAACATACATTCGCACAACTTCATGATCCCCCTTTTCCCATTTTCAATGGGAACAGGGTATAAAAAGAATTTTAAGCTCTGTGACTGTAGCTAGAAGACAAACAAGGATCTTTTTTTTTTTTTTGAGGCTGTTTTGTTGCATTAAATAAACGACGTGACCCTTTTCAATTATTCTAGTTGAGCATTAAGCCCCAAATGTGCTGAACATACCTTAAAAATTTCATTTCGAGCTACAACTGCTAGCCTTTATATGTGAAATGTCGCCAAAATGCTGGGCTGCTAGATTAGATCACAAAAGTTGAGGGATTTGAAACCGACTGTTCAAGGCCAAGTAGGTTTGATGCGTACGGGTTTCTTACTGCAGCGTTGCTGTCACTTTACATCTAAAGTTCTCCTAGTTTAGTTCAAAATTCAATCGTTCATACGAAAATTTCTAGAGATTCCTGGGACAACCCCGTATTATTATGAACAAGAAAGAAAGTCGGTCAAGCCCGACTATAACATACTCTGTACCAAGAAAATTTGTCTTTTGAGCATAACTCGAAAACCGTTCATCCGATCTTATTCATTTCTTTGGCGGATCGATAAGTTAATAACTAATTATGTCCAGAAGGAACAAGCCATCTATCTTCAAAACTGTGGGAGATATGACGTTTTTTCCATATTGCGGGGGCGGGAGGGGGCGTGGCCAAAATTGAAAATAAACTTGATCTGCCTGCAGACATAAGAAGCATATGTCCCATACATGTCAAACCTCTATCTCTTACCATCTCTGAGATCTGTGCGTTCATACGGACAGACAGACGGACGGACAGACGGACATGGCTATATCGACTCGGCTGTTGATGCTGATCAAGAATATATATACTTTATGGGGTCGGAGATGCTTCCTTCTGGATGTTACATACTTTTGCACAAACTTATAATACTCTATGTACCTACGGTACAGAGTATAACAATATACTTTGAATACGTAGTGTAATTTAATTTAAATGCAGTCCTTCAACTCTACGATGTTCTTCTGGGCATCTCGAATTTGGTTCTTTATCTTTAAATCTGTTCCGGTTTACAAAACCGATTTTATTACCTGCATCCATCTTCATGCGTCTTGACCAAATGTTTAATCGAATGTCTTCACTCTCAATCGATTAGATTTTATCGGGATATGTAGGTTTAATCGATGAGAAAAAACTTTCGATTTGAAATTTAAAAGCTGAGCCTAAATAAAATAAAATGTCCGCTAAATATGTAAAACGTTGTTGTGTTTCTGCTTAAAGTTGTGCGAAAGCATAACATGACCTCGAGCCGGCTATAAACTGCAGGTTTACTCAGTATTAAGGTCACAAAGAAAAACAAAAGAACCAGTCACATGTACTAAAAACGTAAATATTTTTACACTGAAATGTCATTAAATTAGATAAGTCCTTAATATTAGTATAGAATGTTCCTTAAGTATGCATTTTAAGTCTTTAAAAATGTTAACAACTACTTAAGGTTTTGCAATTTAAACTCATTGAGCCAACAATTTGTCAATTTATAGGCTGTAATTGGGATAAACAAATAAGGTTTGATTCATATTTTACAAATCTAGCCATTTAAAAGGTTCTGTGTGTTTTTCGTGATTTGTTAAAACTTATGGGTAAATCGTTTCGTTTCGAATGTCTCTTCACTAACCTCATATAGAACCCAATACCTTCAAACCATCAACCCACTAAACGTCCTGGTAATTCCATCAAAAAATCCAATCTTTATCACAAAATATAACACACACTTTTTTTCAACTGTACAGTACCCACGTTTGTTCCATTTAAAGTAATTCAACCAACCAAACTAACACCTGTAACAATATATGTAAATATATACATATAAACACCATATTAAAAGCTGAAGGCCCTGGTAGCCACGCTTGAGCTCCACTAGCTATTAAGTTTATAACTTTTAGCTAGTAATATTAAATAAATAAATAAATAGCTTCTTGGAATTCAGAACATTCATAAATAACGATAAAAAGTATTCGAAAACGAGAACAGGTGTGCAAAATTTGAAAATCAACGAATTTATGGAAAATATGGTCAAATTTCTTATCGATTTTTTATAAATGCTGATGGTTTCAATGGATCTTTTGATCAGTATCAATAACTGAATATTGTTACACGCTGAAAATATTAGAAAACTGGCACAACTTTTTGCAAAACTAAATTGTTAACGGCTTTCGGCCTTACAAAATGGATATTTTGATCAGTATCAATTACTACGTTTACGCTAGCAATAAAAATCAAAATAAAAATTTAAAATCACTCTTTTAAAAATGCGCCTGTTTATGCTGTCATATAAAAAACAAAATATTTCTACAGTGAGATGCCATCTATGTAAGAAATCACGGTTTTTCTCAAACCCCATAGTTATTTGGTCCATTGAGATTAAAATCTCAGTTTCATAATTATCGGTACAAATTTATTAGTTGGCCCTTAATCCTTACTTTCTTCACTTCATGTTCTTTGCATGCACGCCGAACCAACCTTAGATTGGAGTGGAATTTTCCTGTTCCCGCCTTAGTGTCCAATTTCACAACATTTAACAGTTAAGAAAGTTTAAAAAGAGTCAGGAAAGATGGGAATTAAAAGGTTTTTGAACTAACAAGAATCGATAGAACATTGTTTTTAAATCGGCTTTGTGAATGAATGGAGCATTTATGAATTCTTATTTTGTAGTAGCAATAGCGACATTCCATTTGCTCAATCCTGTGGCGGCTCGCTAAATACTCCTGATTACTAAGTATGTCTAGAAGGTGCAATACATCTTTCTACAAAACTGAGGAAGATCTGAAATTTTTTCTAAATTGCCTGGGCGTGTGAAAAATTGAAAAAAAACAGGGACCGTAAATAAGAATTGTTTTTTATACGCTTGCAAAGGGATCTATAATTTCGCAAAGAAATATTCTTTTCCGACCCAATAAAAAATATATATTCTTGATCAGGGTGACGAGCTGAGTCGATCGAGCTTTGTCCTTCCGCCTGTCTGTTTATCTGTTTCTACGCAAAGCTATCTAGCTGATATTTTGCACAGTCTACTTTTTGCAACACGCTTATAATATGTTGGAACCGACCGGATCGGTTGACTATATCTCATAGCTCCCATAGGAACTATGGTCGGAAAACTAGTTTTGGTACGAAAAACTTGTTTCTTTTCAACGGAAACGTCTCCAAACTTTGTACTCATAGCATTTGCAATGCTTTTTTATAATTCTACCAAGTTTGATGAAAATTGGACAACAGTATCGCTGCTGCTTCTACAAAATTTTGTCCAAATCGGATGACTATTTCATATAGCTCCCATTTACATACCGTGCAATGATTACAATTTTTATTGCCCAAAGTGGAAGAGTTGGACTTGGCTGGCACGTGGTTTCAACAAGACTGTGCCACATTCCAAACAGCACGGAAAACAATGCCACAATTGAGAGGCGAGTTCGGTTAACAGTTTATTTCAGGTTTTGTGCCGGTCAATTGGCCGCCTAGATCGTGCAATATAACGCCAATAGACAAATTTTTCTGGGTCTATATAAAAGCTCATGTCTATAGCGGCAAGCCCGCAAACAGTTGACGCACTGGAAGCCAATATTGAAGAATTTATTCGTAACATACCGGCCGGCATGTTGGAGGGAGTTTGAGAGTATGAACCATTTGAGGCGCAGCCGCTGTCAACACTTAAATGAAATCATCTTTCAACATTTAATTATATAGATCGTTCTATCGACTCAAATAAAGATTTCATAAATATTTCTAAATTTTATGTATTTTTATACTCTGGTAAATGAAAAAGTTGGAAGGTACAGAATATACTTTGACCGACTTTCTTACTTGTTTCCTTTTAATCAAATCTTTAAGCTGCTAAAAGATCACCCTCTTTATGCTATGGACATCGATTTTGTCAAAACTTTGTACAATTTTGTGAAAAATTGAAGACGCTACCATTGAAAACAAAAAAGTTTTCCTTACTAAGACTATATTTAAAACCTAGCTATTATATGGCAAGTATCCCATATAGTTGTGGAAATATTGCAAAAGCATAGCAAACTATTAAATGCTGTCTTCTTTGGGTTACAAACATCTGGACAATCTGCAAGGGTATACAAATTAATACTGGAGGGTAGCTTCGTGTTCCCTATAGAAGGACATACAATAATATTGGTGCAAAAGCCGTAAATTACATGAGCGATCTAATTCATTAATAATCATCAATTTTTGAGCTTTATTTTTGTTGATCAAAAATAATGACTATCATTGAAGAAAAATGTTAAATTTAAATATATTTTCCATGTAATTTTAGTAATATGACTTATAAAGATTACGGTCCCTAAAGCAAACTTGATCTGAATGCAAGTATAAGAAACTTATGTCCCATAGAAAATGGTTCATACATTATAATATTTATTTTTCAAACTATCAAACTATTATGTATCTAAGCTTCTGGACGTGATACTTGCCAACGGCGCACCTATAATTGGGTAGAGCAAAACAGCTATTTTATGCTTACTTACCATCCACAAGACGCTGCGAGTCCTGGGGTTCAAAATCTTCGATATCCTGGCCAAAGGCACTGTCCAAGAGCTTTAAATCTTTAAAGTCTTCCTGCTCCCGATCACGATGTGAGGCTGGAGTTGACTTGGTTGGCGTGTTAAGGCTGCTCCGCGCTGCCTTATTGTTGTTGTCTATTGCTGTGACTATATGGTCCTGTTTTTTGTGCTCTCCACTGTGGTGTAAGAACGCTGCCTCGGCATCTTGTGGCTGGGTGGGCGAGTGCCACCAATTGAGTTTCAACAGATTGTTCTTGGTGGCAATGCGAGGAAAATGTAGAGTCTGTTCATTCTCCGTAGGCTGCGGCGGAGAGTTGCAATCGAGAAGTAACTGCAGCGGCAAGAGCTCCGGGCGTGCAGGAGTAACTGTTTGAGCCGTATCAGTATCTAACAGACTGCGAGACATTGTTGCGCAGAAAATAGTTTCGACAGTTTTAGATTTTGTCTATTTTCAAAGTTGAGCAGGTAGAGCTCTGGGCGAGTTTGGCCAAGAATGTAGCTGCTGAAATGTCAGCTGCACGGATCTGGTGCTGCAGCGACACAGATGCACAACTTGAAATGGATTGCAGGGGCACTAGGTAATCGCATTTTAGGTGGCCAAATGACGTTGGCGAAGACGTAAGTCCTCGCTCTGTGGTGATCTCAGAGTTTAAAGCGCTTCTTCTTGCGCTGACGATGCCGGCTTCTGCTTTCGGTTAACTCAGGCCGACTCCCAGTTGTCTTCAATCATCCAAAGTTGGCACTCCGCTTGCTAAAAAGATGTCGGACTCGGTACGCCGCTCCTCCGCTGCCCACACGCTTCTCAAAGTAAAACTGTTTCACGAACTCCTTTTGCAGTAGCACCAAGTCTAGTCGCGCCACGCTCACGACGATGGGTAGGACGCTGACAACGCCAGCCAACCCTGACCCGGACTCTGTTACCGCCGTCGCCGCCGCCGCACCGTAACGCCGCTTGCGCAACTTTCTCTTAAATAGCCCAATTTGCTCCTGCTGCTGCTCTGTAGCGCCTCGAACTGAATGCATTACGAAGTGAAGCTCCTAGGAGAAGTAATGGGTTGGTTTCGACAAGCCAGAGACGTGCCTATGCCGAGTTACTCGTCCTCACTTCCAAATTCCAAATGTTTGCCAATGAAGGATAATGCTGGGTCGGGGACTGGGTGAACTCTGAGGGGTTTCTTTGTACGATCTGATATTGCATGTAACCTGGCTGAGGCCACCGTGTATAGTTGTCTATATATTAGTTAATTGGCCAACACTCGCAGTTTTCTGCGCAGGGCGCCGATGACTCCCGCAAGCGATCAATAAATCTGTATTTGTGCTTAGATTGGTAGATGGAAACTGTAGTTACGTTACTAACTAGCTTTTGCTCTTCCAAACAGTTTTCGAAGATTACACTCATTCCTTGTCGCGCAGCGTTCAATGGCATATTCATTGCGGCGCATGCTTGCCCGGTCCGTTTGCTAGCGTTTGCAGATGTGGGCGCTACATGCGGTGTGCGTACCTAGAACAAAACAGAAGCGATCAAATGTCTGCAGTTCCAATGAACCAGTTCAGTTTAACTGGAATTTCAAAGTGGGCCTGGGATGAACAGATATTAATTGGCTACCTAGGTACTTATGTTTCTAGAAACATGGGTACACGTATGTATGAATGTCTGCCCTTGCATGGCAATAGAATCAAACTAAAATAGATTTCTGTCCGTGAAATCGGAGCGGCTCTGTCACATTTTTCTATGTGCATATGTAAGCTCGAGCGTTATCAGTGACAGTGTCTGGGTGAGTCATGTTCATCTGTAATGCTATTGGCAACAGTACCGCCGCAGTCCTAACGCAAAAAAAAGTATGCTGAGTAAGCGGCTTCTTTCGTGTATTTTGCAGGTGACATAATAATATGTCATACACTATGTATATGCATGCGTGAATTTCGTTGCCTGTTTCGAGGCATCATGAAATTGAAATACAAGTAGAAATGTGTGCATCTGCAGATACTTTGATAAAAATACAATTCCATAAATCGACACATTACATACTTGGGGATTAAGTGATTTTCGATGGGTTTGTACAATTTTTGCAATGCTGCTTTCTTTCGTCGCACTTGAACACACCGTTAATTCATACTATTCATACTATGCTATTGATTTTTGCATGGAAATTCCTGAGATTGATTAACCATTAGTGATGTGAGACCGACCAGTGAAGAACTATCGATATAAATTTCATTTAATTTCTAGTCGCAGTGCTAGCGATGGGGAATTGGTCATTAATTCAGACAGTGACCAGGTACGTATATCGATAGTGTGCGCACACAATCAATCAGTAATTGAGATTTCAAATGTATTATATACAACTATCACACTATTTACACTTTTCTATGTTTGATTGAGAAAATAATTTATTTAGGGTTGGTTATTGACTATTATTCAATTCACAGCTGCTGAATAATTTTATTAAGGGACCGTAAATAATAATGGTATTCCTGAAAGCGATTGAGATTTGATTTAGATTTCGTTAATCATACTAAAAAATTGATTAAAATCAGCTTTGCTGTTGGTTTACATTCTGAAGCGACTTCAACATGGAGAATATGGTAAGTCTTTCAAGATTAAATAATTAAATAGTTACTTAAAAGACGTTAAAGAAGACGAATTTTCGAAACTTTCAAAATTTTCATCCACAAAAATCATCGATTTGGAGTTTGATGAAATGTGTCAGTAAACATCATATTTAGCTAATTTATACATTTCCGCAATGATTTTTATTTTTGGTTTTTCTAATTTAAAAGGTTAATAATTATTTTTTGAGTAAAATAAATAAAAATTCAAAATAATCAATTAATTTTTAAAAATCAGAATTAAAGTTATATTTGCAACCGTGGAAATGGGATATGTTGGTTTAATTTGATGCACTTACCAGGGCTGCAAGCCGGTTTTAAGCCGAACCGGTTCGAAGCTGGACTTCCGACTTTTATTTTACTGTGAACAGAACCTCTTTAGAAATAAAAGCTGAGCCCATACCTGCTCGGAACCTAAAATTTCGGTTCGGTTCAGTGAAAAAGGGCAGGAAATAATTACGAATTAAGAACTACTTATAAAAGCCCACCCTTAATAGTTTCTGGTTTTTAAGATCCTCGACTCCAAAGCTTTTTTTAATGATTCACAAAAACAAGTGCTTAACATTAATAAATTTTATTTTTAATGTGTTCCACAAATTGTTTTCGACCTAAAATCAAGCCGGTTTCCATACGATTTGAGTAGTTCTTAGGTCGAAAGCGATTTTAAGAACATATAGGATTAAATTAACTACTAAAATTAAGATATATTTAGCAACCAGATAAATGTATTGCCTTTTTTGCTACGCGGGCTGGAAATCTTGCTATTTGACCAGCGACGAATTAGGGAGACCGCACTCAGCCATTTTATGTCGGCAGCAGGATGCAGCATTGCCACTGCTGTCGATAAATTAGCGGCTGAAACAAAAGTTGATATTTCTCCCAAACCCTCCACATGATTTTAATGAGTGGGTGGGCAAAAGACGCAGCATAATCTCTATTTTAATCTGGCATACAGCGTACTAGGCGAGCTACGCTACGCGAGCTAGTAATCTTGCTATTTTGCTAGCGACGAATTAGAGAGGCCTTTTACGGCAGTTCAAAAATTCAAAATATCGATAAGTATTTGTTCTTGTCCCGATACTGAGCTGGTTCCATCTCTGGCGCGGGCTGAATAATTTTTGAGCTGCCGCATATAAACCTCCTACAAATCATCACTTTTCTCCCAAACGTTCTACATGATTTTGATCTTACTTTTACTAAAATTCAGCCAAAACCACAGCGAAAACGCAGGTATGCCGTTTGCAAGCCTTTGCTAATCAGGAGCAGACCAGAGGCGCACTAAATTGAAGATTGAAGACATGTATCGTGTTCTACGCGATCTGGAAGCTGAGATATATTTCATTTTCTTTACAGTTAAAAAATAATATTAACGAAAACTTACTTTTTTTCGAAAGAACTAAAGAAACTAAGTTTCTATGTTCAAAACATTGTTCATATGTGATGTGAATGTAATGTGTAGTTTATGTTTGTTATGTATTAAGGTATGATGTTCTATTGAATATTCTTAGTTCTCGGTCATTAAATTCCAACATAAGTCAGACAGCAATAAGTCAAGGTTTTACACGCTATACCAATGTTCTAAAGGAGCATAAATTGGATGAAATCTTTCTCCATGTTCATCTGACTCTGTAGGAACTTGCTGTCAAAAATGGGCCTGATGATGATGAAGAAATTGTATTTTCAAAGACATATGGACAACTATATCTCCAAAAGATGCTATCATAATGTTAACATAAGCCTGCCATTTTTTTGCAATTGTTGATGACTGGCCTTTACGGAATCACAAGAAATTTTTTCCTTCGTATTTAGTGGGTGCCAAATTCATGGTATTTCATCAGCTTTCGTATATCGGTCCGATTAATACACCTGAAATTAACATTATCAGCCATGCTCCCATTTTCGCATTCGCTAAAACTTTGCGATTTGATCATCAAATCGTAAAAGTTGGTGCTCCGACACTCGGAAATCGCAAAGTTTTGGCGTTTTTAAACCGGCGACATCTGAGTCCGTGAAATGAAAAGTAAATGCAAAATATAGGTTGATGCACAAACAGACAGCCCACGGAACCATTTTTATTCAGTTCCTTAACCTTTTTATAATTGTCTTCCGGACTCTCCCACTCCATTCGCACTAAGGCAATATTTTAAACAATTATTTAATAGAGATACACAAAATTGAGCGAGATGGAAAACTGCTCACAACAACAACAATTTGCGATTTGGCCATGATATATATATATGACTATCGATATCATGAGTATTGGCGCTCATCAGCTGTTTTTGTATGTGCGTCAAAATAGCGTCGACTTTTTAGCGTCGAATTTGGAACGGTGGAATGTGGAACAAAACAGATTTTTTTATTTTTTAAATATCTCAGGAACTACTTAACTTTTTGGCCCAAATTAGATTGCAAAATGTTAAGAAAAGCATAAACTATTGTTTTAAATTAAGTTTGGGTGGATTAAAGAATTCCAGGTATTAGAAATATCAAATTGAAAAATCGCACATCCACTAAAAGCTAAATATCTCCACTCTCAGAGGTCGTGCAGGTATGCACGGTATTCTGACGTAAAGAAGACATATTCAAGAGTGTTTAAAAAAAAAAATTATGAAAATCGTCCCCACAGTTTTTGAGAAAATCAGTTAACAGTGGACCAACCTCAGAATTTTCCCATACAAAATTTGCAAAAAAAATTGAGTTTACGACTTTCTTCCAATATCTCAACTCTCAGAGGTCGTGCAGCTATGCACGGTATATTGACACAAAGTAGACACATTCAGGAGTGTTTAAAAAAAAAATTATGAGAATCGTCCCCACAGTTTTTAAGCAAATCAATTTACAGTAGACCAACCTCGGAGTTTTCCCATACAAAATATGCATAAAAAATTAACTTGACAAGTTACGCTTAACATCTTCACTCTCAGAGGTCGTGCAGCTATGCACGATATGTCGCATGATAGGGAAAAATTCAACCTATTTTCCCTAATTTTTCCACAAATTTTCTCCCCACAGTTTTCCTGAAAATTAATTTCAAAGTTTGCATTCGACATAACCTCATTCGACGCTATCTCTCACAGAGGTCGTGCACATATGCACGATATGTCCCCTGATAGGGAAAAATTCAACCTATTTTCCCTAATTTTCCCACAAATTTTCTCCCCACAGTTTTTCTGCAAATTAATTTCAAAGTTTGCATACATGTGGCTGCTGCCCTTGGCCTGCAGCCAGTGACATTCGACATAACCCAATTCGACGCTATCTCTCACAGAGGTCGTGCACATATGCACGATATGTCCCCTGATAGGGAAAAATTCAACCTATTTTCCCTAATTTTCCCACAAATTTTCTCCCCACAGTTTTTCTGCAAATTAATTTCAAAGTTTGCATACATGTGGCTGCTGCCCTTGGCCTGCAGCCAGTGACATTCGACATAACCCAATTCGACGCTATCTCTCACAGAGGTCGTGCATATATGCACGATATGTCGCATGATAGGGAAAAATTCAACCTATTTTCCCTAATTTTTCCACAAATTTTCTCCCCACAGTTTTTCTGCAAATTAATTTCAAAGTTTGCATACATGTGGCTGCTGCCCTTGGCCTGCAGCCAGTGACATTCGACATAACCCAATTCGACGCTATCTCTCACAGAGGTCGTGCATATATGCACGATATGTCGCATGATAGGGAAAAATTCAACCTATTTTCCCTAATTTTTCCACAAATTTTCTCCCACAGTTTTCCTGAAAATTAATTTCAAAGTTTGCATTCGACATAACCTCATTCGACGCTATCTCTCACAGAGGTCGTGCATATATGCACGATATGTCGCATGATAGGGAAAAATTCAACCTATTTTCCCTAATTTTTCCACAAATTTTCTCCCCACAGTTTTTCTGCAAATTAATTTCAAAGTTTGCATACATGTGGCTGCTGCCCTTGGCCTGCAGCCAGTGACATTCGACATAACCCAATTCGACGCTATCTCTCACAGAGGTCGTGCATATATGCACGATATGTCGCATGATCAGGGAAAAATTCAACCTATTTTCCCTAATTTTTCACAAATTTTCTCCCCACAGTTTTCCTGAAAATTAATTTCAAAGTTTGCATTCGACATAACCTCATTCGACGCTATCTCTCACAGAGGTCGTGCATATATGCACGATATGTCGCATGATAGGGAAAAATTCAACCTATTTTCCATAATTTTTCCACAAATTTTCTCCCCACAAGTTCTCCTGAAAATTAATTTCAAAGTTTGCATTCAACATAACCTCATTCGACGCTATCTCTCACAGAGGTCGTGCACATATGCACGATATGTCGCCTGATAGAGAAAAATTCAACCTATTTTTACAAATTTTCCCAGACATTTTCTCCCCACAGTTAATTCCTAAAGTTTGCATTTATTTTAATTTTAAAGTTTGCATTGATTTGTCTAGTCCTAGGCTTGCAGCCCGCTGCTTTCAGTATGACCTTAATTGCTTTAGCGACGAAGACAACTAAGACGCTGAGACAATTAAGGTCCTACTGAAAGCAGCGGGCTGCAAGCCTAGGACTGCAGACAAATCAATGCAAACTTTAAAATTAATTTTCAGGAAAACTGTGGGGAGAAAATGTCTGGGAAAATTTGTAAAAATAGGTTGAATTTTCTCTATCAGGCGACATATCGTGCATATGTGCACGACCTCTGTGAGAGATAGCGTCGAATGAGGTTATGTCGAATGCAAACTTTGAAATTAATTTTCAGGAAAACTGTGGGGAGAAAATTTGTGGAAAAATTATGGAAAATAGGTTGAATTTTTCCCTATCATGCGAGCATATCGTGCATATATGCACGACCTCTGTGAGAGATAGCGTCGAATTGGGTTATGTCGAATGTCACTGGCTGCAGGCCAAGGGGCAGCAGCCACATGTATGCAAACTTTGAAATTAATTTGCAGAAAAACTGTGGGGAGAAAATTTGTGGGAGAATGTAGTCCGGGAAAATAGGTTGAATTTTTCCCTATCAGGGGACATATCGTGCATATGTGCACGACCTCTGTGAGAGATAGCGTCGAATGAGGTTATGTCGAATGCAAACTTTGAAATTAATTTTCAGGAAAACTGTGGGGAGAAAATTTGTGAAAAATTAGGGAAAATAGGTTGAATTTTTCCCTATCATGCGACATATCGTGCATATATGCACGACCTCTGTGAGAGATAGCGTCGAATTGGGTTATGTCGAATGTCACTGGCTGCAGGCCAAGGGCAGCAGCCACATGTATGCAAACTTTGAAATTAATTTGCAGAAAAACTGTGGGGGAGAAAATTTGTGGGAAAATTAGGGAAAATAGGTTGAATTTTTCCTATCAGGGGACATATCGTGCATATGTGCACGACCTCTGTGAGAGATAGCGTCGAATGAGGTTATGTCGAATGCAAACTTTGAAATTAATTTTCAGGAAAACTGTGGGGAGAAAATTTGTGGAAAAATTATGGAAAATAGGTTGAATTTTTCCCTATCATGCGATGCGACGTATCGTGCATATATGCACGACCTCTGTGAGAGATAGCGTCGAAGTGGGTTATGTCGAATGTCACTGGCTGCAGGCCAAGGGCAGCAGCCACATGTATGCAAACTTTGAAATTAATTTGCAGAAAAACTGTGGGGAGAAAATTTGTGGAAAAATTAGGGAAAATAGGTTGAATTTTTCCCTATCATGCGACATATCGTGCATATATGCACGACCTCTGTGAGAGATAGCGTCGAATTGGGTTATGTCGAATGTCACTGGCTGCAGGGCCAAGGGCAGCAGCCACATGTATGCAAACTTTGAAATTAATTTGCAGAAAAACTTGTGGAGAAAATTTGTGGGAAAATTAGGGAAAATAGGTTGAATTTTTCCCTATCAGGGGACATATCGTGCATATGTGCACGACCTCTGTGAGAGATAGCGTCGAATGAGGTTATGTCGAATGCAAACTTTGAAATTAATTTTCAGGAAAACTGTGGGGAGAAAATTTGTGGAAAAATTAGGGAAAATAGGTTGAATTTTTCCCTATCATGCGACACATATCGTGCATAGCTGCACGACCTCTGAGAGTGAAGATGTTAAGCGTAACTTGTCAAGTTAATTTTTTATGCATATTTTGTATGGGAAAACTCCGAGGTTGGTCTACTGTAAATTGATTTGCTTAAAAACTGTGGGGACGATTCTCATAATTTTTTTTTTTTAAACACTCCTGAATGTGTCTACTTTGTGTCAATATACCGTGCATAGCTGCACGACCTCTGAGAGTTGAGATATTGGAAGAAAGTCGTAAACTCAATTTTTTTTGCAAATTTTGTATGGGAAAATTCTGAGGTTGGTCCACTGTTAACTGATTTTCTCAAAAACTGTGGGGACGATTTTCATAATTTTTTTTTTAAACACTCTTGAATATATCTTCTTTACGTCAGAATACCGTGCATACCTGCACGACCTCTGAGAGTGGAGATATTTAGCTTTTAGTGGATGTGCGATTTTTCAATTTGATATTTCTAGTACCTGGAATTCTTTAATCCACCCAAACTTAATTTAAAACAATAGTTTATGCTTTTCTTAAACATTTTGCAATTTAATTTGGGCCAAAAAGTAAAGTAGTTCCTGAGATATTTAAAAAATAAAAAAATCTGTTTTGTTCCACATTACCACCGTTCAAATTCTAACGCTAAAAAGTCGACGCTATTTTGACGCACATCTGTTTTTGTTATGTGAAATGACGCAAAACAAGTTGGGAATGGAACATAATCAGATAACGAAAACTTGCGAATTTCGGAGCGCTCTAAACTGAAATCGTGCGAATTTGCTGAAATCGCAATTCGTAAAAATAAGTGAAAGCCGGATCATGGCTGTATATTCACTTAGTTCTATTTGTGTACTGAAAAGAACAGAGTAAGTAAAATACCTCATTTTATCTTCGCCACGCTTAGTCTTGGAAATATTTTTGTTAAGCGTTTAATAGCTTCGCCATCTTGATTAATTGCTTTGATGAAATTTTTAACAATTCCCGGTTTTATATGAAGGGGCGGTAATACAATTTTATCGATTGGTATAAGCGGAATATTAATGACGTTTGCTCTATTAAGACTGAATTCTGTTCGAAGCATCCAATTACGCGTTTTATACTGGTTTCTGTGGTGCTTGCTGTCTTATGTTGAAATAACAATATTAATAGATAACGGACATAAATCACACACTACATTCACTCTTTCGAAAAATAAATATAAACGAAAACTAATTTTATATTTATTTAGTTGTTATGAAATGGCGATCTTTCGTAAAGCTACATGGAATAACAAGACATGCATTTGGCTATGAGGTTCGGAACCGAAAACTTAAATACTCGTGAAATATAAAAATCTATAAAGAAAATTTTTTTTTTGTTTGATGTATTTTCCCGAATGGCCCTCTAAACTCCAATATCGGGGATTGAAGTGTTCACAAATCTTTTAGCTTGTAACATTACAAGAAAGTTTGCTCAACAAAGTTTACCAAAAAAACCAACACCGTTCAAGTTTGACACCGACCAAAAATGTGTTGTTCCCTTGGAAATGGAAAACAAAAAAAAAACAATCTTATGAAAGGTTCGTGGTAACTCAAAAATGGTAATGATGCAGTTCGATTCCTAGTACCCTGTAACTGTAATTTGCCGGGTGCACTCTGGAATGTCTCTCTTATAAATCAAAATTTACACTCAAATGAGTTTGCTATCGAAAACGTTATCGCCGCAATAACGAAGAATAAGTGTATATATAAGTGTATATATTTTATTTATTGACGCTCATAATATGCAGCTTTTTGATGCCATAGCCTACAGGAATCAATTTGGAGGCACAGCAGTCCGTCCATTTCGGTGCTACGATCATTCTTCTCAATGTCCCTCAAGTCGTTTTGATCATCCCAGGGATTGGCATCGCTCCACTGAGTATTTGGCAACAAGGGCGGGCTTCTTTGGTTTGCTAACAATATATGACGGTTAGCTTCCTCATCCTCCTAATCATCGAAGGCGAAAAGTTCCACACCGTTATCACCGGCAGCTGTTATCTCGGCAGGAGCAGCGGTGGCAACTGTGGGCTTGACACCAGCCAACTGGGGCATCAAATCTCTAGTTAAGTCTTACAAAGTAGGTTTAAAAATTCACTTAAAATCTTTATTTTCGAATAACTGATAAATTTAAAAGTGATGTTTGAATGCATTAATAGTCATTAAGTTACCCTTTAAGAAAAATGTCAAACTTCATGTTACCCAAACTACGGAACTAATTTCAAGATCACTCTTTTCATTTTCGGTATTTTCGGTGTAAAAAATGTTTGCTTTGAAGGGACAAGCATATTGAATATGCTATCCAAAATGTTGCATACGTACAAATGTAAGTTCCAGTTGTTTCATATGCATAGACTGGCTTTTGAAGATTTGCTAAACTACCCATTCCGAAAGCAGCGCGGATGGCGACAGGCCGAATTATTGTAAGTCGTCTTGAAAACTGGTTTGATCAAATATACAAATGCCATTCGGTTGATATTAAAAGTCAAGACGGCAGCCGGTCGTTGTTGTGGTGGGCTCTTCACCTGAATTGGTCCGACCTGACGGATGACTGTTTCCCGTAATCAGTATTCATCATGGTATGTCTAGTCGGATCACTGGACACTCTTTCATTAGATTTCGTTATCCTTTACGACATGTTTCTTTTATCTAAGAACGGAATTCTCATCTTCTACATAGAGGTACCACAAATAATAGGAGATGAGAAATCGGCCCTAAAAGATCTAAGACAAAACAAGGCGAAATAAAGAACGCTTTAGTTTAATGAAAACTACTAGCTGAATACCCGGCGTTGTTTGTGACCTGTGCAATCTGATTCAAGTTTCAACTGGGTGCAATTCGATATTAACATTTAAACTCGTCCAAACTTGTTCGAGTTTTAAATAGGAAAAATATCAAACTGCATTATTATAGCTTAATCGATTTCCAAAATCGCAAAAGGTCTAACACTAACATTATAAGCCTCCGAAACTAGTTTTCCGATCAAAAGGAGTAAACCTTAACCGTTTTTAAAGAGGCTCAGCCGGATAGTTTGGAGCCGGGAAAATGTCTCACTTCATAGTGCCGGCCTTCAAGCCAAATTTCAAGATTTTTGCTTAATTAGCTAGTGAGTTAGTAAAAATACCAGGGATGCAAGCCGGTTCTGAACCGAACCGGTTTTTAACCGAACCGAACCGCTTATTCCAGCTGGTGAACCGATCCACAAACCGAACCGGCTTCCTTTAAGAATTGCTGAACCGAACCCGAAACTACAAATAAATACGGTTCGGTTCGGTTCAGCTCTCTGACGAGTTTTAAGACGGGAGTCGCTTTCCTCTAGCCAATGATACTTATTATTTTGGGAATTTGAATCGTTTCCCCAAGACAATTTTTCTACATATCGTTCGACTCTCTACATTCTTACCTATGCTGGAACTTTTAAGGATGACCTAACGAAAATTTAAGAACGAGTAATTCTGCAAGTCTTCTGTAATTGCCCTCCGATCTCTTAATATAAGTACCATCAATGTACATTCTTTCCTCTAGTGGACAATATTTGGAATTTTCTGTAATACATTCACCTTAATTCAATGCTAACCAGGAGAGTTTTTATACTTTTCTATTCTAATCTTTTCTGGCCGACATTTTTTGTTTTCAAAGATCATTCCTCTAGGATCTTATAGACGAATCCTTTGAATCTGGCACAATAAATTTGCGACATTCTTCTAAGGATTTTAAAGATATTCAAATGGATTATAGAAATTCAATTTGAAAGTGAGCAAAAGTCACATGACAATAGAAATAATAATGCACCTTTGTGAACCACTGAACCGAACCGGAACCGCGGTTCAGTGAGTTCCAAAAACCGTGTAATTAACCGAACCGGCGGTTCAGAAACTGTCTGAACCACTGCACCGAACCAGTAATTATATTAGATTGGTTTGCATCCCTGAAAAATACCCAACTCTATTTTATCAACCAATTTCCCAAATATCAAATTCTTTGCCAAAATTACGAAACACTTTTGAGTCGATTCGTAGCCGGGTACGAACGAGTAAAATTGTCAACTGCATATTAACAACCTACGTGCCAAATTTCAAGTTTACAGCTTACTTTTGTTTTGAGATATGGCTCTGAAAAATCTTAAATCGGTTTAATATCCAGCTCTATATTCACAACCTACACTCAAAAAAAAAATCAATCGAAACGGGATTGAAAACAGGGTGATCCCGGATATTCTTGAGCCGATCCCGGAAAAGATTGATTTCCCTTTCACTTTTTTTTGCCTTAATCCCGAAAAGCATGATCACTTTAAGCCTGCTCCGGGATTACCCTGTTTTCAATCCCGATTTCTGATTTTTTTGCTGTGTATATATTACATTTCAAGCTCTTAGCTTAAATTACTTCTGAGATCTATTAGTAGTGTGCAGCAAAAAGAAGACTCTGTGCAAAATATCAGCTCGATAGCTTTAAAAGTGAGAGACTAGTTCGCGTAGAAACAGACAGACAGACGGACGGACAAAGCTCAATCGACTCAGCTCGTCACCCTGATCAAGAATATATATACTTTATGTGGTCGGAAATGTTTCCTTCTCCCTGTCACATACATTCGCACAACTTTATGATCCCCCTTTTCCCATTTTCAATGGGAACAGGGTATACAAAAATGCATATATATATTTTATGCGGAGATGCAAACCGGTCCGGAGCCGAACTCTGCAGAGCAGATTCGGCTCGGCGATTATGGGTCCATCGAATCTAAATCTACTACCTCCCGAAACCGAACCGCTACCGGAACACGAAGCGAACCAAAAATTAGGGGTCGACTTTGCGTTCCAGACCAAAAGAACCAATCTGGGCTAAAATTAGCTTACAAAATTAATAGTGACCCTCGTAGGTAGTCAGGGGCGCCATGCCAAAGTTGGCGTTTGGTAACGTTTGCAGATTTAAAAGCCACGACTTGATTCTGCTGTTGCTGCTCTCCCACCGCACAATAAGCGACAATCGTCGCTGGTGACTCTTACCTTTACTGGAAGCCATTGAGGCTTAAACTAGCCAAACCAGGTCCGTTGGCTCCGTCTTCGTGGTTGGCTTTAGTTGTCTTCGGGTTTGAGCCAGCAACTTGATGCGGTTGCGATTGAAGCTGGCCACATCAGTTCTCTGTCTTTCGTTTGCTTGGAATGGTCGTGCGTGCTCCTCCTCGGTAGTTGAACTAAGCAGTATCCATGTTTGTATGTATGTGTGCGTGAGTGCACCGTCCCCGTACTTGCGTCGAACTCGTAGTGCACCAAATAGCGATCCTTTGTGTGTGTTTGTGAGTGCGAGAGGGAGCGTGTGAATGTGTTTACTTCATCTATAATATATATGTATACTTATATAAACTGACATTTATGCATATAGTTTGTATGTGAGCCTGAATGTACTGGGACCATTGTGGGATACTCTTAAAATCCACGGTGCCTAGCGATCTAACTAGCACAAATTGGGAACACTTATGTGGGGCATGCAAATGTGGGTGCGTGTGAGATCTCTGTGTAAATATGTATGTATAACGATGTTGCATAAGATTTCATTTCCAATCGTTAATGAAATTCAACTTGTTTACAAACATAGCAACACATCCACGAATGTGTGCAAGTCCGAAGGTGTGTGGGTATGTCTGCCTGTAAATCGCAAGGGTGAAAATATTTTGATGTGTACCTCATTCCGATTAACAAATCAGATGTAACAAAAGCAGCACGTAAGCAACCTAATCGCAACCCAAATTGATTCGAGTTCGAAATAAAAAAGTAACGGAAAAACGTGCATAACTAAATTGAACAGCAACAACACAAAAAAAAGAAGCGGAGCTGACACTGGCGACGCAGTACGTATCCGGATCCATCCTAATCGAAGCGGCACGAAATAAGTACACTTGTTTTCCTGCTTGCTCTCTTTTTTGAAGGAGCCGAATATAATGCTTCAGCCTCGCATACGCATCCCAAAAATGAACGGATCCAGTACAGCCTTCCGCAGCAGAAGCCACAGGGCAAGGCATAAAGAGGAAGAAGTTGACCGCTCTTGGTGTTCCAGGACACACATGCTTTCCACAAGTATGGTAGTCCTCATGCTAGCGCCGGTGCTTTTGTCTGCTGCAGGAGTGGCGGCTGCCCAATCAGCGGGTAAGTTGGAATTAAGTCTACTCATTATCTCTAAAAACTTAAACGCCCGGTCACCTTCACCAGTTCCGTTCCGTTTAGTGTTAAATGGATCTTAAATTGGAATCCAACGGAGACTGAGGACTGAAAGACTGAGAGACTCTTTGGAGTTGATAGTATTGACAAGTGACAATGTGGGTCAACACCGCATATGTATTTGGAACGACCAGAATATCAAAGCAAATAAGTCTGTCCCAAATTGTAGCAAAGATCCCGAGCTGAAGCTTTACTGTATTTGTCACCGAGCGAATACATACCACACAGGTGCACACACTCACACAGCATATATGTACATACTTACATCTGGTCTATGCATGTGTACATAAATTAATTCTGATTGTCTTGCCTGCAGATTTCTTTTCCGCCAAAGAAAGAATAGCTTGGAATTGAACACAATGGCAATAGACGAAAACACAGGCACACACACTCACATCTGAATGAAGGTGAAGGGGCTCACAGTCGCACGGAAAGTCGCACATTTTTCGGTAGTTTTTCATTTTGATGGGTGTTATGTGACCCGATTTCAACTTGGGACCGAGTAGATACATAGCGATATGTCGTTTAGTACCAAGCACATGAATGGTTGAAGCTTATTTCACATGGGTGTTTTAAACGATGCGCCCCCTCGCAGGGGTAAGTCGGGCAGCACTTCTGGTTTCAATTTAAAACGCTGGCAATGCACCTGTCTTTTCCCACTGGTTAAACCGGATCCAGTCCAGACCGAATGTGACGAATTGCCATTGTCGCGGACCATAGTCTTAATACCCTTGCCGGTGAGTAGGAAATTGGAAAACCGTTTTGAAAACAAACTGGTTCCAACTGATTGGGACGATCGACCCAGCCACGAAGTTTCAAGTTCCAAGTTCCAAGTGCAAGAAAAGCAAATTTTGGGATTTCTTTTTTAAAAGCAATAAAAAACGAGAAAGCTAAGCTAACTTCGGCTGTGCCGAAGTTTTTAAACCCTTGCAAGTGCTCGTTTAAATATTTTCAAAAATAATTTTTTCCCACAAGGACATATTTTTCGACCGATCGTTCGTATGGGAGAAAAATTTTTAGAATTGGATAAAAGCATGTAGCACAAGCAAATACAAAGTTGCAGGATGCTACCATTAAAAACAAACACAAAATTTTTGTGACTAAGACTGTTTTTCAGACCTATCTTTTGTATGGCAGCTATACCATATAATTGCCCGATTTTCGTTAAACTTGGCAAAATTATAAAAAAGCATAAAAAACCTGTGAATGCAACGTTTGAAGATGTTCCATTGAAAGAAACCAAATTTTCATACTAAAATTAGTTTTCCGACTGATTGTTCCCATGAGAGCTATGAGATAGCGTGCAGCAAAAAGAAGACTCTGTACAAAATTTCAGCTCGATAGCTTCAAAACTGAAAGACTGGTTCGGGTAGAAACAGACAGACGGACGGACGAACAAAGCTCAATCGACTCAGCTCGTCACCCAGACCAAGAATGTATATATAGTTTAGGGGGTCGGAAATTAATATAATATTTTATGCGATGCAAACTGGACAAAATTATAATACCCTTTGCGAGGGTATAACAAGCAAGAAAGTCGGTCAAGCCCGACTATAACATAGTCTGTACCATCTGTACGAAATTATACGCTCAGCATAAATTTTGATGCTGCCGTAGCAGCTGAAAGAACAGTCTTTTGATCATAACTCGATAACTGTTCATCCGATCTTTACCAATTCTTTGACGGATTGATAAGTTATCCTGTTATTATTACTAAATATGTCTAGATGGTACGAACCATCTATCTCTAAAACTGTGGGAGATATGACGTTTTAATACTAGTCTACATTTGATCTTTTGGTGGCTCAAGCTCTTCTAGTCTCTGAGATCTAGGTGTTCATACAGACAGACGAACATGGCTATATCGACTCGGCTGTTGATGCTGATGAAGATACTTTATGATATCGGAGATGCTTCCTTCTGCCTGTTAAATACATTTGCACGACTTTAGTATACCCTTTTTACTCTACGAGTAACGGGTATAAAAATAGAAAAACTCATGTTCACACGAAAACCGATATATATTTCGGATTGTTAAAAATTCTATCGCTAACAAACTTTGCACGAAGTCTTCTGGTACAAATACGCTGAGCATTTGTCGGAACCGGCCGGATCGGATGACTATAACATATAGCTGACATAGGAACGATCGGTAAAAAAAAAGTAGTTCTCGTGAGAAAAACTTTTTTGTTTTTAATATAAACGTCTCCAAACTCCGTATTTACTAGTTTATGCTTCTCCGTGATTCTGCCAAGCTTGGTAGAAATTGACATCTACATAGTATAGCTGTCATAGAAAAGTAAGGTTAGAAAAATAGTCTTAAGTTCTTTTGAGAACAGCTTATTTGTTTTAAATTGAATCGACTCCAATGTTCTTACATGTTCGATTGTTAGTCTCTTGCATGATTCCACTAAGTTTGGTCGAAATCGGACATCTATATGGTACCCCATTGAAAAGTAAGGTCCCAAAAGAAGTCTAAGCTAGAAAAACATGCTGGAAGGGAATACAAACAAGCAAAATAATTTTTATATTTCTTGGTACCAAAAATTTAATAACTTTTTTCTAAAAGCAATTGCTACTATGGTCATATTTTTAGGAAAATTAGTTCAAGAAAATCTTTCTTGCTTATATAATATTTGAGTTTAGTTTAAGTTAACCATTAATATGTCTTCCACAAAGTTTTCATCAATACTGTCTGTTTGGCTGGATAAAACAAACTTAAGATTAGAAATAGTGCGCTCGACTGATACTTGTGTTTCAGGAACAGCTAATACAACAAATGCGACATTTTGAAGTTCTTTACAATGATAGTTTTCCCAATACTTTAAAATATTAGAGTTTTGAGACAATCTTTCAATTCTTTCAAAAGAAGCAATGAAATCGTTTACCGATTTTATATTTGTCACTTTTTATACTCTGTACCGTAGGTACATAGAGTATGATAAGTTTGTGCAAAAGTATGTAACATCCAGAAGGAAGCATCTCCGACCCCATAAAGTATATATATTCTTGATCAGCATCAACAGCCGAGTCGATATAGCCATGTCCGTCTGTCCGTCTGTCCGTATGAACGCACAGATCTCAGAGATGGTAAGAGATAGAGGTTTGACGTGTATGGGACATATGCTTCTTATGTCTGCAGGCAGATCAAGTTTATTTTCAATTTTGGCCACGCCCCCTCCCGCCCCCGCAATTTAGAAAAAACGTCATATCTCCCACAGTTTTGAAGATAGATGGCTTGTTCCTTCTGAACATATTTAGTTATTAGGATAACTTATCGATCCGCCAAAGGAATGAAGAAGATCGGATGAACGGTTTTCGAGTTATGATCAAAAGACAAATTTTCTTGGTACAGAGTATGTTATAGTCGGGCTTGACCGACTTTCTTTCTTGTTTTTATTATTTTGTATCTCTTTAGCTAAAGACGATGAACTAGGTAAAGAATCACTTATGCTTTCATCTATTAATTCCTTTTGAAGATTATATAATTCTGCAATGTGTATCTTTGTAAATCGGCAGTAGTATTTCTGAAATTTATTAGACCAGCCCTGGCATAAAATTTAAAAATGGTGCCAAAGGCGATTCAGCATATATTTTCTTATAATAGGACTGAGACTCTGCAAAATAAGGAATATATAAAAATAAATACTATTTTCAATTAGGAATGGGAGTGAGAGGAGTAGAAACAGAAGAGAAAGACGACACTTTAAAGGATATTTTCATAATGTTGGTTTACTAAAGTCTTTTTTTTGAATATCGCATTAAAATTAGTAGTCATTATTTCATTTTCTAACTTTACCTTGTCTGGGAATCGAACTTAAAAGGGTATACTAACGTCGCGCAAATGTATATAACAGGCAGATAGAAGAAGATACATTTTTTTGATCAGCCTCAAGAGCCGTGTCGATATAGACCTGTCCATCTGTCGCATGTTGAAAGTTTAGCAAGCTCGAGGAATACATAACACCTCACAGCAGCATCAGTTTTTGCCTGTCAACTGGCAGTCGCACAGCCGTCGCTCTATGCCAGCAATGCCATAACTGGTTGGGAATTCCAAATCAACATGAGTGGAAAAATCGATTGGGCTCTGCGCTCGATAGCTTCACCCCTCTTCCATAAAAAACCAAACAGAAAGAGCGAGCTGTGTTCTCTCAAATGTGCTTGCCCTCCTCAGTTTGCCTTGCCTGAATACATCATACTGGGAACGAAATTAGCCAGATTTCGAGAGCGAAATTCTTGAAAATTCAAGAACGAACAAATTTTTTTTTAAGAGCGGTCGCTCTTAAGTTATTCGTTCTACTTTTTTCTGGGTGTATGACTCAGTACTGAATTTCTGGGCTGATTCAGACCTGAGCAGCAGGAATAACTGAATTTCATGCCTGAATTCAGGCATGATTCAGTACTTCTCTTGAAACTTACCCGTGAGTTCAGCCCTGAAATCATGCCTAAGCAGAGGTCATGACATAGTAGTTAGGACATGCCTGTGTTAAATTAATGGCTGAAACTCATAAAAAAGATGCCATGAATTCAGTACCAGCCCTTCCATTTCAGCGCTGATCCAGCTTTGATTCAGGTCTGAGCCGAACTGAAGGGAAGCTACAGTAATTACTTCAGAATTGGATACTCAGCTTAAGTATTTACTAGGACGTGTTCATTGCGATCACTGTTCTGCCTACATTCGAACACCATTTACATGGCAATAAACAATCGCTCCCTTTATCCACCTATAAGCTTGGTTGCAAACACAAAATATCGACAAAGGAGAAAGCGGATTGACTACTTGGCGGTTGACGATCGGCAGTTGTTTGAAGAGAAGCAGCAGAAGCAACATCGAATTTAACAGTACGAAACCCGTAATATACTATTCCACCCATGCATTTCTTTCCCTCCGAATTGGCTTGAGTAGACTGATACTAAGAGCGTCAAACTCAAATTGAATACTTCATTTCAATATCAAAAGGAGTTTGTAAACATTGATAAGAATCCACCATTATGGATGGGGTCGGATGTTCAGGGGGCTCGGCTCTGCCAATCTTCTTATTAATTGCGAGAATTGAAGTCACAGCTCGAACCGCTTTCACAATACAATGCGATATCCACCACACAGTGGCATCACCTTCCAACGGCCTCATTACCGCCATTACCGTCAAACAGACGGCGGCAGAAGAATACAAGTGTACACTGGCTATTTGGGTCATCAGGTGATGATTGCCGTGCTGTAGTGTGTTATACCACTTTGATTGGCCTTGGACAAAGTTACTTATTGTTAGAGATTATCTAGACGAGAGGCAGCAAATTTAAATGGTTTCCAGATCAAAGAATAAAGGACGGAGATGTGTCGCGGTGAAGTAGACTTTGAGGTGTGGATTACACAACGGGAAAATCTAGCTGAAGAGAGAAGCACGCGCCAGTAGCTGCGACTAAGTTCCGCCTACGTAACTTCTGCGGCGTAAATGCGAACGGTTTGATTTCTAGAAATATGCACATTGCCATATGAGCTCATGCGGATGCTGGCATTTGAAGTGGTGCTAAATATGTGTGTAAGACGTTTTCGTCTGCCGAGAGCATGGGACAGTCGCTGGAAACTTTCAAAAATACCTGCTGGTCTTTGGTTTTCATACTTACAAATACAACTACAAGCGACTGACGTCGCAGCGGCCGTCTCTGCTGAATTTGGCTTGGAATCGAGATGAGATACAGGTGGGAATGGGAGATGGGGATGTGGATGTGTGTCTACCACTTTCTTTTCCTTCACCTTTATCAACTGTGGCTGGCAGTGGGGGAAATTTTAGGCATTGAAGGTCTTTCGATGTTTAACAGAGTCGTTTGTTTCGCTGACCGAAAACGAAAACCGACTTGCCCCGGGCCAGGCCATATAACGAGCCAGCGCATTGTTTGGTCTGCGTCTCGGTGCTGCTGCCCGAGCGCTTTCGCTCTTTTTGTTTGAATATACAATAATTTATTTCTAAAACAGCATCAATTTTTGTGGCTTATTCACGTTTCCAAATGTAGTATAAATCGGAACAGCAGCTAGCTCAATATTTCACTAGCCAGCTCCGTTCAAACCCGTTTCGAGCCGAGAGAAATGCAAATGGTTGGGCGTTGTCAAAAAACAATACATGCATAAGCATCAGCAACGTAATAAGCCCCCAGTTGCCCGAGGAATGTGGTTTGGCAAATAAACTTACCCATGATGTTGATCAAATAATTATTCTTGTACTTTCAGATGAGCCATACATAGTGAGGCCAACGCCAGCATTGCGGTCGGCAGGTGCAGATGGTAAGCAATCTAAGTAGCTATTGTGTTCCACCGTTGCACTCCAAAAATGTATAGTTTATCCAATTACCATATCATTGAAACCTATGTTGATACTTGATAAGCCATTTGGAGGCCTGTTCCGAATTCAGTTATCTAGAATAAAGTATCGGATCCATCTTTGAATAATGCGTTACCATTTTTGACGACATGACATTTTTCAAACCTAGCTAAGATTAGTCATATTAAAATGTTGGTTAAAAAAAAATCTAATTATGTACATATTATTATTTTTTTTAAAGGGTTGCATTCAACTTTTGCTAAATGTGTGTGTGCTTGTAATTGGTTAGTTCGACGAAGATTATACATATATATTTAGATATGTTAATAAATGACACTCTTTGTATTCTGACTATTTATAACACTGCTTTCGAATATCTGTATTCCTTATGTCAGTTTAAGTTGTCTTAACTGACCATAGATTTTGCCAGCGGCTTTGTTAATTGGATCATTCCATGTTAAAGAAGTATTAAAAGTCAGTCGCAAATTTTCAGATTTTTCAATATATTCAATGGTCTGATAATCTTTTTTAAGGTTGAGTAGATTTTCTGTATTGAACTTTCGTTATAGATAATAATATATTTTGATTTTAATACCCTTGCAGAGGGTACATTAAAATTGTCCAGATGTTTGTAACGCATAGAAGGCATTAAATGGCGCCAAAAACATTTCAATTATTGGCGAGATAGGCAGGGAAATCAACGAAAATTTGCTTAACTATTGAGGGTGCTCGTTGAAGCGCTGTAAGTCCAGTAAAGGGAGCCCTTGTTTGAAATACGTTTTCATTCTTATCACGGATACTTCAACCTCCAATTTACTTTATAGCATTCTTAATAAAAAAAAACATTAAATGACTCACCGTGCACATACACATTTAAAAAGAGATGAGATAATGCAATTTTCAATCCAAATGAATTCGGAATAGGCCTGACTTACCTTGTAAATAAATTGATAATCGAATGACAAATTCTGACTTCAATTCTTGTTCCTTTTCTTTATTTCTTTTTATGTGAATGGTTTCACCAACTTTCTATGCTGTACATTCTGGAAATGTTGATCTACCTAACCTTAACTTAACCCTCCAACTCTTATGCTCCTTTGTCTACTCATGTATCTGACGATGTAAATACCTAATCCTCACGCTCTTCCGTTTAAACTGCAAACGAAATATGTCTCTTTCTATCTACCACTGTCTCTGTACCTGTGCATAATATGTTAGAATTAACCACTGTGCTCTTGGTCAATAATGGGGCTGGACGTGTGGGTGACAGTCATGGGCGATTTTTGACGGTACGTCCAGAAGTTGGACTCTTAACATCGACAGCTCGTACTTTTATCCAGGAGGGTACCACCACAGAGTTCGCCACACAGGTTTTGGGCACCACCTTGCAGAATGGCCGTCTTTATGCCCAGTACTTAAAGAAAAGCTCTAGGGTGCTTTACGAAAACGGCAACAGTCATGTTTCACCTTCTGTAGTAACCAGTTGGGTGGGCGATGGCGTCCAGTTACAAACGCGTTCCTTTCTGCAAAGCCACAACGACCTGCTAAATGCGGACGCTCCGGACTGGCAGGACATTGATGATAGGTTAGGTCCTGGTCCTGCTCGAGATGAGTTTGTGGGCAATACCGATTTCGTTGGCCTTCAAAGCGCAACTCACACAAGATCAGTGAATTCGGAACTAAAGCCTAATTTTTCGTTGCCATCGAAGCAGCTTCCAATTGTCAAGGCTGTGGGCCGATTTGGACAGGTTGAAGAAGGTGCCCGAAAGTTAACAGCACAGAAAGTGTTGCCTATCGGCGACTTGCCAACTTTTACAATAAAAAACCATTTTGAGCCCAGTGCATACCAGAACGAAGGAAATGGAGATCAGCCTGCCACAGATGCAGAGTTTCCTGAGCTTAGTGCGGCTCAAAGGGATGATGGACGTTCGCCAAAGGTTTACTACCAGCAGCTGATGCAGCAACAATCCCGCAGCGAGCCTGAACTGTACTCATCTTTATCAAAGGCTCCAAATTCTGCCGTCCCCAAGCGGACTTTGTCAACCGTGACTTACTACGGATTTGCCGAGTTCACCACTCTGGTCGGTGATAGTGTGATTGTCTTTTCACCGAGTACAATCCAGCCTAGCCCCAACTTTGGACACGTTACCTCCATCAAGGGAAAGGCGACATTAAGTGACATTCACTCTGACGGGGGCGGACTAAGCAGTTCCATTGCAAATGTGGAGGTAGAATCGACAAGCAGTTCAAAAACAAATGCCATTTTGGCCACAGCTATTAATACGTGGGCTGTTGGTCTAGACTCAAGTACTACGGCACAGCTCCAATCGCCGATAGCGAGTGCGTCAACAGAAAGTTTTGTGTCCCATCAAAATGCACATCAGGCTGTTATACCCCAGCAGGTTGAGTCTAGCGCCACTACGCCCACGCTATCCCTACCCACGGACCAAGAAATTCTTGAGATATACGCCTCTCTGTCTAGGGTTCAAGCTCTGGCATCGACAGAGGCGTCTCCAAAAGAAACTGAAGAATCCAGCGTGGATTTACCGTCCACTGCATACGCCGAGTCAAGTGTTCAGGTACATGGTGGAGCGACGACCGTGTTTATTGATGATGATCCATTTGCTAATTTTGTTGATCCAACTTCCTCGGTTTCAACATCCACATTGCCAACAATATCACAAGCAAGCTATGAAACTACAACTGAGGAAGGTAGTACAATGCCAGCCGATGAACTAGATGTCTCAACTCTGCCGCCCCCAAACAATGAGGATGAAAATCAGACGACTCTGACTGTACTAATCGATGAGTCGAGCGAATCCGTTTCTGATGACTCACAGACCGAGCAACCGGTAGCGTTGTCAACACCTGATCAGGGTTCGGGTAACGACACCAAGAACCAACCTTTTGACATGGAAGACTGCAAGCATACAACTTCGCAAGTTTTCCTTACACAAGTACTTAAGCCAAGCGTGGCTATGAAGACGCCACTCCTGAATGGGGACGAAGACAAACTTCTTTCTGCGTTTGACATTGTTCAAACCACTAAATATTACTGCATTGAGGCAACACAAGTTGTTGAGCCGCAGCAACTGGAAAAGCCCGATGATACTTTCCCAGCCATGACTGACTTATCCATTGGGGCTGCGCCAACCGACGATACCACAACAGAAGCTCCATTTGTAGAGCCACAAACGGAATTAAGCTCAACAGAGCCAATGGAAAAGAAAGAGCGCCCTGTAGATCACAAACTGGAGGACGACGAGGCGACGAGAGACGGTGGCAATGAAAGCGACAGCGAGGCCGGCGATGATAGCGACACTGATGAAGATTACGACACTGACAACAGCTCAGATGAAATTGATTTGATCTACAAGACTCTGTACACCACATATACATACCTGACTACTTTCTTTCAAGGCGACTCCACCACGGTGTCCAGCCATACCGAGATCGTCACCAATGTAATTACATCTACAGTCGGAGCTGACGAAGAAATTGACTCAAAACCCACCAGGGTCGTCGCTCAGATTGGCGAAAATGAAATATCATCTACTCAAACTCAGCCCAGGGACGGGAAGACGACAACTATGAGTTCCAAATATACAATTCCTGAGGAACTCGAAAGACTGTTGCATAATGATTTGCCAGACCAAACTGAAAAGGAACCATACACTGATGATCTAGTGAGCAGCAGCAAACAAACAATGTATCTGGATGACGACAAGTATACAAAGACTTTTTTCACAACGTACACGTATTATACAACTATTTTTGCTGATAGTGAAACAGAAATAATGTCGCGTACGGAAGTGGTCACCAATTACATAACTGAACAAGCTTTGAGATTGTCGAGTGAACTCCCGACAAGCACATCTGACACAGAGGATACTGGAAACATGGTTCCGAGCACCACACACTCGATGTCATCCGTTTCGCTTGATGGTGACATCACAAAGCCAGATGAGGAACGTGTCACTCTGGTGACGGATGTGCGATCAAGTAGCTCAAATGGAGAGCAGCAGGTTATTGGTAAGCACAGGGATACCATAGATGATCAAGTGAGTTCGGAAAGTAACACCGATGAGATAATACCCTCTGCCACCCTGCTCCTTCAAACCAGCTTTACGACGTTCACCTTCTACACCACTATGTATGTTGGCGATAGCACGAATGTGGCTAGCCGTCTTGAGACAGTCACCAACGTAGCCACCGAAACCCTCCAGCCTACGAAAATGTTGAGCATTGAGGAAGCCACAGTGCCGATAACATATTTCACCACGTTCACTTACTGGACAAAGTTGGCTAAAGATGGAGAGATTACCACTCTAAGCAGAGAGGAAACTATATCCAATGTGATTGAGCCAACAAACCAAGTTTCGATTTCAACAGATCATTTAGTGCTGTCGACAGAAAGTGGTTCCAGCGACATAGAATATAAGTCAACGACGTCGACGATGGGCGGAGAAGCAAATCAAACCATTGCCACTAGTGAATCATCTGACCTCACCACATACTACACCACATATACATATTACACCACCTCATATGGAGCTAATAGCACCATCACGGACTCTCGCTTCGAGACGGTAACAAATGTGGTCGCACCGATGAGTGCAATCGTCACCCCATCGCCAGCAAATGATCTTGAAACAGAGCTACTGCCTGGAGAGTCCGTGAAGGGCCTAAAAGAACAGGAAGGTTCAGTCAATACATCTGATTTAATACTGTATGACTACAAACATATTATTGATGCTGAAGGCGTGAGCACATTATACTTCACAACCCAAATTCTATCTACGCACAACGCGGAAGGCGATGGCATAGAAATCACCAGCAGCACCTCCAGTCTGTACATCGACGAAACCAAAAAAGCCAATTTGGCCACGCTTTTACCAAGCGATGTAGTCGACGAAAGCTTATCTGCCTCCAGACAATACAAGACAGGCTTGGTGCGTCTAATTGAAGGCACTCGAATCGGAAACAGCACAACTACTCTCTACCAGTCGAAGGTCATTGGAACTGTAATTGAGAATCGATATGCGCAGATTATAGAAAGTACATCTAGTTTCCTGTTCGAAAAAACCATCGCTCCCAGCACAGAAATATTTCCAACTGCCACTTTGGGGTCGATTATGGCCACAGTGGCGAGTCACTCGATTTTAATGGAAGGAAGCATCGATTCTAAAGATGTTCGAGCAAGAGGAACAGACGACCGAGTCGGAGAGCGATACTGGCGATAATGATAACACCACCCAGGGAACCATCCCAAGGAACAAAGCGAACATTTGCGCCAGTGATAAGACCATTTGCGTCTCGTAATAGACCCACCTTTGCACCGAAACAGAAGACTATAAGTCCGAGTAGTGCCACCATTATAACACGATCAGATATAACACCAACTATCACTGCTACTCCAGCCCTAAAAACCGTCGGAAGATATAGCTCATCGAGAAAAGGACCCATCTCAAACGCACCCATCAACCCAAATGATTCGAGTTCGTCAAGACGTACGTTTGGACGGCCGATCAAGTCTTCCGGAGGCAGTAGTGGACTCAGTGATTTAGGCAGCAACGCTCTAACAAGTACTGGATTTGCACCTTCCAGAAATCGGTTCGCGTCCTCATCGCGCACTGCTCCAATTTTGAGTTCCAGGCGGTTGGGAAATAATGCTTCATACCGTCCATCTAGTGGCCTAGGATCCGTGCCTCCGGAATTAGCCTGGGTAACTCCAAGTTACGCATAAGACCAACCACTTCAATATCTGCAACAATAGCGCAATCGGTAGCGTCAACAACAAGTCCCTCGGACTCAAGCGGTGAGGAGCACTCCGCAGATGAATCCCTACAAACAAATGATGAAGAAGAAACCACTTCCGAAAATTCTCGACGTAATCAGAACCCCTTGTTACGTTTCCGCCGCCCTCTCAATAGGCCTAGTGGATTTACACCCATTCCACGTCCAAGTGTCGGCAGCGGCAGCTCTCCTACCATATCACCAAGACGAAATCCATTGTCAGCTCGGGCAAAACCATCGTCCACCACAACAACTACTACTACGACTGGCAAGCCACGGCCCCGCAGTTTTCAACGACCTACCATTTCCAGTCTTCAGGCTCGTTCTAGACCACAAAGCAGTCTCTTTCCACCACGTGGACTATTCCAAAACCAGCAGCAAAAGGACGAAGCTGTTTCTGAAATAAAGCAAAGCGCCGTTGAACCCGAGACTGATTCCGAGTACGATGACGACGATGACGAATTCGATGGTGATGACGATGACGAACTTGAACTTGGCAAGTCGAAAACGCATACTCGGGTACGCCGCCAAGCAGATGCTTTAAACAGAAATCGATTCCGTTTTCGACGCCCCAGCACATCGACCATATCGGCAATAGAGGAAAAAATCACCTCCAGCCACGAGGACCTCAGTGATACCACAGTGAATCCTCGTAGCAAAACTAGTTCACGTTTTGGATCTAGATACCAACAGCCAAGGGGTCAGCACGCAAATTCGCAGGCAGCCACTTCTACCTCGACAGCCACAAATCTCCGATCCATCCGACCAACCAGACCCACATCACCGCGTACCCAATTTACGCTAAGGGAGAACAATACTACACCCAAAGTTTCCACACGACCGGGTTCCAACTTCCGACGCCAAAAGCCTTCCGGCAGTACTTCTGTCAGACGTACACCGAGTTCAACCAATCGGCGATTGAAGAGTTACAGTAATCTTAACAACAACCTTGACAGCCCCGGACTGCGCTCATCGGGATCTGCCCGCCCCCGAAATGGCAGCCCAAATGCCTCCACCAGATCGAGGGGTTCTGTGCGTGGCCGAAATCGCAACGAGTATATCTCGGATCTACAATCTACCGAGCTGGGCAGCCAGACCATCACAGTTACTCATCTAATACCAGCGGAGGTTACCAGTGCCGGTTGTTAACGGGCAAGTCACCGAATACAAAAATATAGTGACTGCTAAGACCAGCACCGAGATTCTTGGCCCACATCAATACACTCAAAGCGTGGGAACCAATGGCCAGACTTCCATATTTCTAACGCGCGAAGACTCCAGTGTGAATGTAGCTGGTGTTACCGAGCTCACGCGATATCTCCTTCACGATTCGTCGACTACGACGGTAACGTTTACTCCCACTACCATCCGTGGCCGTAAAACATCGTTCTCCCACGTCCTTCCGTCCACAGTGTACTCTGTGGAGAGCCTTGTCTCTACAATACAGCCACAGATATCTGCCAACGCACCGCTCGCTAACATTTTGCTGTCCCAGCTACTTTTGGGAAATCTCAATTTACCGGCCAACCCCCTAATAGGTGCGCTTGGCCAGCAACCGGATGCAGTTGGAATGCCAGTCGTAGCACCCACACCTATCCAGGCAGTCACCGAGTTTCGTACCCATACGTCCACCTACGTCACCACCATCTTCGATGGCAAGTCTACGATCGTGCCTATCACGTTCCAGGGCAAGAAAATCCTTACCACTGTCTACGATACGACTGCACAAACAATAACGGCCACAGAATATAGTGTCGACACGATAATAAATACACCAACGCAGCAGCAGCAACTACAGCAGCAGTCCATTGGTCAGGTGGCGCAGGTTAACAGTTTGCTGCTCCAGCAGCTACTTCTTCAGCAGCAGCAGCAGACGCCACAGAGCCAGGCGATATCACATACGTCATCACCGCGAATATTTTTGAGCGATAATCTACAAGACTTGGAAGATGCTGCTCGTTCGGGAACTGAACTGGACGGCCGCGACAATATAGATGATATAATTGCACCAGTCACTGACAGTGAAATGCAACAAAGCAAGAGTGGTCGCAAGAAGTCTCGAAAGACAGGAAAGGGCCACAAACGAAACAAACAATCGCAGCTGTTACCCCAAGAAGAAAACAGTGTGGTAACGCTTTATGTTTCAGGCCGCAGGCCAGGCGAATTTAGCACCGTTCTATCCACGGTGCAGAACGGTTATGACCATGCGGCATCCTTACAAAAACGACAAGCCGTTGCTCAAATGCAGCAGACGGTGTCGCTAGATAGCCCAGAGGACTTATACCAGTCCGAGGGCAGTGAAGCCGTCCAATTGTACTTACCACTCAAGCCCCCAGCAGAGACAAACCCGAAGTATTATCAGCTGCAGCTTGAGCAAAATTCTCTTCTCAACGATTTCGGTGATGGCAAAGAGCCGCAAGGTCGAACTGCATCGTTGGAAAGCATTGTGGGCGATGTTGGTCTTTGGTATGCCAAGACTTCGTCCCAAGCATGGATGGCGGCATCGACAATTGATGCCGGCTCCTCTGGTAGCACGAACTCGCTACATTTTTTAGTCTAAATGACCTCGCTGAGTTGTCCCCACTACAGTTGCAGGTCACAAGAGTCTGTTTTACTAAACTCTGCACAAGGAATATCAGATCCAATCCCTTAGAAACACACACAAGATCGAAACGAGAAACCTTTCCAGATTTGGCTTTTACCAATTCAAATACGACAGAGAAGTCACACAGGCGTCGCCTGCGTAAAGTGGTTGTGCGGCGCAAACCCCTGGAAAATGTCCCATCACTAGTCAATAATCAAAATAGCAACGGCAGTCTTCCCACTTCACAGACTTCGCAGCCAAAGAAACATCGTGTGGTAATATTTAAGCATAGAATTGCCAACCATACCCTTACCAGTGCCTGGAGGCAATCAGGCATAAAGAAACCTAATCGAACAGGCGAGAGCGAACAGCGCCTGCTGCCGTCAGCGGCTACCACTGTTCTACCCCAGAGCCGTCGTAAGAGCAGGACCAAAATCCCGAAAAAGCGAAAGCAAAAGCAGATCACACACCAATCAGCAAGCACTCAGACCGTACTGGACGTATCGACAATTACATCAACAAGCACTGAACTTCATACTCGAACGTACACATATATTGTAGACCGCGTACACGATGACCAACACGAAGTGCAGTCCAAATCAACCTTCAGTCGGGTCATTACCCGAACAGTGCCGTTCACACTGACTATCACATCTAGCCACTTAACCGTAGTTTCAGTTATGCCGACACATATGCCGAGCAGCCCATACGTCTAATGCCGTTATACCGACCGAATGCACAACTAAGTGTACGTTTTTCAAGACCAGATAAGGAACTAATGTGTAAGCTTAATGTTAAATAATGAACTTATTTGTAATACTCTTAACATAGTGTGTTTGTATTTCATACTGGGTCTACTCTAAATGTATATATAAATCAGGGATCGTACCGATTACAATTTTTAAAAAAAAATACTGCTTAAGGATTATTTACTGATTTTTTCCATTAAAATTATAAATAACTTAAATTTTAATTTAAATATTAAAAATTGTGATATAAAAAATATTTTTCAACTTGTATTTAAAATAATTTAAATTTTCAACTTTTTTTAGAAAATGATACGTACTAACTATTTTTTGATTTTTATTGTTTTACAAATAAAAAATCAAAATTATCTAGTATTTTTTATTAAAAAATCGAAAATATCAGGACAGAAAATCGGTCAAGTCCGACTATATTACACTCTTTACCAACGAAAGTGTATGCTCATATCTAACTTGCTGTAACTTGCTTGCTCATATCTCGACATCTCGATCGATAAATGATTTTGAATTCCAAATACGTCCAAAAGATACGATCCTTCTATCTGTAAAACTGTGGGAGATATAACATTTTTTATACCCTGTTCCCATTGTTGTGCGAATGTATGTAACAGGGAGAAGGAAACATTTCCGACCCCATAAAGTATATATATTCTTGATCAGCATGAACAGCCGAGTCGATATAGCCATGTCCGTCCGTCCGTCTGCCTGTCTGTATGAACGCGTCGATCTCAGAGAATTTAAGAGATAGAGCCATAAATTTCGCATGAAGGTAGATTTATGCTGTACGCAGATCAAGTTTGTTTCAGATTTGGAAAACTCCACCCCGTCCTCCTTTTATCCCTAAAAAACCAAGACCTCCTCTAGACATCCTAGACCTAAAAAACCGTCAGATCCACAATTTAGCACAATTAGTTAGAGCCTCGTGGTTTAGTATACGTCAAGCTGGGCCCAATATCTATCTATTCTGAAAAGTACAATCAGATCGGACAAAAATCACCGGAGTTATTAGCGAAACAGTTGAGCTGATCGTTCGTATGGGAGCTATATGATATAGTCATCCGATTTGGCCAAAAATTTAATGTTTAATTATGTGAAAGCATGTGAAACAAACAAGTACAAAATTGCAGGATGCTACCATTAAAAACAAAAAAGTTTTTCTAACTAAGACTGTTTTTCAGACCTATCTTTTGTATGGCAGGTATACCATATAGTTGTCCGATTTTAATAAAAATTGGTGGGACTTAAAAAAAAACATATAAAACCTACGATTACAAAGTTTGGAGACGTTTCCATTGAAAAGAAACAAGTTTTTCATCCTAAAGCTAGTTTTCCGACCGATTGTTCCTATGGGAGCTATGAGATATAGTCATCCGATCCGGTCGGTTCCGACATATTAGTAGTGTGCAGCAAAAAGAAGACTCTGTGCAAAATTTCAGCTCGATAGCTTTAAAACTGAGAGACTAGTTTGCGTAGAAACAGACAGACAGACGGACGGTCAAAGCTCAATCGACTCAGCTCGACACCCTCAAGAATATATACAGTTTCTGGGGTCGGAAATAAATATTTCTATGCGTTGCAAACTTCTGCGCAAAATTATAATACCCTTTGCAAGGGTATAAAAAGGAACTATCAGTCATCCTCTGCAGGTGCAAAGCTTAACTAGGAGGCCTTGGAGGTTAACGAGGTTTTTATAATTTTAATGCGAGGCAGACCGGTCAAGTTGATTACTTGAGCTCAACGACCAAATGTTCAATACAATCCACGTGATCATTTTGCAAAGAGCTCATAAGCGTGGGATCAGCTTGAAACACCAACGATTTGAATTCTATTTTTATTTTCGATCATTTAATAAAAACTACGAGATAACTATTATTTTTAGTTTGTAAAGTAAAAACAGCGAAATAATTTGTATGTTTAGTTTCTGCAAAAAAATTGAAAAAAATGTTTTTTTATATAAATTTAAAAATAATGCTTATGTCACAAATTTTATATTTTTAAATTAAAAGTTAAGAATTAAATTTGATTTCTTTTATAAGAAAAAAATGTGCTATTTTGAACTCAAAAAAAGTATGTTTGGCTCTCTTCTTTTAATTTTTTCATCACATAACCCTTATTTGCGATCCCTGATATAAATTAGCAGTATGTATCTATAATCTGTGCAATGGCACTACCCATAAGCTAGATCGTGTTTGTATGTACATATTTGTAGTATATATATATACATTTTTGCCAATAAAATGATTTTTGTTTTGTACAATTGAGACCTTCCTTTTATCCCTAGGAACAAACTAGATACGCGGCGAAATATCAAACGAAATATATATAGTTTGATCAGCACTATTTTCCACTTGTGTTGTATGGTACATAAGCGAGTTTAATTGATTGTACATTTACCTTTATTGGCCGGTGACTAGTTTCATCAGTGCACAATTCGTTCGGATGTATCCATGTATATAGACGTGTCTGTACATATTCATACCCCTACATTCCATTTTATGAGATTCAGCCAATAGGCAGCTATCCAGTGTTCACATCTGCAATGAAAACTCTTTTAAAATCGATGCAGGATACCAAAATAAGCACGTTGAGCCCTTCAATGCACACGCAAAAAGCGAATCAGCTGAAACTAGGTACCACCTACCTGCCGACGTTGAAGATGTGTCTGAGAAAAGCTGGGACGAGGCGAGATATAATCTTGCAACGCACGTTATGTCCAATGGAGTTGAACTGATAATTGCCAGTGAAAAAGTAAAGCATGTGGAAAAACAAGTCTCAATCCCCCACAGTCAGATGGTGTCCTTGGCACAGAGCGCTCAAAAACCTCTCACTCTTGCTCCAAGCACACTGAAGAACCAGATGATTTTGGCCATGCCCTCGTCAAAGCAGGTAACTGACATATGTTCTCTAATTCGTTGTGCTACTAGAAACTCCGACCATCCTTATGTCTTAGGACAAGTTTACAATTCCCATCAACGATAATCAGTTCATCACAAAAACATGTCTTACCACTTACACATATCGCACCACCTACCTTGAGAATGGAAGCACCACTGTGGAAAGTAAGGAGCGGGTGATATCGAATCGACACACCGAAGAGCGAAACTATCTGCGTGCCACTACCATTTCGCCCACTGATGTGACTCTCTCACGGGTAAGTCGATCCACATACTTCCAAAATTTTCTAAAAATTAATTAAACCCTTGCAGAAGTATTATAGTCTCCGACCACATAAAGTCTATATATATTTTTGATTAGCATGAGGAGCTGAGTCAATATAGCCATGTCCATCTGTCCGTCCGTCTGTTTTTTAGCGATTTCCTCCGTCAGTTTGAAAGCTATCGCGACCAAACTTTGCGCGAAGTTTGTTGCTAACTCCTCAGTCAGTTTTAAAGCTATTTGGTGGCAAACTTTGCACGAAGTCTTCTGGTCCAAATACGCTGCACATTTGTCGGAGCCGGCTGGATCGGATGACTATAACATATAGCTGCCATAAGAACGACCGGTCGAAAATCTAGTTCTAGTGAGAAAAACTTGTTTGTTTTTAATGCAAACGTCTCCAAACTCTGTACTTACTAGTTTTTAATACTTTCCATAATTCTGCCAAATTTGGTCGAAATCGGACATCTAAATGGTATAGCTGTCATACAAAAGTAGAGTCAGAAAAGTAGTCTTATTTGGAAAAACTTGTTTGTTATCAGTGGACATGTCCTTCAAATTAGTTAAATAACGTGCTGCTAGGGTATACAAACTTCGGCCGAGCCGAAGTTAACTTTTCTCTATTTTTTATACCCGTTACTCGTAGATTAAAAAGGGTATACTAATGTCGTGCAAATGTATGTAACAGGCAGAAGGAAGCATCTCCGATATCATAAAGTATATATTATATATTCTTCATCAGCATCAACAGCCGAGTCGATATAGCCATGTCCGTCTACCGTCCGTCCGTCCGTCTGTATGACACCTAGACCTCAGAGACTAGAAGAGCTAGAGCAACCAAATTTTAGATGTAAGCTAGTATTGTCTGTAGGCAGATCAAGTTTGTTTCAAATTTTAGCCACGCCCCCTCCCGCCCCAGCAATAAAAAATGTTGAATAACTCCCACAATTTTTTAAGATATCGAGCAGATTTTGCAGTGAAGTCTATGTGACCAATATCTACAATCTCACAAATTTTAAAAAGGATCGGATAATAAATGGCCGAGTTATCCGAGCCGCATGAAGTTTTTAAACACTAATTGAACTGAGTAACGGGTATTTTGAAGTCGGGCAGGGCCGACTTTAATTTACGCTCTCGTTTTGTTTTGTTAAAGTTTTGTAGTAGTAGTAGGGGGTAGTAGGCTACCAAAAAGTAACAAAATGGATGTAAAATAAATAATCAATCACGTAAAATAACTGGCTTTACAAAAAATGCTAATTGATAAATATGATATTAATAAATAAATTGATATAATAAACAAATATTTTTAGTTTTTGAAATTTATTTTTTTTTAAAATGCCCAAAAATTGATTTTCTAGACTAGAGCACCCCATTAACATTTTCTCTTTCTAATTTCTAGACCCCTCAGCTGGTAGTTGGCGTGTTTCCCACCACATATCATTATTATAACACAATAATGGATATTGAGGAGGGAAAACCCGAGCCGCTGGTTATCACATCCAAGTACACGGTTAAAAACACAGTCACTGGCCCAGAAGATTACATTTCCTATCTGCAACCCTCGGAAGAAGCAACACCGACGCAGGACACAAATACCTATTTCAGTCGCATAATCTTGACTCGAACGATTCAGGAAGAGCCCGATTTGCCAAGGATTGTATCTACTGAGAATATTCTTACTCAGGTGATCATTACGGAATCACTACCAGCTCGCGGAGCATTGGCGTTGAATTCTAGCCCCAATTACAATGATGCTGCTGCTACTTACACAGCTATGACGAGAGATGAACCCCACGACTTACATATTTATGCCACAAAAACGTTTCTAACGACATTCACATTTTACACTACTTTAGTGGATAGTAATCAGGCTGGACTGGGTTCAATTCTAGCTGCAACATCGATGACAGGAAACGAGATCGCCGAACTGTCTCCGTCGATCCATACGCGTGTAATAGAAAACATCGTCACCGACACTGTGGCCAGTTCACTACTAAGACCGGAGCTAATCTCCAAGTTTCGCACAGAATTGATGCAGAAAAAGGGAAAGGTGTTTGTGACAATGGCCACACTTTTGGGCGGACAAACTCTACAAGTGACAGCAGTAAAGATTTTAAGAGATTCACCCACGAAGACTGCTGTCAGTCGCACAGCTCCAGTGGACTCGAAATCGAAAAACAGTGACCGGACTTTGGCACTTAACCTAAGACCAAGCTCCGTACTAATAAAAAGCGTAGTGAAAAAGACCCAAGTGCTAAACGCTTTGACTCAAAATCATACGGCTTCCGCCATACCGGTTGACCTAAGCTTATCCGAATCCGAGAACAAGGACGTATACATCAAACCCTATCAAGAGTTTAAGCCGTTGACCCAGTCAGGGCCAGTTCAGCAGCTAATAGGAAACTTTGACTTGAAACGACTCCGTCCCATGCTAAATGCCATGGCTGATTTGCTGCAGAAGAACCTTGTGAAAAGACCTTTACCAGAACCCACTGGACAAACGCCAGGTCCAATTGGCAGTGAAAGCTCTGCAAGGAAAAATGTATCCACGCTGTCCAATGCTGAGAGGCCCGTTTATATACCTCTTCAGATAAACGGAAATGGAAAAATCGGTAGCACCAAGTCCCCCATCGAGAGCTACTCACAGACCGGCGCCAGTGGCGGTGTGAATAAGCTGACGGCGCATAGTCTACACATACATCCGCCTCTGGAGCTGCCGAACCTAACAGGTGACGATAACTGGCTGCTGCAGGCATCGAAGAATGTTTCCTATTATCGGCACTCACTGAGCAGTGCAGAAACATATCAGGCTTCATTGCTAAACAATGGCATTTCAATTCGACCGGGCGAGATTATAACTGCAAATGCTGATGTTATTATTGGCAGGCCGAGTGGCATTGATTTTCGAAGTGAAGACGGGAATGCCTCGTTAGCCTTTTCTCATAACATGCAGCATGGTGCAGCGCCGCTTAAGAAGAAAATGTCGCATCCCAACATTCCGCTGCTACTGCCGCCCCCTCAAGTACAGCCCCGCCCATATCCCATACCGCTTGTCACGGCCTCCAGCAACCACATCAATGTTAACTCTAATAGAGGAGCCGTGGATAACTATGACCATATACTTAAGCCACCTCCGCCCACAATTAACTCGCATTCCGTGTCCCCAAGCCAACCTTCAAAATATCTGCTGCGACATCCAGTGCCCTTGCTTTCTCCATCCCCTCCCATACCGGTACCGGTGCCTGGACATAACTTTAGATTGCGCTTTCCTCCCGAGAAGCAGAAGGACACACTTAGCGGCTATGGGAACCATATCTATGGGTCGCCACAAATCGCCAACTTGAACTCGGAATTGAGCAACAATGAGATTTTGGAGATAAGGCACATTCCCGAGATATTCAGCACTAGCCTGCCAGCGGTTACTAGTTATCCCACATTGGGTAGCAATCACTACTACTACAAGCCGATCCAGCTTAAACCAACTGTGACATATCGATCGCTTCCAGCTGCATCCACCTTCTCGGCTCTACTAAAAAAGGATGTGCTTAGCCATACCGTTAAAATGCACGCTCCACCACTGACGTTTAAAAAGGAGTCGGAAAATTTTCCAAATCCTATAGCAGTTCAGGGCCACGTGGCCCATTTACCCATGCCTTTGATTAAAATACCTCTAAACGAAGCCAACGTGGAAGTGCGCCTGACACCGCAAAATAACAGAGTAGTTATGGTGCCAAGTGACCAGCCACACTTAACTTCCGCCTACTACTCTAGCTCCGGTTTTGCTGGTGGCGGCACATTAAGAAAAAGAAATCAGAACGTCCTACATGACTTGAACTCATCATCTTATGGGTTGGCTGGCCGACCTGGGATTAAAATGAACTGGAGTCATTCTCCAGGTAGCTCTGATGATAAGTTTGTAGATCTATCAGCAGCAGATTCGAGAAAAACTCAGCTGATTCAGTCCCCAGTTATAAACAACGACAGAAACGTACATGAACTTATGCAAATTCAAGAGCTTCACAAGAACAACGAAGCATTTCCCACGGAGCTGGACCAAAAGGCAGCCTCTACTTCCTATGCCCTGCACCTGTCTAATTTGAGCTCCATAATCCCAGAATCTATTGACCGCGAGGCGGACAAACACAATTCACCTGGCAACTATTGGTTATCTGTAATTAAGGGTAACGATGGCTACCAGGGAAAACCATTTATGGCCAGAAATCAGACTGATTCACACAACAAAACCGCTTTAATGAATCATAGCAATGCTCATAAGATCTTTGTGGCCAAAGGAGAGCACTTTCACTTGCGACCATACACAGAATCTATGATAGACGGTAGCCAAACGGAAACTATGCGAACTAATGGTGCACCTTTGGAGTTATCCACAACAAGTAATTCAGATTTTGCCACACATTTGTTGCCATCAGCACCTAAGCCCTCTTTAAACTTGCTCACACTAAAGTCAACAGAAAAGTTTGTTTTCGGACTGCAACCAACGGTACTGTCAGCTACGTCAACCGATTCCAACACATACTCTACAATATCAAGGCAGGTCTCAACTTCAACTTCGCCAGACTACCACGATTTTTCAATGAAGCCCAGTCCCAGTCCAAGCTTAGCAAGACCACCACCAACAAGAAAGTTCTCAACCATCAACGCCAGCAGGCCCAGGAATAGTTGGTTGCAAACACCAAAAGAGAAAATCGACAAGCTGGAGCCCTCGGAAATCCCAGAGTCCAGCCTTGGCTCAACTGAAAAAATTGCGCATAACTCAAAGGTAGTTGCAACCGGTGTCTTACATTCTTACAAACCGCAAAGTTCCATTACGTCTGCGAGACCAACCAGCACGAAGAAACTTAAAGCAAATGACTCACTTACTATCCCTCCACCACCTAAGCAAGTTGATCTAACCAAAAGTGTGTTGTCTAGTCCTAACCGAATTGCATTAGAATCTTCAGAGTCAGGAGTAGTTGATATGTCAACAAGTGCAAGTACAAGTGCAGTTGGCAGTAAATTAATTAATTCTTCGACTAACCAAAGCGATTTTCCCAAATCGACAGTGCATAAGACAGAAGGTCTGCGACAGTCTCCGACCACAAAAACTGTGGCATTCCCAACGCATTCTCATCGCAGCAGCATATCCAAGATCACTAAAAAGGTCATCCAGCCATCGATACCCAACTCCCCCTTGGAGTCTCGCAGTAAAGGGACAAAAATTCGTGTAAATAGTAACAGAAACCAGTCTCTAAAACCAACCATTGCTCCTTCGACTAGTCCAACCACACCGATCGTACCCACATCATTGCATGAAAGCAATCTACCTAAGCAAGCTGTACAATCGGTAATCGAATCAATTGGTAAGGCCACCATAGATGTGCACCATCTGAAACCGAATACAAAGAATACTTATCACAAGAACGAAAATCTAATTAAAACGAGCGATGACGTAGACGCCATAGGCTTTTATCCAGATATTCTTCCAGACTACGAGACTGACGTGGCTTTTGAAAACGCAGCTAGAGATGAGGAGATTCTTCCAGCCATCGACTCCAACAGTGTGCTTTTAGGTGGTGTTTTGATCGAAACATCGCCTAAAACGCACTACGTGAGAAACGCCAGCACCGCCCACAACAGCGCTTGCACTCCCGCTTGTAAGTCAAACAAAAATGAAATATGCATCACTCTCACTTTTGGATCCGAAACTGAAAGCCACTGCGACTGTCGACCGGGCTTTGCTCGCATGTTCCCGGACCGTCCGTGCAAGCGTATGTTTCACCTAAAATTGTTTCCCAGTGTGTTCATTCCTCACGTCTATGTTTTGAATTCCAGCTACCTACACCTATGAACTGCAAATCGAAACGAGTCGAGTGGGAAACTATGTGCTCAAGTTCAGCGATGCACTCAAAAGTAACTCTTCCACTGAATATCGCCAACTCAGCTCCATAATTCTAGACGCGGTCGACCGCATGATAATGCAGTCGGACTTTCGGGATGTGTACCATGGGGTGCAGCTTCGAAGCTTCTCCCCCGACCAGGACGAGGCCGTAGTTGGTGGGTTTCTGCTACAGCTATCGGAGAACAGTGACGAAAGACGACTGGAGAACGTTTTCAAGAAGTACCTGCGCCAAAGCAACTTTAGCATAGGCGGCACCGAGCTGTATACCTCAAAGAAGGGCATCAACTTATTGGCCATCAGGGGTAAAAGCAGTGTGTCGCCATGCGGCAGAATCAAATGAAAGTGGCCAACCAACCATCTTATTTCTTTCAGACTTTGACGAGTGCAGCCACGCAGAGTTCAACGATTGCTCAGCCAACGCCCACTGCTTCAACTTGGTGGGCAGCTACACCTGCAGCTGCAACGATGGCTTCATAGATATTTCAGAGAACGCCGTTTATTCGGGTCGCCAGTGCTCGGACAATATTATTGGTTGCGATAAATGCAACTACCATGGCAAATGCATACCGACGCCAGAGGGGAACATAAAACGGAATGAGACAGCGACCACGGTGTGCAGGTGCTTTGCCTGGCATGCGGGAGCAACATGTCAATTGAATCTTAAGATTCTTCTCATCTGTCTCATTGCCATTGGCACCGTGTTGCTCATTTTGCTGCTGTTTTGCCTCCTTCTGGTGTACATAAGGCGAAGGAACTATGGCGGCAACACAAGCAGCCCCATTTTTATTACAGCATCTACCATACACCCCAGTATGCTGTCCACATCCAGCAAGAAGTCTCGATTATCGGCCTCGCTAATCGAGAGATCTAGCATGGACAAGCATGCCATTTTAAATGACTCCAACAGTGAGTCCAGTCACAGTTCAGCTTCCTATTTGCACAAGGTAAGGCAGGGGTTGTCCCAAGGATCAAACCGACTAGGCTTCTCACATTGTTTATTCTACTGGCCCCCTTCCCAGGAATCTATTGAAGGCAATGTGAGGAAAGAAAAAACCGAGCCAGTATACAAATACAAGAACAAGCCCTTGCGGAACAAATATGACGCCCTGCACCCAAGAGAAACAGCTGCAGAGCAGCCACATACCGCCACTCACTCGATGCTTTCAGCTGGTCAGGTTGTAGTGGATCCGGAGCAGGCCGATCGATCACTGACTTTTATGATACCACGTGCCAAGTACTACCACCCCTCTGTATTCCAACACTCACAGCTGATGCAACACCACCAACTCGCAATAGCGAGGCAAAGCAATAACCTAGAGTCTCCCTTCGCAAGTCAAGCGGACTTTTCCACGTTTACCGACAAGTCAAAGCAGCAGAAGATGCCAACTGGATTGAGTCTGGGACCCTCTTCCAAGGACTGCACCGTGCCCATTAGTGCGTTAGTTTCTGCGGGCTTTGAAGTGTCAGCAATTGTTAGTGATCACGTCGTGGGTTCCGGCTCCGGGACCACAGCAGACACATTGGACGCGAATGGATCACATGGGGCGCGCTCCTATGACGAAACAACAGTTCAGGCCGTTAGAAAATCTATGAGTTCGAACTTCGACATGCAAGCCGATAGCCATACAAACGAGGTAACTAAACAAAGCAAAAATCGAAAGCGTAAGTTAAGACCGGCCATTCCCGGGCTTGGTATACCCTTTAGCAGTGCTGTGAGCACTGATATTTAATTATTTATTTTCCTTCCATTTAAATTCATCCTGATAAATTTCCCGTCCACTAATTATTCTGTGGGAGATATGACTTTTTTCCAAATTGCGGGGGCGGAAGGGGCGTGGCCAAAATTAAAAATAAACTTGATCTGCCTGCAAGTATAAGAAGCTTTTGTCCCATACACGCCAAACCTCTATCTCTTACCATCTCTGAGATCTGTGCGTTCATACGGACAGACATGGCTATATCGACTCGGCTGTTGATGCTGATCAAGAATATATATACATTTTATGGGGTTGGAGGTGCTTCCCTTTGGCTATCACATACTTTTGCGGTACAGAGTATAATTACATTGAGAAATTGAAACAAGAGGCATCAACAAAATAGAACAGAAGCTTTTCGATAAATTCGAATGTTGCCACTTAAGGAGCTTGTGGCAATGGTTCTGCTTTGCGCTTCAAAGGCAGATGACCTTTTGATATTAAAAGATCTCTCAACTCAGTTAGTTAATTCCGATTAAAATATTTTAAATTGGCATTGAAATAAAACAATGCTAGTTCGCTAGAAAGTTAACTTTGGCTCGGCCGAAGTTTGTATACCCTTGCAGCACGTTTTTAAACTAATTTGAAGGACATGTCCACTGATAGCAATCAAGTTTTTCCCAATAAGACCTCTTTTCTGACTCTACTTTTGTATGACAGCTATACCTTATAGATGTCCGATTTCGACCAAATTTGGCAGAATTATGGAAAGCATTAAAAACTAGAAAATACGGAGTTTGGAGACGTTTGCATTAAAAACAAAAAAGTTTTTCTCACTAGAACTAGTGAGAAAACCGTCAGATCCACAATTTTTAAGTTAGAGCATCGTGGTTTAGTATACATCTAGGTAGGTCCAATATCTATCTAATCTGAAATCAGAAATCAATCAGATCGGACAAAAAACACCGGAGTTATAAGTGAAGCAATTGAGCTGATAAGAGCACCCCCCAGTTGTTGGTCAGGACTAGAAACAATTGTTGCCTACATTCCGGATGACAATTTCATAGCCGTTACAAAAACCGGTTACATTCATCTTCAAAAATTCAAGATCAAATAAATTAAAACAAATGAACAGGGTATTTTGTAATCGGGAAACTCGACTGCAGCGCCCTTATTCGAATTTGGTTCAGTGATTTTTGTATTAAATTGATGGACCTTATTAAGTCCGTCGTATTAAAAAGAGGTAAGCATCTAAAAGTTTGGCACAGATTTCCTTGTACCTAGCTATATCATACTTATATTCGTTTTAGCATACAAATCCGGGATATACTAATCTGATATCTCTAAATATTTCGAGCTTATATGATAAAAAAGGATTGCTTCTACTTGAGAACAGTAGAGAATTTTTAAAGCGGAGGTTGTAGGACAGCGTACGACTCATCAATTTACGTTTAAACTCGCCCATCTATGTTTATTATTTATAGGAGGCAAATACCATGGCCGAGAGAGATTTGGGCTCCACATTTTTACTGCCGCACACGCACCTTTACAAGCCAGACAAGGTGAGTGGTTCCTTAACTAAATGAGTCATCATGTCACATCTGTGATTTCTAATAATCGTTGTTTCCCCAGATGGAGAGCGACTTATCCGGATTTGACTCTATTTAAATACCGAGGACAGACCACAAGGCCTGGATTCAGTAGAACGTGTAAATACTTAGGTAGACCAACAACAGCTCGGCCAGTCTCGAGCTTAGATAAACGCGCAGCATTTTATTCGCCTGTGCGGGCCAATATTTTATAAAAGAATTCATAAATTATCCTACTGAGCTTAGCCAAATGCATTTATACACATTACATTAGATTAGTTATAATTTGTTAGTACATTCGATAGCAACTCCATTCTTTTATGAGACAAAGCACGATTTCCATCGAAGCGATGGGGAAAGAAAACGTGATCTGCTGATGTACATAATAGAATAGAACGTTAAGACAGTCTCTTGTATTTATTGAACCCTTTTTTATGAATTAAGAATTTGGATAACCTACTAATGTGCCAAGTTGTTTTGTTTGTAAGTGTGGACGGAAATAAATATACATACTTATATGCATTTAACTATAGCCCTGATGGAATAATAATAAAGACGTTTTAAGTTTAAAAACGTTCAATCAAAAGTTGCAACGATGGCATCATACTGAGATCATTCAAGTGAACCGGGTGAGCTACAACAATATATAGTGGACTATGCCCGTGTCCTACTACCTAAGTCAACTACTGTACCTGTTCGCATACAAAGGCTCAGGTGATTACATATTCAGCCAACCAGCCACCCCTTACAAATATGCTGCACTGAGAACGGTGGGGAGGGGGTGGAACGACAGGTGCTAGCACTAGCCAAACGGTTGCCTAATGTCCAGCACGAAACGAGTACGGGTTGAAATGGGGTTGCTTTTAAGGCCATCGCCACATCGCTAGTTTACATGGACACTGGTCGATGGTCGGTCGTTGGTCGTCGGCTAGGATATGACGTCTCTGGACAGTTGGCCAGGGTGAAGGAAATGGCTCTCTCTCGCTCTCTCTTCTAGATGTAGTATATATTGTGGGCCCTTCCAGTTGAGCGTGCGTTTCCCAGCTCAAGCCCAAATTGAGTGTCGCACAGTCCAACTCTATTTCATGTGACCAATTCTGCTAGTAGTACCAAACGCTGCCACCTACCAATCTTGCTCGATATTTCGAACGAAAATGGGGTTGCTGTTGGCCCGCTGACCAAAGCTAAAGGTACAGGTGCAAAGGCGTTGAATCGACCTGCAGTCTATTTCAAACAGCTCGCCCGGAACGGTTAAATATAAGTATTTTAGCAGCACAAATCGAGAATAATAATTTCCTGCTTATCTAGCAGTTGTAATAAAAGAGAAGTTGTCTCTTGGTAGGTAACCCAATTTTGTGCGAATGGATTTTATTATTTGTGTAACCGGAAAGGAAAATAGTGATTCCAGAGATATGTTGGAAGGGCTAGTTTGCGAAACTACTCTACACCGAATGACTCATATAAAAACGCATCTTCTGTCACCTAGAATAGCTCCGTAATAAAATGTGTCCATTCCCCAAATTAAAAAATTAAAAAACTACGCAGAAGCTCGCATGGATCTAATTGAAATCCACATGTAACATAATATCGCTATTCGAATAATTTGAATACCCTAGCGGAGACTTAATCAAAAGGCTGTACACTGAGAAAAAAAAAGCAATCTATAACCTAGATTGTAAAGCTTTTAATTTTAATAAAAAAGGAATTACCAAACTTTAAATGAGACTGAAAATGCCAAACTTAAGATTTATCATATCCCAACTTACCTATCAAGCCCCTTACAGTTCTCTGTGAAGCTTCAACTAAAACAAGAAAGAGAGTCGGTCAAGCCCGACTATAACATACTCTGTACCAATAAAATTTGTCATTTGATCATAACTCGAAAACCGTTCATCCGATCTTCTTCATTTCTTTGGCGGATCGATAAGTTATCCTAATAACTAAATATGTCCGAAAAAAACAAGCCATCTATCTTCAACGAGAGCGTAAGTTAAAGTCGGCCCTGCCCGACTTCGAAATACCCGTTACTCAGCTCAGCTCGGATAAGTATGCAACATTTTTTTTACTCGGCCATTTATTATCCGATCCTTTTGAAAATTTGTGAGATTGTAGATATCGGCCACATAAACTACACTGCAAAATCTGAGCACGATATCTTAAAAATTGTGGGAGTTATTCAATATTTTTTATTGCGGGGGCGGGAGGGGGCGTGGCCGAAATTTGAAGCAAACTTGATCTGCCTACAGACAATACTAGCTTACGTATAAAATTTGGTTGCTCTAGCTCTTCTAGTCTCTGAGATCTAGGTGTTCATACAGACGGACGGACGGACGGACGGACAGACGGACATGGCTATATCGACTCGGCTGTTGATGCTGATGAAGAATATATATACTTTATGATATCGGAGATGCTTCCTTCTGCCTGTTACATACATTTGCACGACTTTAGTATACCCTTTTTACTCTACGAGTAACGGGTATAAAAATGTGGGAGATATGACGTTTTTTCTAAATTGAAAATAAACTTGATCTGCCTGCAGACATAAGAAGCATATGTCCCATACATGTCAAACCTCTATCTCTTACCATCTCTGAGATCTGTGCGTTCATACGGTCAGACAGACGGACGGACTGACAGACGGACAGACGGATATGGCTATATCGACTCGGCTGTTGATGCTGATCAAGAATATATATACTTTATGGGGTCGGAGATGCTTCCTTCTGGATGTTACATACTTTTGCACAAACTTATAATACTCTATGTACCTACGGTACAGAGTATAAAAAGGCATAGCCATAAAAGCATACAAAACTGCCCCTCTCTTACCAGCACCAAATTTGAATATGTGATGACCACCAGGGAGAAGCTCGCTCTCCTAAATTTTTAGTCTGATAGTCGCTATTGGAGTGGAGTTACGAGTTCGGAAAGTTAATTCAAAAAACTGGTTTCTCTCAAGAACGGCTTAACCGATTTGGTTGAGCTAAATATAAATGTAAGTGTTCAGAACACGATTCCAAAAATAATTTTTGTACAATTTTGTCACCAATTCAAAGGCCCAAAATATATAATTGAATATTAGAATGATTTTTTATACCCGTTACTCGTAGAGTAAAAAGGGTATACTAAAGTCGTGCAAATGTATGTAACAGGCAGAAGGAAGCTTCTCCGATATCATAAAGTATATATATTCTTCATCAGCAATAACAGCCGAGTCGATATAGCCATGTCCGTCTGTCCGTCCGTCCGTCCATCCGTCCGTCCGTCCGTCCGTCCGTCCGTCCGTCCGTCCGTCCGTCTGTATGAACACCTAGATCTCAGAGACTAGAAGAGCTAGAGCAACCAAATTTTATACGTAAGCTAGTATTGTCTGTAGGCAGATCAAGTTTGCTTCAAATTTTGGCCACGCCCCTTCCCGCCCCCGCAATAAAAAATATTGAATATCTCCCACAATTTTTAAGATATCGTGCTCAGATTTTGCAGTGTAGTCTATGTGGCCAATATCTAAAATCTCACAAATTTTCAAAAGGATCGGATAATAAATGGTCGAGTTAAAAAAATGTTGCATACTTATCCGAGCTGAGCTGAGTAACGGGTATTTCGAAGTCGGGCAGGGCCGACTTTAACTTACGCTCTCGTTTTTACGTTGTAAATCAATTGCTACAAAGTTTGGTGGCGATAGCTTTAAAACTGTCGGAGGAGATAGCATAGAAACAGACGGACAGACGGTCAGACAAACATGGCTATATCGACTCAGCTCGTCATGCTGACCAAGAATATATTATATATACTTTATGTGGTCGGAAATGCTTCCTTCTATGCGTTACAAACATCTGGACAATTTAAATATACCCTCTGCAAGGGTATTAAAAAAAAAATGAATAAATATAAACATATATAAAAGAAGCTAGATTTTTAAATGAATTGTCCCGTCATTGTTAAAAGATATACATTTTTTTCCTTTGTTGAATAGATAAATGCGCCGTGGTATGCTTGAAATCACAATGAAATGTAATTTTCTGATTTCATTACGAATTTACAATCCAACTTTAAATGTAAATATAAAGCAAGGATTTCAGGCCTTACCTATACTTAATTTCACAAACATTTCTCTAATGATAGAACAGTTCAACTCAGAAAGGGCAGTTTCTAGACTAGACAAGTATTTCGCCATTAGCGGCCAATCGGCAAAAAGGTAAGAAGTACGTTTTCAAAATGGCGGTTGTGAAACTCTTTACGACCGCTCGCAGCTCTCTTCCAAAAGGCTGCCCCCAAATTCATGCGGGAGCCAATCCCGCCACCGTTGCCCAGACACCCCCTCCCTTCGTGACGAAACGACGAGAACCAATGACGGGAGTGGAAAGTTCTTTTTTGTTTATTTGTTCCATGCTGGAATGCAATGGAAAGGCCATTCCTATGTGGTTACAAAGAACAAATATTTATTTAAGTACGGACTTTTTTTGCATTTTACAAAGCAATTTAAGCTGGACAATCATTTTCGTGTTACTCGCTTGAATGTGAACAACAATGCCAACATTCCAGAGATTTTCTACCAAAAGAGTTTTACAAAGTTCCGAGGCATGGATACAAAAAGGAAAAAATTGTTGGGGGTGGTTCACAACAGACTCAAACTTTGGTAACGAGGCTTGTTCAAAATGTATCTCGAATTTTGAGATTTTTCAACGGATCGTAACGATTGCAATTTGTAAAATAAAAACGAGCAAGCTAAGCTAACTTCGTCTGTTCCGAAGTTTTCATACCATTGCAAGTGCTCGCTTAAATATTACAAAAATAATCTTTTTCCCACTGGCCCATTTATTTGATAACATACATTTGCTCGACTTTAATATACACTTTTTTCTGTCCAAGTCTGTAATATAAATTAAAGAAACTGCAAGCGTATATAAACGTAGGACGAGCCGAAGTTAGCTTTTCTCAGTTTATGTATGTGTTTAACACGCTTTATGTCTATTGCAAGTAGGCCCAACATCGTCACTAAACTGGCACAATGATAACCCAAGGCACGCGAAAGTTATTCGACGGCAGCGATGCTCCTCTGAAACCATATCGACGAGTCGATCTCAATGCTCTACAAACACAAACTGACGACTCTGACGAGGAGCGTGAACTGACCAATCTCAACTGGCTTTTGCGCAACCAAAACTTGACGTGGCCAAAAACAATAGACACCAGCACCGAAGACGATACGGACACAAATTTAGCCCAAGACTTGGATCTAGTCATTGGCGAGACTGTGGCCAATGGAAGTCCCAGTCGTAGTCCTGAACAGAGGCAAAAGCCGTTGCAGCTAGTCCCGACGAAAAGATACGCTGCCCGATCACTGGCTGCGGCCGACTTGAGGAAACCATCAACCGCAACTGCAGCCGCACCTACCAAGCGCCCCACTCCCGCTGAGCGGTACGACATATTTATCAGCAAAATTAAACGGTAAGCGACCAATATTAATTCATAGCTAATTGGGGCATTATAAGGTGTTCCTAGTATTGGAAACTCATTTCACTTTGTTGAGTGCGCAAGACAAAGTCGGACGTGCAACGGCTTCGATATGTTTCATGAAGAATAACGATTCTGCTAAGTTTGTTCGAAATCGGACATCTATATTGTATAGCTGCCATAGAAAAGTAAGGTTAGAAAAATAGTCTTAGTAAGAAAACCTCTTTTTTTTTTAATGGTAGCAATATGTAGAACTAATTTTTCGACCGATCATTCCTATTCGACGACTTTGACAAAACTTTGAAGAATTGAGTGAAAGCTTTTAAAATAAATATATGCCAATTGTGAAGAGGCTTACATTAAAAACAAAAAGGGTTTTCTTACTAAGACTATTTTTATACCCTTGCAGAGGGTATATTGAAATGGTCCAGATGTTTGTAACGCATAGAAGGAAGCATTTCCGACCACATTAAGTATATATATTCATGATCAGCATGACGAGCTGAGTCGATATAGCAATGTCTGTCTGGGCGTCTGTTTCTATGCTATCTTCTCCGTCAGTTTTAAAGCTATCGCCACCAAACATTGCTCGAAGTCTTCTGGTCCAAATACGCTGCACATTTGTCGTAACCGGCCGGATCGGATGACTATAACATATAGCTGCCATAGGAACGATCGGTCGAAAAACTAGTTCTAGTGAGAAAAACTTTTTTGTTTTTTCTGCAATCGTTTCCAAACTCCATATTTACTAGTTTTTAATGCTTCTCCATAATTTTGCCAAATTTGGTTGAAATCGGACATCTATATAGTATAGCTGTCATACAAAAGTAGTCAGAAAAGTAGTCTTATTGGGTAAAACTGTTATGTTTTCAGTGGACAGTCCTTCAAATTAGTTAGAAAACGTGCTGCAAGAGTATACAAACTTCGGCCGAGCCGAAGTTAACTTTCCTCTATTTTTTTGTAGTAAAGTGAGTTTTCGTAAACTTTTGAAATGGAATTCCTATAATTCATTTGAATATCTTTAAAATCCTTAGAAGAATGTCTAAAGTTTATTATGTTGGATTTCCAGGTTTCGTCTATAAGTTCCTAGAGGAATGCCCTTCGAAAAGAGAGAATGTCAGCTAGAAAAAAATATGTACCATGCATCTTACCTACCCTATTTATCATTTTACAAGAGAAAACACTTCTGTGCAAGATTGAATTAAAAAATTTAAGATGTAGTCTACTAGAGGAAAAAGTTCAGATTGGTAACAGGTTTATGGGGAGTTCGGCGGCATCGCTAAATATTTAGAGGGTCGAACGAAAAGTATAACGAGAAAGCTAAGCTAACTTCGTCTGTGCCGAAGTTTTTATACCCTTGCAAGTGCTCGCTTAAATATATTCAAAAAATACTCTTTTTCCCATTTTCCGACCGATCGTTCGTATGGGACCTATATGATATAGTCATCCGATTTGGCCAAAAATTTGTAAAATTATGTGAAAGCAAGTGAAACAAACAAATACAAAATTGCAGGATGCTACCATTAAAAACAAGAAAGTTTTTCTATTTAAGACTGTTTTTCAGACCTATCTTTTGTATGGCAGCTATACCATATAGTTGTCCGATTTTAATAAAACTTGGTAGAATTATAAAAAAAACATAGAAAACCTACGATTACAAAAACTAGTTTTCCGACCGATTGTTCCTATGGGAGCTATGAGAATAGTCATCCGATCCGGTCGGTTCCGACATATTAGTAGTGTGCAGCAAAAAGAAGGCTCTGTGCAAAATTTCAGATCTATAGCTTTAAAACTGAGAGACTAGTTCGCGTAGAAACAGACAGACGGCCTGACGGACGGACGGACGGACAGACGGACGGACAAAGCTCAATCGACTCAGCTCGTCAGCCTGATCAAGAATATGTATAGTTTATGGGGTCGGAAATGAATATTTCTATAATTCTATAACTTTTGGGCAAAATTCTAATACCCTTTGCAAGGGTATAAAAATATCTTTGGGAAACGATTTAAATTCCCAAAAAATCGTTGGGCGATTCCTACTAAAACTCGTCAGAGAACTGAACCGAACCGAACCGTTTTTATTTGTGGTTTTTGGTTCGGTTCAGCATTTCTGAACGAAAGTCAGTTGGGTTTGCGGTTCGCCAGCTGGAATAAGTGGTTCGGTTCGGTTCAAAACCGGTTCAGTACAGAACCGGTTTGCATCCCTGGAGTTTTGATCACTTTTGATTATTTTTTGGTAGTCGCAAATAGTCCCAACTATTTTTTTTGATTATTTTTACTCGTAATCAATTGGTAATCGAGAGAATCTGAAAATAATGGTAATTTAATGATTGCTCTTATTTAAAATAAACGTAGTCGAATATCTAATGATTATGATTAGTAATCATTATATAACAGCTATGCCTCGTATTAATCCGATTGTGTGCTTTCAGTGATTTGGTTGAGTACGAGAAGTTGGCATCCAAGTATGAGACGGATGTGATGGAGAAGCCGCCTTTCAATTACTCACACATCATTGGAATGGCAATGTTGGAAAATGGACGCGTCACGTTGCAGCAGATATGTTCATGGATCGAATCGAAATTTGCCTTCTTCCGAGTGCGCAAGAAGTGGAATGTAAGTAGAATTGTCCATTCCATGAACACTTCCTTATTGCTGTTCGTTTTAACTTGCCTTCACTTCACTATCACTCGTTTAACATTGAATTTTAATCTGTAAAAGTTTTTCTTCCTGGCTGCAACTTGCTGGTGACTTGCTCTTATATAACTCCAGGGTCTAAAATATATAATTACTCACAGCACCTTGCAGTTGCTTGCAAAATTTCCTGGTTAGTCGGTGATAACGATCTATTAATAGTATTGGGTGATTTTAATCCTCCCACTCTTTCTTGGTCAGTTTGTGGCGATTCGACTGCCTTAGTTCCATCCCTAATAATAATGGCCGATTTCTAGACTTGATATTTGCATGTGATATGTGTGAAGTAACAATTGCTCGCACTTCCCCCTTATCAATTCCAGAAGATTTTCATCAGCCAGCACTTGAACTTTATAACAATGGCTTAGGTCTCTATCCGAAAGTTATTGGTATCGTTGTTCTCAAAAAGCCAATTATGCAGAATTATTGGAGCCTTTAACACTCGTGGACTGGTCTTGCCTTGATGGCGTTAATCTTAACGAGGTTTGAAATATTTCTTTTATATTTGTTTTTACGTTAACTCACTATACACCATTCTTAAAAACAGAGCTACATCTGTTGACTTGGGCATGACCTACTTATTTGAAATCTTTCAGTCCTCTAATAACCTTGGTCCTATCTTTACATTACCTCATACATTTAAGCCCATAGTTCACGAATCTTACGTATTTCAGTGTCTTTCAGCCATAAATTAGCTCCTTTCCTTTCCTTCCTGATGGTGATGTTGATTCGTCACTCCTCCTAAGCCTACTGAACTGGAACGTACCCTGCAGAGCATTGTCTTTGCAAGTGTGCAGATCAAATTAGCCCGTCATGACCCTTTCGGAGTCTTGGGTGATAACCAAGGCTGCAATCCCGTCTGGAACCGAACTCTTGAGAACCGGACGGTTCGGGTATTTTGGGGTTCGAGAAACGGACCATGAACCAGGCGCATTATATTTTTGACTTCTCGAACCTGAACCCAAACCGGACCACTTTCTCGAAAAATAAAAAATGTTTAGTCATTTTTTTGAACGATACATCCAGGGATATTGGAATTCTACTTTTGCATTGCTATTTTTCAAGCGTAGTGTTAGGATAAGGTATGAATACTAAATTATAGGGAAAGAAACCATTTGAATGAAATCTACTTGGCCTTAAACAGGCGGAATAGATGACGAGATTCACATTTACATAGTGTCGATAAAAGATGTCTACGTCCAGCGTACGAGTCTCAATCATTCAAGACGATCTCCAATCCTACGATATTTATATAGGTCAGATAAATACTATCACTATTTAAAATAGAAAAAGTGAGTGCACTTTTTTCACATCGGAAACCAACTTACCCTGCGTATAGTATACACCTACCTTCAAGCAAAAATTTGTGGCTCTATCTCTTATAGTCTTTGAGATCGACGCGCTCATACAGACAGACGGACGGGCAGACGGACGGACGGACAGACGGACATGGCAATATCGACTCAGCTGTTGATACTGATCAAGTATATATATACTTTATAGAGTCGGAAATGTTGCTTATTTTGAAATAAACAAAACTACTTAATCTTCCACAAACTGTTACTCTCGTCCTTCAGAACTCCATACGGCATAACTTATCGCTGCATCACTGCTTTCGCAACAGAAAGCGTGAGGAGAAAGGAAAAGGCGGCTACTGGGAGTTGGGTGTGGATCCCAAAAAGTGTGACAGGAAGCGCATCCGCAACCGAAAGTCGGCACATGCCAAACTGAACCAGAGTCAAACATCGAAAAATCAATGGGCGCAGGTTCCGACGCAGGCCGAACCCCGTTCGAAAAACTTTACCAGCGAGTGTGATCAGCCACTAGTCACAACGATGTCACGTCTAGTCCACCAGGAACAGGATTCTGTGCAAGTGTGCTACAGGAGATGTTCCCAGGAAATTCAAGAATTAGAGCAGCTTGAGGCATCACCGAAGTCCTTTACCCTAACAGAGGTGGGCTTGGGTCTTTCCTTATCTAGTGTGCCTAGTTCTCAGATGCATGATGCTACAACTCATGCCCTGTGCTCGGATGTGTTGCCCATGACAACCATTTCCAGCGAGAACATTTACCTGCAGCAGCAATATGGCCTTGGCACTATTATCATAAGCACCACTGGGATTGTTGACGAATCCTCCGGTCTGAATTGCATGATCGCCGACAAGTTTGGATGTGCCAGCATTGTATGTAACAAATTTCCGGCTGAAAGTTGACCGCCTTCCCTCACATCTCACTTTCGTTACAGATCAACAAAGAAGACGACATTCCGCAACCCAATGAGCTTATCTCCATATCATCTCCAATGGCCAGCGCGCTGGCATCAACTCCAGATGACGTCGACTTCGATGTACACAAAAATCCGGATGTAACTTTGATAACAACTTCTGTGTCCAGTCCTACGCAAGCCAGCAGTATCACCATCAATTGCGATTACGCGAATTTTCGACCGTTTATGGACAGCATCGATGAACCGTTTCATTACCTACATGGTGGTGCCGAGATTAGTCGCTCGGATGATATACTAGATAACCTCCTCGATGTTTGTGTCACACACTATTGAAAGAATTGGGTATACCCTTGCAAATGTTCGTTTTAATGGGAGCAATAATATACATGTGTATCAGGCCGGTGCCGGTTTTATATATTTGTATTCGGTACAAACCAGTAACTTCTTTTGGTAAATGTGAGTTGTAAGGTAAGCCACACGAAAAGCCTCTGATTTCCATAATTGGTTTGGTGGTCTCCCAAATAAACTACATGTTTTGCAATTCTTACCTCTGAGAAACGGATTCCTTTACACTCGCGGGCATGTTTCTCCTATAAATTAACACTCATTCATTAATACCTACACATTCTCATTGTTGGGATTATACATTCTCCCAATGGCCAAGAATACCCTTGGTGTCTAATCTTCTGGGAAGCCGATGTCAGCTTTCCTCTATTTTTATATCCAGAGGTTATATTTACCGCGAAGAAGGAACTGGGAGGATCGGATGACTATAGCATAAGCTGTCATGGGAATAATCGTTCGAAAAACTAGTTTTAGTGAGGAACACTTCTTTAATTTTTTCATTTACTTATTTAATGTACTTTCACACAATTCTACAAACTTTTGTTAAAATCGAATGACAATGGCATATAGCTGCCATAGGAAACAAGACTTAATAAGAAATCCTTTTCTGTTTTCAATGGAAATGCCTCCAACCTGCCAGTTTGTCAGTTGACTGTGTTTATTCATGATTTCGCAAAGTTTGATCATAATGTGGGACAACTACTAAAATAGAACTCGCAATTGTTTTGCTACACGGTTTTTGGATCATAAAATGAAAGCAAATGATTGATTTTCAGAATTTGTTTTCTTCTGTTTAGTTGGTATGGCCGCCTTGTGCCTTTCAGCAACGCCGAAGTCTCTGGCCACTCAGCGATTGCAGTGCGCACCTCAAGCATTGAGAAATTGTTAACTGCTTGGTCAAGGGCGCACTTTAAAGACTCAGAATTTGGGAGTCGAGTAGAGCAAGCAATAGCTTTTAGAACGGATCACAGGGCTACCACCTGACCAATCATCCATTGAAATGAAGTTTAGCCAAGTTAGAGACGTTTTTGCTTTGTAAGCAGGAGCGGGGTCTTGTTGAAAGGTCCCACGGCGTATTTGCTTTACAATTTTTTCAAAAACGTCGGATACCCTTTGGCCGAAGTTTTTACGCCATTTTTACAAAAACAGAGCTTGGCCTTGTATGTTTTGCATAAGCCGGGATGAGTTCGGACGCTTGTTTTGATGATACAAAATGCACTCTATCGTTGAAGACGTATCCATTGATAACAGAATAGTCTCAAGATTGACCGAGCGTTCGTATGGCAGCTACATGTATTATTCATCCACTCCGGCCGGATCTGACAAATGTTTAGCGTATTTGTGCCTATAGACTTCATGCAAAGTTTTGTGAATATAGATTTCAAACTGACGGAACAGATAGCACAGAATCAAACACGGACGGACATGTCCAATTCAACTCTGTTCGTCATGCTGATCAAGAATATATATACTTAATGTGGTCGGAGATGCTTCGTTCATTGCGTTACAAACATCTGGACAATTTTAATAAGCCCTCTAAGAGTATAAAAAGGTATAAAAGCTATTAAAAAGGAGAGTGAAACGCAGTACGTAAAAGACCTAATAGGTGTCACACTTAAACCCAAACAAACGTTCCTTTGTTGTAAGAAATAAATAAATTCAATTTATTTATTTGCAAAAACAAACGAAATTTAAAAATTCTTTGGGAAACATAAATAAAATCAAAAATTAAAAATCAACTTGATCTGCCATCAATGGCTATATCGACTCGGCTGTTCATGCTGATCAAGAATATGGTTATACTTCATAGGGTCGGAGATGCTTCCTTCCGGCTGTAACACACCTTAGCACAAACTAAATTTACTCAACCAACTTTAAAATTCAATTGAAATAGATCAATTAATTTCTTCACTCACAATTTATGGTAATTCGTTCCATATACGATTGAGGCAAGTTTTGTCGAAAGTGAAAGCAGAAATAGGGCTGTATATCATTTAAAAGTAAACTAAAAATTATAACTGTGTATAGTCTTAATATTTCGCTGTAGAAAAAATTCGTTAGTTACGTTAAACAATATTTTTATTAGTGCGCTTATTCTCTTTTATATACATAGACTGTATACAAATGTACTATTAAATCCTAAATATAGATAGCTTAAGATGTCTGTATTAATTGTGTGTTTAATAATAATTATCGTATTTTCGAGTACGCGTATGTCAAACTATGTGTGCATTCTTATAATGAAATATTTTAATTTACAAAATGGCGCTTAATTAAATAAGTGAATACAGCTAAAAACGGGCAAGCCCAAGTCTTATACTAAAATTCAAGTCACGCAATGTTTGCTATGAAGTCTTATATATTGTGTATATATCTACAGCATGCCATTCTGCTAATGTATAAACGTTGAATTGATCGATAATCGGGAAGCGGAGAATATTGCCCTCGTTACGCTGATGGCGCGAGTCTGTTTGCGTGACGTTGGTTGGGAACCCGAGAGTCGAGGAATCTTCGTTTGGAGAAACTAACAGCTACAGTACAATTATTGTAAAGTCCATCTTATACATATAAAAATACGCGTTCTCCCGCTGCCTCAAAAGATCCGTTCGAGAATACTTGTGGAACTATTTAAAATCCCTAATAAATATTATACATATCACACGTTTTAAAATACTATGCTTGTGGTTGAGACAAATTGAAGGGGCAGAGACTCACGACTTATACAAATTGATTCGATACTTTCGCCCAAATACGAAAGGCCGATAGCACAGTTCCGATGGCAGACATATATAATGCATGCGTACACATTAGCGCACTCCACTCGCATACAAATACAATAAGTTAGCTTCCTTCTACGATTTACTTAACATGGTTGTGATATTAAATGCGGTTTGTTGGCAATCTCAACTTGTGCTGTTCAGAAGTTTTTGTCATAGCACTTGCATATACACGATGTTATTAATTATGCACAAGGACCAAGATCAGTCCCTTGGGGCAATAAAAACTAGCTGTAATCGATAAGCTTAATATAAGTTGTACCTGTCAGCAATTGGACGTATCCTCGCCGTCGAGTGTACAGGCAACATTTTCCAGTTTGCGCGCAAGGTGCATTTTTCTGCAATTAATGTCGGATTCAAGAGCGTCCATAACCTGTAGGGGTGCCAAACACAGAATGTAACATCGCTCTGTTGTATTTGCAAAGAAGCAACTCACCTGTTCTCTATATTTAGTTATGTATATGTACAGTTCCTTCAGAGCAGCAATCGTATCAAACTCGTCGCTTTGCTGCACTGACAGCTGTTGCATGGCAGTGCTCATCTCCTGGTCACTTATCTGCGGAAGTCGTGCCACGTCGCGATAGAACTCCTTAACCATTGTTCTATAATTGGGAATATCCTGTGGAAAGCAATAGAAATTCTCGTTACTGTAGATACCAATTTTTTTACATGCAGTATTCCAGAGTACTAGCTACTTACTTTCGCGAAGAGCAACTTATTAGACGGAGAGTCCTTTCCTAGCCTATGCTCCGCTGTTGAGCAGGCGTCCATAAATGTTTGAGCTATCACACTCAAGCAGGAGTCCACACAGTAAGTCTTATTTACGTCAAATATGAAGTCCGGATTCTTAATAAAATTAACCCAGAAGCGAAGGGGCAAACTATTTGATTTCCATGCATGCAGGATGTCGGTGTCGGCGATATTATGTCGCCGGGCCGCCTCATCGAGCAGATCAAACAGCCATTTCACTGCCGGCGGCAGTTCCTCGTTAACAGTAAGAATGATGGCGAAGAAATCGTCTACAAACTTTTGAATAGTGCCCTTTGTGGCAAGTAGACGAGTTAAGTAAACTTCCGGTATCGTTTTATTCACCCTCTCATTGCCACTCGAAACGCAGTGCGCTGTCTGGGAAGCACTGGCTCCCGATATGGCCGAGTTTTTAATGTTCATGTAGTGATCAGGTATAATGGGTTTCACTAGATGATAGATCCGGGGCTGCTGCAGGCCGGACTCAATGTCGTTGTTCATTATAATGTGACTCTGTGAGTTGTTAATGTAGTAAACTGCAAAGCGAATGTGTAGATGTTAGAAATACAAAGGATGAGTACTTAAATGCCAACGGGCAGTGGGTCACTTACAATTGTGGTATGGAGCTTGATGCTTGCTATAAGGTATATTATAGCTATCATTTTGCCTGGCGATAAGAGACATAACGGCCGATTCCTTGACTCCATAGTGAGCCAGCGTGTTTAGCCGCTTCCACCCATTAATGGTTTTAGTAGTGAGATCTTCATCCTGTAATGTTAGGTGGCCGCCACGACCGTGCCGCCATTCCAAGTCTACCTCGTGCACCGATGGTCTCATTGAAAACGGCGTGTTTTTGAAAATGGCGTCGAGTATTTTTAGTTTTACCTGTGAAATGGTGTCCCAGTCGTTAACGCGACATTGCACCTTTTCATCGAGATCATCTTGCAGAATATGCAATATGACAACGGAATGTGTGACCTGCTCGTGCAGCAAGCGCTCTTCAGAGAGTGAGTATCGGGCATCGTTGGTGATGGCATCGACCAGACCCTTCTCTACTTGATGTTTGATGGCCTTAAAAAGAAGAAATAGGCTGGATCCGGCGTATTCCCTTAGATAATCGTACATGCAAATTGCCAGATAGTTGGTCAGCATTTTTTCCACAACGCTTTCAGTTCGGCGTAGCATCAACTGCGGATGCTTACTGGCCAGCGACTTGTCAATGAGGCGGAGCAAAAGCGATTTTAGAATTTCCGTTGCGTATTCCATTTTGTTCATCAGCACAATCATGAGCAGTGAGGCGACGTTCACTCGATCCCGTATGGAAAAGGACGATCTCTGAGCCTCCAAGGTCTCAATGAATATCAGCAGAAAGTATTTGTTCCCAATGAGTTGCTCAAACTGCATCATGGCGGCATCGTAGTTTGTGTGCGGACTATTCCCACGCATTTTCGGCGAGTTCAGTATTGGGTGATCTGACACGCCTGGGAAGAATACCTTCATAATGTAATTCACATGGTCCAAGGAAGGAATTCCCGAGCTTTCCAAGTCTGCAGTTAGGTCTGTCATTAGTTCAGTCTGTAGCTCGGCAAAGGCCTGCTTACACTCGGAGCGCACATTGCTTTCCAGCGTGATCATTTGAATCTGGATGCGCTTGTACTCACGCTCGGCTTGCGTTGATTTTCTACGGAAAATAATGAGCACAATAACCAGCAATATAACCACCGCGGCTACCGTCAATATAATTCCAAGCAATGCATGCGAGAACGCATAGGGTTTATTAAGATCATACTTCAAGTAACCAATGACAAAGCGCAGATTGCGACCCACTTTGACAACAACCAAGGGCAAATCGGGTGACTGATCTACTCCGTTCTCGTCCGTTGATGATGGCTGTTGTTCCGGTGGGATACACAAAAGTTGCGTAAGCGCCAGGCCCGTAATATTGCATTGCGCTGTACCGATGGTAACATTTACGTCATACTCATCAGCGGCCAGGTTTAAGAGCTCACCTTCGATGACCAAGGTATCACCCTTATAAAGTTTGACTCCATCGTTTGGAAATGGCAGATACTTGGGATCCGCTAAATAGACGATTGTGCTCCGTATGTCATGAAAATGTTTGTTCAAATCACGCACCAGCTGAACATTGTCCATCACGAAACTAAGCTGCAGATTAAGTTGCGTCTCGTGCACCTTCACAAAGGCTGTGACATCCATGTTGTTACCGGCAAAGTAAGTGGAGGCAGTTCCGCCTGTGGTGTACATGTGAAAATTGTCACTGAACTGGGCACCCCGTTTTCGCTTTCTTCTATTCATTTCACTTGATATTGTCAAACCCTTTTCAGACCCAGTTTGTGATCCTAAGTCCGGATCTAACGCTCTGATGGCATTTTTTAGTGACTGGAACTTCAAATTTACTGGTGGAGATGGACATTCCATCTGACTGGAGTTAATTACTATGCACGAAGTTCTGTTTACCCGCTCATTGTCAAAGAAGACTTCCAACTCAGGTTTTTGTATGGAATCAAGGTACATGCCATGCACAGTCAGGATTCGACCACCACTGACAAAACTGCGCAGCGGTTTAATTTGCATAATACGCGGATCCTGTGTATAGTTGAAAATGGAGCACGGTTGCGGCAGCGGCATGTGATATTGATACTGGTATGGATGAGCACCGTAATGGGTCCGTGATGTACTAATTAGTTGGTGCTGCGCCGTGGATGAACTTTTGCATGTGAATGTTCGGTTTGCACCATCCACAACTAGACGCAGTGAGCGTATGGGTTCAGGTTGGGTTGCCTCAGACGTGGTGCATGTAACGCGCGAGGACGAAGCTTGTGTTACGTTAATGTGACACTCGTACTCATCGAGAAAAGCGCGAATACTTGACCCAATGTTCAAGAACTTGCCCATCAGGGAAAGTTGCGTTCCTCCTGATTTTGGTCCAACTGTAGGATACAGGCCCGATAGCTGGACATCTTTGAAATGGAACTGTACACTGGATTCGGTGAAGCCGGCATCGTTGGCCACCTTAATGGGAGCAGACATCTCATGCAATGCCGCGCCGGTGCGGCATTCTATCTTGACCGATATCTGGTAATTAACTAGCTCACAGGGCACTGTTCCTATTGAAATTTTCCCACGTACGTCCTCCTCGCGTATACCTAGATTGCTGCCCTCAATTGTCACCAAAGTGCCACCCTCGACGGGTCCGGATAGCGGCTTTATAATATCAATCCTGGGACGCGGACACTCACCTTGGTTGGCTAGAGCCGATCCCGCACCAACCAGAGCATTAGGCGCATTGTCACTGATAGCGCATGTCTCGTTGTACACACACGAGTTGCCGCACCAGGCACATTGGTACTTGGGATCGCGCGTCACGCAGAGACTGCAATCGGCATGTTCCCGATGCGACCCAAGCACGTCGCACTTGTAAAGTATGACCTTTGCGGTGTCCACATAATGCTGACGATTCCAGGTAATGTCCACCTTTGCTTCGTATTCGTGCGTATTTGTCTCGTAGAAATACGGCGTCTTCTCGCAAACAACAACCTTATTGGACTCAATATGTGCTGGCAATAGCATTTGGGCGGCTTCTATATGAATAGTGCACAGGAAGCCGGCGTGTGCGCTTTTCGGCTTTGGCAGATTCTCAATCTCCAGGCGTATTTCCTTGGGCACCCGCACGGGCAGGAGGATCGGTTCGCGCTGCCGCTTTAAGTGCGGGCACTGGCCGGCAGTGCTAATGGCGTTCTCCATATTGCGGCACTGTTCTGACTTGTGCACACACTTGTTATCGAAAATGCACCAGTTGCAGCCCCAGGAGCTGCGCACACACGCCTGACAGTTGATGTGGTGCGAACAGTCAAAAAACGCAAACGAACGCGAAACAAAATCCTTATTCGTCTCTGAGCTACGGACTGCAAGTGGCACTAGAACGTGGTCCGTGTTACTGGGTATTGTCGGTCTCTGATCTAAGGGCGGCGTTGCGCAGGCTAGGCCATGCTCTAGAATTTCGGCATCTATGGGTGTGGAATTGCCAAAGACACAACGATACTTGGCGTTAAACGGCTCCGGCAGCGTTCGTATAATGAGTTGCAGCTGTGTCAATTCGCTTATAGGGATTTTGTCGGGTACTATGGACTCAAAGTCAATGCACTGCTGTCCGCTGCCCAATGAGAGCCAACGCGATGCTGAAGTATCCCGCTGACAGGTGGACCGCACCGTACAACGCTTCTCAAGAGAACACCAACCACAGAAGGGATCGCGCGACTCCAAACATGCAGAGCAATTGGTATACACAGAGCAGTGCTCGATGCGTAGTTTAGTGATTTTTCGTAATGAGAGCACATAAAGGAAATCCTTTTTCGGTGACATCATTGTGTTGGGCAAGATACGGCTGCCGGCATCCACTACGATCTCTTCGTATTCGCCAGGATTCTGGCCAGAGAGAAGAACCTTTTTGATAGTACCCTCCGCGGTACCAAGAAATGCCAGCGAATGCTGATGATCCGTCGTTGTGGTGGCCGTCACCGACGTGACCGATGTCTCGAAATGGAAAAGGGCGTGCGAAGTGATTGGAGCAACGCCGCTAATTTTCAGGCCCACGTTGCAGAAGTTGTAAATGTTACCCAGAGAACCATGAGTCGGGCACCGGCCGTCGTTAATTGTGCCGGATATATAGCCCAAATTGCGATCCTTAATCGTGCCATTGAAGCACATGTGAATATTTTCAATGAATATATCCTCAATATCTTTTAAACTATAGATGCACATGGCGGACCTATTCTCGGGCTGATCGCTTATCTCCTTAGAGGGTGAAAAAATAGTAACAAGCACATGATCATCTCGCTTGATGCCCATTTGTTGGGCCAACTTCTGGCTGGCGTGAGTAATCTTGGCGTCACGTAATATATTGTAATCTAAATGGTCGTCGGTGGCCGTGCACTGAATGGTTATTTCTGTATAACTGTCATAATTGGGATCTGTGATGCATATACGGGCTAGTCGAGTAATATAGCCCGCCTCTTCGGCCAAATGGGATTTCTTCTGCACCAGAACGAAATAAGAGTACTCTGACGAGTTAAATCCATATACGTAGTCCACCAGAAAGTGATCCCTGTACTTCACATCGATATTGATGATAGACTGCTGAATGGAAAACTCTGCATAATTCAAATCGTCAAGGCGTCGGGATGAAATTGCCGGCACATCATGCCGATAATCGCCAACGTTTGTGAAAGTGGTGCCCACATATAGTATATCCTCTTCTTTCCATGAATAGCGGGCGGGTCCAACGAACGCGTATGTCGATGCGTACTCATCGTTGGCAGCTAATGGAACGGCAATAAATTGCGGTGTGTTTGGAAATCTCGGCAGACTGTAAATCTCGCAAGCACCTGCAACCCAGACATAAGTAAATAGTGCATCGTTGTCAAAGATAATTGAAAACTAGAGCGTAAATTAAAGTCACTCAGTGGAAGTTAGGTTTCACAGCCTTTTCTTGTGTTAACTAACAGAGCATTAACATTAATGTAAATATATTAACGGACGGACGCAGAGTTTTTGGCATAGGCCCACAATAAAAACAAGAAAGTCGGTCAAGCCCGACTATAAAATACTCTGTACCAACGAAATTATACGCTAAGAATAAATTTTGATGCTGCAGTAGCAACTGAAACAGGAGCGAACAGTCTTTTGATCATAACTCGACAAACATTCAACCGATCTTCACGATTCCTTTGGCGGTTCGATATGTAATCCTGATAAATATCTAGAAGGTACGAACCATCTATCTTTAAAACTGTGCGAAATATGACGCTTTTTGCAATCTGCAAGGGCGGGAGGGGGCGTGGCCAAAGTTGAAAATAAACTTGATCGGCCTGCAAGTTTAAGAAGTTTTCGTTTCATACACCTCTTACCCTCTCTAAGATCTGTAAGGACAGAGACGAACATGGCTATATCGACTCGGCTGTTGATACTGTAGCTACGGTACAGAGTATAATGATGAAGTTTTTAAAGGCGTACGCAGCATTCTATATATTATATATATATATATATATATATATATATTATATAAGCTGCAGCATTGTTTGGGATTGATGATGCTGGAACTATTCAAAGAGCCACAATAAGGGTATTTAAAGCTTGCTGGTAGTTATATACGGTGGCCCAATTGTGCAGCGCGTAAAGCCCTTGCAGAAGCGTGAACTAATAAATTGCCCGAATGCATTGGCTATGTTGATGGCACTGAAATGAAGCTTGCTTAAAAACCATTGCAAGATCCTAACGAAATTAAAATCAGAATCAAAATCCCTTGCAGGAGTAATTAAAATTACTAAAACAAGAAAGAAAGACGGTCAAGGCCGACTATAACATACGCTGTACCAACAGCAGCGCTGCTACTGCGCTGCAGCAGCAATCAGTCTCTTGTTCATAACTCGACAACCGTTCATCCGATCTTCCCCATTCTTTTGGTGGATCGATAAATAATCCGGATTACTCAATCAAACCATTTATTATTAAAACTGTGGGAGATACGACTTTTGTCCAAATTGCGAGGTAGCGAGGCTAAAATTTAAAATAAACTTGATTTGCCTGCAAGTACAGGGTGGTCCATTCAAAAATTGGAATTAAATTTGGCTATAAAAAAAGGTGTGAGTGTGGTCAATACTCACGAGGCATTGATGTGAAACATGCTGTATAAAATGTGCACCGCCTTTCACTTACTAGATATTCATAACTCAACTCTCGATAAACCTAAACCTAAAAACTAAAAACCTAAAACCTAAACCTTTATTCTAAGTCCTAAAACCTAAGCCTAAAATTTAAAACGTAAAACGGAAACCTCAAACCCTAATCCTTAATCCTAAAACCTAAAACTTAAATCCTATAACCTAAACCTTTATCCTAAATCTTAAAACCTAAGCCTAAAACCGAAACCAAAAAACCTAAAATACCTAAAACCTAACCTAACCTAAATCCTTAAACCTAAAACCTAAACCAAAAACTTGAAACCTAAACCTAAAACCTTAAACCTAAGACCCAAAACCTAAAACTTAAAACCTAAACCTAAAACCTGAGCCTAAAACTTAAAACGTAAAACGGAAACCTCAAACCCTAATCCTTAATCCTAAAACCTAAAACTTAAATCCTATAACCTAAACCTTTATCCTTAATCTTAAAACCTAAGCCTAAAACCGAAACCAAAAAACCTAAAATACCTAAAACCTAACCTAACCTAAATCCTTAAACCTAAAACCTAAACCAAAAACTTGAAACCTAAACCTAAAACCTTAAACCTAAGACCCAAAACCTAAAACTTAAAACCTAAACCTAAAACCTAAGCCTATAACTTAAAACCTAAACCTAAACCTAAACCTAAACCTAAACCTAAACCTCCTAATCCTCATCCGCCTCCTCCAAAGCCTCCTCCTCCTCCTAATCCTAATCCTCCTCCGCCTCCTAATCCTCCTGCTCCTCCTCCAAATCTCCCTAATCCTCATCCGCCTCCTCCCAATCCTCTTCCGCCTCCTAATCCTCCTGCTCCTCCTCCAAATCCTCATCCGCCTCCTCCCAACCCTCCTCCTCCAAGTCCTCCTAATCCTCAACCACCTCCTCCCAATCCTCCTCCGCCTCCTAATCCTCCTCCTCCAAATCCTCCTCCGCCTCCTCCTCCTCCAAATCTCCCTAATCCTCATCCGCCACCTCCCAATCCTCTTCCGCCTCCTAATCCTCCTCCTACTCTTTCAAATCCTCCTAATCCTCATCCGCCTCCTCCAAATCCTTCCAATCCTCCTCCGCCTCCTAATCCTCCTCCTCCTCCTCCTAATCCTCCTCCGCCTCCTAATCCTCCTGCTCCTCCTCCAAATCTCCCTAATCCTCATCCGCCTCCTCCCAATCCTTCTCCGCCTCCTAATCCTCCTGCTCCTCCTCCTCATCCTCATTCTCATATTCATCTTCATCTTTACCTTAAGGTGTGTGGCCGGCCACCCAACTCCCACTGCACACCACCAGCCGCACATTCAAACCGAAAACAACAACACCACAAAATATGCAAGTGACGCGTGACGCGTGACGCTGAATTCAATTTTTACCCCTACTAAAATCCTCGGTACCGAAATTAAAGATGTTTCACATCAAAAAGGGTCGATATTTTTCAAAGGTTGAACATTTATTGGAAAGGCTGCTTCATGTCATTTATTTATGTAATACAGTTTCGGTCAAATGACCACCACAGCTGACTGGGCAGTAGTCCAATCGATCCACCTAATTTTTGAGAACATTTTCAATAGTTTCGGCACGTATGTCAGCAATAGCAACTAGAATCTCGTTCTCCAACTCATCAATTGTTTCAGAATTGTTTGCATAACATTTGTCCTTGACCGCTCCCCAAACATAATAGTCTAACGGTGTCAGATCACAGCTTCTTGGCGGCCAATTCACATCTCTATATTTGCTGATTATTCATATTCATATTTGCGGATGGTCAATTGGCTTTAGCTACTGCACCAATTGAACTTTGTATGGCTTCATGGCAAGGTCTTTATGCAAAATTTGCATCGAGTACGTACACGGGTTGGTTTATCCACCAACATTCCAGTTTCACGAGCTCGCTTCACGAATTGATCCACAAATTGAGTTTTCGGAACATTTTATTTGTTAAATGTTTTTTTCAAATTTCGCAGTTTGAGTCGAGGACTCACTACTTTGGAAATATGTTTTTAATATTTCCCTACTTTCCTCAAGCGAATAGCGACCCGTTTCGTAAATGTCAAAGTTTTTACTAAATATTAGTAGCTTTCCGAATGACATTTGACGTTTTTAAAGTCAAATTATGAATTGTTCAAATTCCAAACACTCGATGGACCACCCTGTATAATAAGTTTCTGTCCCATACACGTCAAACGCACAGATCTTAGAGATGGTAAGAGATAGCGATCTCTGAGATCTGTAATAGATAGCCATCTCTGAGATCTGTGCGTTCATACGGACTGACAGACAGACGGACATGGCTGTATAGACTCGGCTGTTGAGAATATATATACTTTATGTGGTAGTAGATGCTTCGTTCTGGCTGTTACATTCTTTCCTCTATTTGTTTATACCTTGTTCTTTAATAAAAACGAGAAAGCCAAGCTAACTTCGTGTGTGCCGAAGTTTTTATACCCTTGCAAATGCTCGCTTAAATATTTAAAAAAAAAACTCTTTTTCCCATTTTCCGACCGATCGTTCGTATGGGAGCTATATGGTATAGTCATCCGATTTGGCAAAAAATGTATATGTATGTAGAATTATGTAAAAGCATGAGAAGCAAACAAATATAAAATTGCAGGATGCTACCATTAAAAACAAAAAAGTTTTTCTAACTAAGACTGTTTTTCAGACCTATCTTTTGTATGGCAGCTATACCATATAGTTGTCCCATTTTAATAAAAACTGGTAGGATTAAAAAAACATATAAAACCTACGATTACAAAGTTTGGAGACGTTTCCATTGAAAAGAAAAAAGTTTTTCATACTAAAACTAGTTTTCCGACCGATTGTTCCTATGGGAGCTATGAGATATAGTCATCCGATCCGGTTGGTTCCGACATATTAGTAGTGTGCAGCAAAAAGAAGACTCTGCAAAATTTCAGCTCGATAGCTTTAAAACTGAGAGACTAGTTCGCGTAGAAACAGACAGACAGACAGACGGACGGACAAAGCTCAATTGACTCAGCTCGTCACCCTGATCAAGAATATATATAGTTTATAAGGTCGGAAATGAATATTTATATGCGTTGCAAACTTCTGGGCAAAATTATAATACCCTTTGCAAGGGTATAAAAATTGAGGAGAGTTAACTTCGGCTCTGCCGAAGTTTGTATACCCTTGCAGCACGTTTTTAACTAGTTTGAAGGACATGTCCACTGATAACTAACAAGTTTTTCCCAATAAGACTACTTTTCTGACTCTACTTTTGTGTGACAGCTATTCTTTATAGATGTCAGATTTCGACCAAACTTGGCAGAATCATGGAGAAGCAATAAAACTAGTAAATACTGAGTTTGGAGACGATTGCATAAAAAACCAAACAAGTTTTTCTCACTAGAACTAGTTTTTCGACCGATCGTTCCTATGGCAGCTATATGTTATAGTCATCTGATTCGGCCGGTTCCGATAAATGTGTAGCGTATTTGTACCGAAGACTTCGTGCAAAGTTTGGTGGCGATAACTTTAAAACTGACGAAGGAGATAGCATAGAAACAGACGGAAAGACGGACATGGCTATATCGACTCAGCTCGTCATGCTGATCAAGAATATATATACTTTATGTGGTCGGAAATGCTTCCTTCTATGCGTTACAAACATCTGGACAATTTCAATATACCCTCTGCAAGGGTATAAAAATGGAAAAAGGGAGATCATGAAGTTGTGCAAAATATGTAACAGCCAGAAGAAAGCAACTCCGACCCTATAAAGTATATATATTCTTCATCAGCATCAACAGACGAGTCGATATAGCCATGTCCGTAAGAACGCACAGATCTCGGAGATGGTGAGACAGAGGTTCGACTTGTATGGGACAATAACATCTTATACTTGCAGGCAGATCAGGATTATTTTCAATTTTCGCCACGCCCCCTCCCGCCCCTGCAATTTTGAACAAGATTCACATCTTCCACAGATTAGCAGATAGATGGTTCGAACCTTCTAGATAACTTCGTATATTTTTCTTAAATATAGTAGCCAACTCACCTTGCCGAATGCTGCCACATGCTATGAGGATCCCATCGTTATGCGCATAGCTGACAACTAATATTTTATTGTAGTTGTTGACCAGCGTCGTCTCAACGTCATCTGGACAAACTCCGCCTGCGTGGCACTGAGGCGCATCATTTTTGGGCCCAGTCACCGCTTCAGACAGCACGCGTAGATTTTCGTTTAGCTTGAGAATTTTGTTGGTGGCTCCCGCGTACAACACATTGCGCATGGAGTCGAAGCTCAAGTGTGTGAAATAGTTTTTGGACTGGGCGTCGCCCCCAACGCCAGTGCCTGCTGGGGAATTCGGGCTCGAGCGATTGGCAAAGTTCGCCGCTGTTGAAGTGTAGCTGATACCAGCACCCAGCCCGCCCGCTATCACAGGGAGACTGAACTGTGCGACAATGTCATTGGAGGGGAATTGATGTGCTCCCTGAATCGCAGGCGGCTGCTGCCCGGTTGCCTCAGCCATTTGGGTGCAATAGACAAAAGCACCCTGCATCAGGCTCAGCAAGTAGATGGCCCAAAAGGCATCACAACGATAATAGTTGCGTTCCATTTCCGTTCTCGGTGTATGGACGAGGAAAGACACGAGGAGAGCAGATGCAATCGACTTGGACGACTCCAAGGTGGATAAGTGCCAGGATGTGGTGTTTCTAATTGCTCCCTGGCATTGCCATGGCGGTGACGGGCCTCCGTTCCTCCTTAAAATTCTTGCACAACTTCAAGTCGACTTGCATTTATTTTTGTTTGTATGTATGTGTTGGCCAGTGAACCGCTGCAAAAGACAACAGAGTTAGATTTGAGCTGGGTTTGTCTGTAAGACAGCTACCTGCGGAATATTCCAGGCATGCAGCGGCTTCTTTGTGGCAAATAAGCCTGGCTTGCTCCTTCAGTCAACCAAACCTTCGGATATTTTTAATGTTCCATCGGTTTAGATTTATTATATGAATTTTACTTTTTTGCTCTGCAATGGATTTTCTGTATACATGGACTTCACACACACAAACACTCACACACACAACTATGAGTCGCATATGCAGACGCTACGCTCGTTTCATTTTATTCACGAACACGGAAGAAATTTGTTCATAAATATTGCCGATATATGCTTATATTGATCCGCGATGCATGGAATCATTTACAAGTTACTGGGTTTCTTTTAAAAATTTTATTATTAATTTTCTGTTTATGCTCGTCGTCTTTTTTATCGATGGGTGTGCAGGTAGTAGTCGATGCTAGTCGATACTAGTCGTCATTCGATATGCAAGCAAAGCGCCTAGGTTTAAAACATAAAATCAACATGTTCAGAATGGAGCTGCTTTTTCCAGTAAGTATAAAATGATGAATGGTTAGCAGGCTGGGCTGAGAAATTTGTCCTTTAATGCCGTGTGTGGCGTTGCTTACGTCTATCACTCAAATAAAAGCTGTCACGGCCGATAACGATATGCCATATCGATAAAACGTGGAGTACTCATCAGTGCTGCCAATATAGCCATTTTCAACAACAGTATAACCAATTTAATTTAGCTAGTTTGGAGAACGGTATGGCCAGTTTCTAGCTGTTCGGAAATGGAACAATTCTTGACTTAGGATTAGAGGGTCACCCGTGCCGTGAATTTGAAGGTAGTAATGTGAAACAAAGGAATTTTGTGGTTTCAAACATTTTCCAATGGCAGCAAGTCTGCGAAATTGAGCGCTGCTGTGATTTGAATTTTTGAGCCTCTCCCTCCCTGAACGGTTTGAACTAATGAGCCAGCCCTGGCGCGAAACCCGCTTATCGGCGGCTGTGTTATCGATAGGCCGTAATCAACATAAGCAACAATTATTATTTCGGGTCTGTGCTTAATATTAGCGCCAAAAACATTTGCCAATGGCGGCAAATCTGCGAAATTAAGTGTGTACGTACAGAGATGGTTGCCTGGAAATATTTTAAGATTCTTTAATCAGTCTTGAAAGTGCGCGATAAAACTACGTGCAAATTGTTTAAATTATAAAGAAAATAGCTTAACTGCAGTGCTTAAAGTGAGTGATTGTGATTATTAAACATCTAGTGCGTGTGTTTTGCATGAAGGCAAGTCTGCAGCTACAATAAAAAGTGTTTTATTAACATACAAAGTAATTGGCTGCCCGGCAAGAAGAAGAGAGCGCCCTAAGTCCCGTTGCTCGATCACCTTAACCCTTTGAAGTGTTCATTTGGGTAATTTTGACTCTCCAAGAAATGTTCGCGCACTTTCACCAAGGAATTTTTTTTGGAAGTACATAGAACCATTTTTTTTAATTTGGTTAGTCTTTAAAAAAACACAAGGGTTAATTGCTTCTGAAATTACGCAGAGTTGTTCAGCATCGTTTTACGTGTACCTTGGCAAGAGCATCGTCTAATGCAAGGGTGTTGCCAGGGGGGAGGGGGGTACATATTTTGCTTAAAAATCTTACTTTTTCCTTTCTATTTCATTTTTCCGACAAGTTTTTGAAGATTGTTTTGCATTTCATATCCAAAGCATCTTCTTATTTAATGCTGAAATGTATAATTCAAGGAATATTTAAGAAACATTAAGACAAAGCTGCCCTAACCTTTTTGAAAAGCTAGCTTCGCCCTTGGTCTTATGATAAAAAATTTCGATAATAAAATTATTTCTTGGGGAAACCGGATAAACGACTGCCGGAAATGATTTTTAATACCAAAAGCTATTGTACGCTATACTCGAATCGGTTCTCAAAATAGTTTTTGATTGGCAGCTGTTTAAAGTTGATTATTGGAAAAGGAACAGCTTTTTGTATTACATTGTATAGAGTATACAGTTTGCAGTCCTGTATTTAAGAATTTTTAAATTATTTAATTTATTGTTATTTGTGAAATAAATCTACAGCAAGGCATAAATAAATAGAAAAATCCCTGAAAGTGGTTTAATTGACTGAAACTCCTTGACATGGTGGACAGTCAAATACCCCGTTTATACACAAATAGAATATCATGATAAATTCCCCTAAAAGTATGCCAATTTCATTTCCTTAAATAATTCTCAATTAAAATAAGTAACTGCGAGTCAGTTATGCCTGCGTCATACATAATCCACACTTTGCATTCACTAAAATTGACGGACTAATTGAAGGTATTTAAAATGAATTAGTAGTCAGCCAACTAGAAGAGAATGGTTTTCCTGAATTAGTAATATTATTAAGCATAGTATACTTTCAGGGGCACTTATCATGATAATTATAATCTGTACCGAAGGTACATAGAGTATTATAAGTTTGTGCAAAAGTATGTAACATCCAGAAGGAAGCATCTCCGACCCCATAAAGTATATATATTCTTGATCAGCATCAACAGCCGAGTCGATATAGCCATGTCCGTCTGTCCGTCTGTCTGTCCGTATGAACGCACAGATCTCAGAGATGGTAAGAGATAGAGGTTTGACGTGTATGGGACATATGCTTCTTATGTCTGCAGGCAGATCAAGTTTATTTTCAATTTTGGCCACGCCCCCTTCCGCCCCCGCAATTTAGAAAAAACGTCATATCTTCCACAGTTTTGAAGATAGATGGCTTGTTCCTTCTGGATATTTAGTTATTAGAATAACTTATCGATCCGCCAAAGGAATGAAGAAGATCGGATGAACGGTTTTCGAGTTATGATCAAAAGACAAAATTTCTTGGTACAGAGTATGTTATAGTCGGGCTTGGCCGACTTTCTTTCTTGTTTTGTTATGTATAAACAGGGTAAAAGTCAGGACCTGCTTGAGTTAATATCTAAAAATTAATTTGTCATATAACTGGTCTCTTTCTGACTCTCTTATCTACTTCTGCAAGATTTGGATCAAATCCATTTTATGCTTTTTAAATTAAAACAAGTAAGGACGCTGCAGTCGAGTGCCCCAACAACAAAATATCCTGTGCATTTGTTTTCATTTATTTGCTTTTGCATTTGAATGTAACCGGTTTTTGTTACAACTATTAAAGGGTCATCCTTAAAGTAGGAAACATTATTTTGTCCTTTTAGCTGTTTATGTTTTAACTAACGACGCGGTACCCCTCGCTTCTACAAGCTCAATTGTTTCGCCTATTTCAAATCTGAAACTAACTTCACCTGCGTATGGTATACACCTACCTTCATGCAAAAATTTGTGGATCTATCCCTTATAGTCTCTGAGATCGGTACATTACGGACTTTACTTTTCTATGGGAGCTGTACTATATGGATGTCCGATTTCGCCCAAACTTAGTAAAATCAGGAGAAAGTATAGCAAAGAAAGGAATACAAAGTTTGAAGGCGTTTCCAATGTGCAGCGAATTTATACTGAAATACTTTGTGCAATGTTTAGTGAAGATAGTAGGGTTGGCGATATATCTCAAAATATCAATATCGATAATATCAAAAATCTAAATTTGAAATATCGATATTTGATATATCAAAACCAAAATACATCGATATATCGATAATATCGTGGTTTTCTAAAGCTTACACAAACCAGGAAAAGATATTATAGAACGTCTACGTCTATAAGACCACTAACGACCTGTGCAAGTTCCATCTGATCTTTCCAATAGCATAACTCAAAGATACGATTGAATTATTATACTCTGTACCGTAGGTACATAGAGTATTATAAGTTTGTGCAAAAGTATGTAACATCCAGAAGGAAGCATCTCCGACCCCATAAAGTATATATATTCTTGATCAGCATCAACAGCCGAGTCGATATAGCCATGTCCGTCTGTCCGTCTGTCCGTATGAACGCACAGATCTCAGAGATGGTAAGAGATAGAGGTTTGACGTGTATGGGACATATGCTTCTTATGTCTGCAGGCAGATCAAGTTTATTTTCAATTTTGGCCACGCCCCCTCCCGCCCCCGCAATTTAGAAAAAACGTCATATCTCCCACAGTTTTGAAGATAGATGGCTTGTTCCTTCTGGACATATTTAGTTATTAGAATAACTTATCGATCCGCCAAAGGAATGAAGAAGATCGGATGAACGGTTTTCGAGTTATGATCAAAAGACAAAATTTCTTGGTACAGAGTATGTTATAGTCGGGCTTGACCGACTTTCTTTCTTGTTTAATTTATGTATTTAATACTGTGACCAAATACATTTTTATACCCTTGCAAAGGGTATTATAATTTTGCCCAGAAGTTTGCAACGCATAGAAATATTCATATCCGACCCCATAAACTATATATATTCTTGATCAGGGTGACGAGCTGAGTCGATTGAGCTTTGTCCGTCCGTCTGTCCGTCTGTCTGTCTGTCTGTTTCTACGCGAACTAGTCTCTCAGTTTTAAAGCTATCGAGCTGAAATTTTGCACAGAGTCTTCTTTTTGCTGCACACTACTAATATGTCGGAACCGACCAGATCGGATGACTATATCTCATAGCTCCCATAGGATCAATCGGTCGGAAAACTAGTTTTAGTATGAAAAACTTTTTTCTTTTAAATGGAAACGACTCTAAACTTTGTAATCGAAGGTTTTCTATGGTTTTTTATAGTTCTACCAAGTTTTATTAAAATCGGACAACTATATGGCATAGCTGCCATACAAAAGATAGGTCTGAAAAACAGTCTTAGTTAGAAAAACTTTTTTGTTTTTAATGGTAGCATCCTGTAATTTTGTATTTGTTTGTTTCTCGTGCTTTTACACAATTCTACAAGTTTTTGTCCAAATCGGATGAATATATCATATAGCTCCCATACGAACGATTAGTCGGAAAATGGGAAAAAAGTATTATTTGAAAATATTTAAGCGAGCACTTGCAAGGGTATAAAAACTTCGGCACAGACGAAGTTAGCTTGGCTTTCTCGTTTTATTTTCAGAGTACAGAGCTTAAAGACTACCAGATTTAGCTTACTGTATAATCTCAACAGAAAGATTAATTCTTCATATATTGTATAAACAGTTTGATTGGTGCTAACTTTTTCAAAATAATGGTTTGAAAACGATTTTAACAAAACCAGTTGCTCTGGATCAAAAGTTCTCCACTATTGCTTGTTGGTCAAACTCCGTTTTATGGTCACATTGCACTTTTCTTTATTCTTCTATACACATTTTGTATTGGAGCGTTTATATAGCATAGACTGGCAATCGACGGCCCGATTGGCCCGACTGACTTGGCCCCTTACTCTGCCTAAAAGGCAATGGGCATTGCTACGGTCTTAAAATGCTAAGAAAAATATATGCCCCGTCTAACACAGATGTACTGATAACCATTAATTTTAAGTGATTTTCAAAAACTTAGACCATAATCGTTATTTTTGATCAAACAAAATAAAACTGAAAAATAATGATTATTAATGATTTTTATTTTTTTTTTGCTCAAAATAAAACTCAACAGAAACTGTGTTAGAATTTTCACCAATATTATTGCATATCCTTGAAAAGGGACCACAAAAGGGACGCTTCCTTCTGGATGTTACATACTTTTGCACAAACTTATAATACTCTATGTACCTACGGTACAAAGTATAAAATAGACGAAATCGCCTAATATTAATAATTGAAAATAAACTTGATCTGCCTGCAAGAACAAGAAATTTTTGTCCCATACATGGCAAACCTCTGTCTCTTACCATCTTTGAGGTCTGTGCGTTCATATGGACAGTCAGACGGACAAGGCTAAATCGACTCGGCCGTTGATTCTGATCAAAATATATATAGTTTAGGGGTGAGAGATGCTTTCTTTTGGCAGATAATACAAGCTAAGATAACTTCGTCTGTGCGGAAGTTTTTATACCATTGCAAGTGCTCGCTTAAATTTTTTCAAAGATTACTCTTTTTCGCATTTTCCGACCGATCGTTCGTATGGGACCTATATGATATAGTCATCCGATTTGGCCTAAATTTTGTAAAGTTATGTGAAAGCATCTTTTGTATGCTATACCATATAGTTGTCCGATTTTAATAAAACTTTGTAGAATTATAAAAAAGCATAGAAAACTTACGATTACAAAGTTTAGAGACGTTTTCATTGAAAAGAAACAAGATTTTCCCACTAAAACTAGTTTTCCGACCGATTGTTCCTATGGGAGCTATGAGATATAGTCATTCGATCCGTTCGGTTCCGACATATTAGTATGTGCAGCAAAAAGAAGAATTTGTGCAAAATTTCAGCTCGATAGCTTTAAAACTGAGGTCATAGGTCATCTATGGTCCCAATTTTGGTTCAAATGGTCACCTACTTTAAGGCCCTATTCTCTTTCAGCAAAAAATTTTTTTCGACTTTTTTTTTTTGCATTTTTTTATAGCTTGGACATTTAAGAATATAACCCTAAAAGGGTTTTTTGAAATTCGAAATACTTTAGAAGATATGGCCATTTTTGTGGGGTCATGTCTTCGCTAAAATGAGTAGTTTTTATGTTGCTTCAAACTTTGAACGCGTTTATCTCGAAACCACGTTTTTCGAGCTGGCGGCCACGATTCCGCCAGTTCTACTGAACCGATTTGGATGAAACAAAGTTTAATCGACGTAGAATTGTCACCATTCTGGCCCGTAGTAAAATAAAATGGTTCCAAATTCGATTTGTCAATTTCAAGTGGCCGCCATTTTGTCAAAAATGTTTTGTTTTATTTTACTACGGGCCAGAATGGTGACAATTCTACGTCGATTAAACTTTGTTTCATCCAAATCGGTTCAGTAGAACTGGCGGAATCGTGGCCGCCAGCACCATGCCTTTTTTTTTGAGGGCCAACTTTGACGGTGCCATCATCTATGGACAGCCCCTATATCGCGGCGAAAATTTTTTTTTTATTTTCTTTCATTCATTACTAATTCAATAAAAAAAACAAAATTCAAATATCTTTTTGCGTTTTCAAATGAGAATTTTTTCAAAAAAGGTCCAAAAACAGCAAGCTGAAGGAGAATAGGGCCTTAAACAATGAACAAGAAAATATCTTTTTAAATGCCCATAAACTACCTTTACACTTAAAAAACTAGTTTACCTAATGCCAACTATTTCATAATAAGCTTCCTTTGGGACGTTATGACGTTTCAAAGATGGCAGAGATATGACGTTTCAAATTGCGTTAGCACTTTTTGGATCTTTCGGCTAGGACTCGAAGGATGGTAGGATATTTTGTCTAATCCAGTTGGTCACACTCAAGAAAAATTAGTGCTAACCTGGTCAAGAGGTGTTATAAAACGAGAAAGCTAAGCTAACTTCGTCTGTGCCGAAGTTTTTATACCCTTGCAAATGCTTGCTTAAATATTTTCAAATAAATACAATTTTTCCCATTTTCCGACCGATCGTTCGTATGGGAGCTATATGATATAGTCATCCGATTTGGCAAAAAATTTCAAAAATTATGTGAAAGCATGTGCAACAAACAAATACAAAATTGCAGGATGGTACCATTAAAAACAAAAAAGTTTTTCTAACTAAGTCTGTTTTTCAGACCTATCTTTTGTATGGCAGCTATACCATATAGTTGTCCGATTTTAATTAAACTTGGTAGAATTATAAAAACACATAGAAAACCTACGATTACAAAGTTTAGAGACGTTTCCATTGAAAAGAAAAAAGTGTTTCTCACTAAAACTAGTTTTCCGACCGATTGTTCCTATGGGAGCTATGAGATATATTCATCCGATCCGGTCGGTTCCGAATTATTAGTAGGTTCAGCAAAAAGAAGACTTTGTGCAAAATTTCAGCTCGATAGCTTTAAAACTGAGGTCATAGGTCATCTATGGTCCCAATTTTGGTTCAAATGGTCACCTACTTTAAACAATGAACAAGAAAATATCGTTTTAAATGCCCATAAACTACCTTTACACTTAAAAAACTAGTTTACCTAATACCAACTATTTCATAATAAGCTTCCTTTGGGACGTTATGACGTTTCAAAGATGGGAGAGATATGACGTTTCAAATTGCGTTAGCACTTTTGGATCTTTCGGCTAGGACTCAAAGGATGGTAGGATATTTTGTCTAATCCAGTTGGTCACACTCAAGAAAAATTAGTGCTAACCTGGTCAAGAGGTGTTATAAAACGAGAAAGCTAAGCTAACTTCGTCTGTGCCGAAGTTTTTATACCCTTGCAATAAATATTTTCAAATAAATACAATTTTTCCCATTTTCCGACCGATCGTTCGTATGGGAGCTATATGATATAGTCATCCGATTTGGCCAAAAATTTCAAAAATTATGTGAAAGCATGTGCAACAAACAAATACAAAATTGCAGGACGGTACCATTAAAAACAAAAAAGTTTTTCTAACTAAGTCTATTATAATACCCTTTGCAAGGGTATAAAAAGCCAAGTGTACATGCATTACCTGATCGGAGTTCGGTGTTTTAACTCTGTCTTACCGGCCCAACCATGTTTACCCTTTTCGTTTTTTCGTCTGTGCTAACCCAAATCTTATGATGTTCCTCTCTCAATATCCCAATCACTTAATAATCTATTTCGGATTCATTTTAAGCAACTTCATTTAATTTTCATGGTATTTTCCACTAAGGCCCATAGGCAAAAATTATAACAAATATTTCTAGTGGGTTAACCAATAGTAATTAATAAGACATTGTGTAATACGGTAAAAAAAAATAATTTGTGACTGATATGATCATAAGGAAATCGATAACTCGAATATATGTATATGTGTCTCAAATAAATGTATATAGATATGGTACTGCAAGTTTGGGTTACCTTGTTACATGTGGGGTTGATATACTTGAAATCCATCAGTGCATGCAGGCAAAGTTGCAGCCCAATATAATGTTTTCCAACTCTGAAACAAACTTGATCTGCATGTGTACACCTACACTCGTGAAAAATTTGTGGTTCCATCTCTTAAAGTCTCTGAGATCGACGCGTTCATACAGACTTTATCGACTAGGCTGTTAATGCTGATCAAGAATATATAAACTTTGTGGGGTCGGAAATGTTTCTTTCTCCCTGTTACATACTTTCGCACAACTTCAAGATCCCCCTTTTCCCATTTTTAATGGGAGCAGTTGGTCTCCCATATTCAGAATAAGGCAAACGGTGATTATTTCCAAAAATGGCTTTATTTTAAGAATGGACTGATACGAATCAGAATCATTAAAATGATTGGGAAGACAATTATCATGAGAATAAACTACGCTAAACTTAAATATGAAATGCGTGTCTAAGCGATTTATCTTAGCATATTGTGTGAATAAGTACCAGTACTCTCTCGTGTAAGTGAATCGATCGATAAATGCATTGCTAACTCTAACTCTGTATAAATGCAAGCATTTCAGATGGGAATCTCTAATACATAGGCGGTGCCAGTCGGTTAGGAAGTAGAATCAGTTCAAATCATTAAGTGTGGGTTTCACTGCATCATTTGCAGGTATCGGTTCTCCTCCAGAAGCGAGCTCAACGACGTTGTCATATCATTGATGACCATATTGGCACCAGGGTGGGGGTGTGTCGAGCTGCTAACATCTGCCCACACCGGATGGGGGTTGTTGGCGATTAGCATGCTGGTGGTCGCGGCGGCTGACAATGGTTGTGAGGTTGCAGGACCTGCTGCTCCCGCACTATTCGTCTGCATCCAACTCTGACAGCTCTGCACATATTCGAGCGTACGCTGATAGGTGTCCGATTGCATTGGTGATACATTTATGGGCTGGCTTTCAGGGCAGACTTTCTGTTCCAAGTGTGGTGGAGTAACTAACAAGGATGTCGAAATCGAATGCATATTTTTAGGAGCAACAACAGCCTTGATTAGGGTTTTGCTGGGGCTGTGGATTAACGCGTTGGCGACCGCAGTCGGGCAATTTGTGTTTATATTGATGGCAGGTGACATTTGGGACTGACTTATGACGCCGCACTGTATTTCGTTTTCACTGTTAATCTGATGAACTGGTTGCTCGTGAGCAGGCTGCGCAGAAAGCTCAGGCAAACTCGTCATGGACGAGTCAATGATCTGATTCTGGGTATTTGTCAAAGACTGCTGTTGGTAACTAGTGGGTGCTGGGGGATGGGAAAATGGTGGACGCGAGATCTCGTTTGTGACAGTCGGTGTTCCTGTCCTTTGAGAGTAAACTTGCGGGGGATGGCGGTGACAGACATCAGAGACACCGCCCCGCTCCCTTTGTGAGTAGGGACCACGACCACCGAGCGCCGTTTGGGGTGATAGAAGCTGGGTTAAGTTCGATTGCGATTGCTCACTTGCCATTGGTGTGTCAAGGTTTAATACCGGTGAGGGAGACGTCAGAGGAAGATTGGCTGCATTTATGTTGACACTTGCTCCTGGAACAAGGCTGTCGCTCTCTGCAACTTTGGTGATCGGGCCACCGCCTCCACTCTCATGACCCTTTATTGGCGTTGGCTGATCTGTATCGTCTTTAACTAAATTCAGATACTGGAGCATCTCGTCGGGCAATATAAGCTCTTCAACTTCATCTAGATTAACCTTTTCGTTCGGGTGGTGATCTGGGGACCTGATCACGCTATTGTTGGTTGTGCCGCAGCTGCCATTGGGCAGGTCGGCGGGCTCTGCCAATGCCCCACTTGGGGAAGTCGCTGGGCATCTTCTATAACGATTCTGATGGGTGTCACGCATACTTTGGAACGGACCGGCATTTGGAGCAGGAGAATGAATCAGCTGATCTGAACTCTTTTGCTGCATTAAAGGCTCTGATTGACGTCTCGAAACACTGTTCTGCAGGCTTGTGATGGACTGCAACTCCGCGTCATGAAGGTTGCTCGCTGAAAACGGTGACTGGGCAATGTTTGGAATGGAATAGCGACCGCCACTCTGGGCTACCTTCTGGTGCTGATAGTGACTACTAGTGTCAGTTGCCTGAAGACGCCTCAGATGGGTCGCAATCAGATGTGATGACGGTGGTGGTGGAAGGCTGCCACTGCCAGAGCCAAAATAATGGACGCCATTACTTATTGTGGTCACCCCCGTTCCGGGGTTCACGGTTGTGCTTGCGCTTGTAGGATTCATGCATAGCGATGGGCTGGCGGCGTAGCAGACGGCTCCGTTTGACATCTGGCTGGAGCGACGCGAACACCCTGGTGATATTGGGTCGTAGAGCGAGGCTGACGCAGAGGCGTTGTAATAGGCTGGACCCGGGCGCATGGTTGACATTGATGACAACTGCGATGATTGGCTACTGCGCCGACTCTGCATGCTGCAATAGTAAGTGCTGGCGTTCGAGTTCTGGCTGTCACGTCGGAGTTGTGCCTGGGCAGTTCCATAGCCCTGCGGAACGGAACGAATGTGCGTCTGTGTCTGCGTCTGCGTCTGAGGGTACGGATGAGCCTCCATCAAGTGCGGAATTCGCGCCTGGGTCTGCGCCATTACAGTAGTGCCTGGCTCCATTTTAAGTTCGGTAATACGCTGGTTCAGTTCACTGATTCCAATGGCACGATTACTTTCTGGTATATTGCAGAGCATTGAGCTGCTCGCATTGACGCCCTTGCTCTGTAGACGACTGCGGAAACGCTGACGGGCCACTGCTGTGCCACCAGATGCACCATTTCCCATATTAACCATGGCTCGTAGTACAATAGGCAGATCGGCGGCATCGACATCATCGTCACAAGTCCAGCCATCATCCAAGCCGACATTTTCGGATGCAATGTCGTCTTGGGTGTAGCTCATGAAGCAATCGGACGCGGATGCGTTTCCGGCATTACCCGCCAGATGCCGCGGGGAATTGGCATCAGACTCGGACTTGATGCTAGGACTGGACATGCCGATCACCTTGCTCATGTGCATGTCGTCACTGCACGGGCTAGAGTCAATGTGGTGTTCCTGCAGATGCTGTCGACTTTGTCCGCCTTCCAGTCCAGAGTTGGCGTCATTCAATGGCAAGCCCTTGTGCTTCTTGTTGGCATAGAACTCGGCCCCATGCACCGTCTTGACGTGCTTGCGCAAGGAGCTGGGGTCGGTGTAACGTTTTGTGCAGCCCGGTGCTTTGCAAATGTACGGTTTCTGCAACGATACCGACATACATGTTTAAGAGTTGTAGGCTTGGGTCTAAGACACGAACTTACCTCGTTGCTGTGAGTGCGATTTTGGTGCTTCGCCCGATCACTGGCGTTGCTGAAGGCCTTGCTACATCCCGGATATTCGCACGTGTACGGCTTTTCGCCAGTGTGCGATCGCAGGTGTGTTTTTAGATTCTCCAGGCGCGAGTATGCCTTATAGCAGCCTTCAAACTGTGGACGAAGCAGAGACTCAATGTGAAATATTCCCCAAACGTGACATCTATACAACGGTGACATGGCATAAAGACCAAGGACATATCATATGGGCTTTATGTCCGTCGGCTTTGTCACGTCACCCTATACAACTATAACTTACGGTGCACTTGTGTGGTTTTTCTCCGGTGTGCCGGCGCATGTGTACTACCAGCATGTACTGCGCCTTAAAGGGCTTTTCGCCGCGAGAGCACTCTTCCCACCGGCAGACGAATGCCTTCTTGTTAGTCTGAATGTGATCATTATTTATGTGCTTCACCAGTTCGTCCTGGGTCATAAACTCAATGCCACAGCCCCGCCAATGACAGTTGGTTTCTATAAAGTCGCCCGGCTCGTCCTTGATGTCCGTAGTGTCAGCAGTGGCGCAGTCGTATTCATTCAATGGTGTGGACGCTCCTCCGAACCCGATCCCGTTGACATTTCCGGTGCCCCCAAAAGCAGTGGCAGCTGCTTTGCTGCGTTGTCTCCGCTCCGCTACATTTGACGAGGCGCTATCCGCCTCCACTTGAGCTACGCTGTCGGATGTGGATGATGGCTGCTCCATGGGCTTATGCCTCGCCGGTCGAGCATTCCGGTTTCCCTCGTCGAAATTCTGATTTTGAGATATTAAATTGGTTAGCTTTTAATTTAATTTGAGACCGAAAGTCGCACGCACTCACCTTGTTGGAATTGGTCACCTTCGAGCTTGATTCCTCGGCTGCAGCGCTAACAGCCGGCGATGTCGACGTTTGACTGACCAATGCCAATTCCTTTGCGTTAGCATGAGAGTCGGTCATGCCCATGGCAGCGGCACTGGCCACTTGGCTCATGGAGAAGCTCGCGGCGGCCGCCTGTTGCGGCGTCATTGGATGCAGCAGCCCGGCACTCGCTCGCAATAGATGCGCTTGCAGCTGCTGCAAGTGCGGCGCCATTGTAGTATGAGCATGGGCCATGGGACTCATGGCACTGGCCGCTATGTGGCCATAGGATCCACTCGCCGCGCTGCTTGCCCGAGAGCCGTTCATAATGGTGGCCAAAGAGTTCGGCGAGAATCTAATCATTGAATTGATGTCAAAGGAATCGGAGTACGGTGACGATGACAGAGCGCGTTTGCGACTGATGCTGGCACGAATGCTGCCGCCCCCCGGTCGTGGACTATTTAGCCGGCCATTACCATCGATGCTGAAGTGAAAGTCGGTGCTCGCCAGAGATCCTGCAACAGCTGCTGCCACAGCTGCGTGGTGCAGTTCGCCCAGCGAACCCATGCCACGAGCGCCCAAATACTCGCCCGAGCCCAGTCCTAGCCCTGCCAAGTGGAAGGCAGATGCGCAGTTCGCATACGGATCTGTGGGTGGTCAAAAAATCACTTTCCAGGCCATCTCTAATTGTGCTGTTATGTAATTACCGTGGTAAGATGCGGTGGGACTGCCCCGTTGCAGTGAGTAAAACTGTTCCATGTATCCGGGGATTCTGTAGGCCGGATGAAAGTCGTGCGGTTGCGGCTGCCCAGTAACACCAAGGCTATGGACATGCTGGTGTTGGTGCTGGGGCTGGTGATGATGCAGGTGTCCAGCGGCCGGATTGCTGAGCAAATCATGGCCGCTAGCATTTCCGTTGTTAATGGGTGCAAGGGTAGAAGCGGATGTGGCAGTTGAGTCCGACGCTGATGCCGCCTCAGACGCTGGCGGCACAGAGACGGAGCTGCTTACATCAGCTGTGTGTGCCGGGTTACCTGAAGGCGAGCTGGGCAACATAGTTGCCGCTGCAGCAGCGGCCGCAGCTCGCCGGGAAGCCAAAAACTGCAATTCCGAATACCTTAATTGGAAAGAGCAACAAACATACGATTTCGGTTAGATGGTATTGTTGTCTTAAAAAGAACTTAAACGATTTTTGATAGCACGTTTTTTATTTAATTAATGCAGGAGCTTAATAAATTCCGAGTTGCTGGTATTAATTTGTAGACTCTACGCCGAAATATGTTGAGCACATTGAAAGGTTTACTTTTTTGGCATACTGTGAATCAATATTTTGCTAACCTACTCCGATCTAGACTTCGGCGGCAAAAAAGGTATTTGATCGCTGTTTCTAGCTAGTTACCATTCGATAAATAATACGGATTACGAATCTTCTATCTATGAAATTGTAGGAGATATGCCGATTTTACCGAATTGCGGGGGCGTGGCTAAATCAGAGTATACAAAGTATTGTGTGATAGCTTCTTTTTTTGGAAAGATACCCCAAAGAAATTTTATATCTATTTGACATCAGTCACCTATTATGGGCTAATTCCACCGAGCTACTTTCTTTGTAAAGGACCTAATTGTCATTGGTTCAGAAATTTTGAGCAGCAGCTGCAAAAGAGAACTGCCAAAAAAATTGATTATCGATTTCTTCCTTACGTGCGAAACATCGATTTAAATTTTTGAGTTTCGATTAAAATCGAGGAAAAAGAAAAAAGTTCGAAATCGAAATTGAGAAGCGACGCAAACTAAGGGTAAGAAAAAAACCAAGAATGCAAACTGCTTCTGAACCGAACCGGTCTTTAACAAAATCGAACCGGTTATTCCAGCTGGTAAACCTAACATGCTGAATCGAACCGAAAACGACAAAGAAAATCGGTTGGGTTCGTATATTTAGCAAAGTTTGGATCATAATCTCGGACAGCTGCACAGTACTTATAGAAATAATGGCTGGAGAAGTAATTTTATTTCACTATTATTATTTACACAAGACAAATGTGAAAAGAACCTTAAAATTACAAGTACAATATCTACGGCAGTGACACGGAAATCTCTAGTGATTTTCGTAAAAACGCTTTTATATCAGTTTAAAATCAATTTAATTACTTCTTCAGATTTTTATTTTTATACTACCTATATATAGTTGTACGATTTGGACTTTAGTGAAATTCAATCAATTTAATTACTTCTTCAAATTTTAAGATATAGAGCTATATTTAAATGGCAGAGCTATAACAAAAACATTAGTGTTAAAGGTCTGTTAATTAGCATAAGCAGAGGCTATTCAACATTAATTCCACTGAGTAACGGGTATATCGAAGTCGGGCAAGGCCGCAATCACTTAGTTTGTTATGGTTTCTTAATCACTCTTCACTTGCTCTTTGTAGCCATAGAATGATTATAGATATCAAAATTCAATGGCACTTATTTAGAAAAAAAACTGGCAACACAACAATAAAAATGAGAAAAACGGAGTTTGTGCTACTATGCATTCAAAAATATCGATATGGGCTGCAAATAATTGTAAGATAAGCTTATAATACTTCAATTAAATTGTTTTCCCTTAAAATTTTGATGAAACATTCTGTTTATAGCCTGGTGGTAGCCGGGTGTGGTGCAGTGGTTAGTGTAGTGCAGGCAAACGCCTACTGTGCCCAGAGGTCGTGGGTTCGATCCCGGTTACCTTTTCCAATTTGTTAATGTCAGCTGTAAAGTAACTAGCCATGAAAAAGCTTCTCAAACTTTGCCGTTCGGATTCGGCGTTAAACTGTACGTCCTCTTCTCTTGTGCAAAAATTCAAAATTTCTGTTAATGAGAACTTTTTTGAGAACCTTTCTGAATAGATCGGCATCAACAGCCGAGTCGATGAAGCCCTGTACCTCTGTCCATCTCTCTGTCTGTAAAAACACCTAGATCTCAGGAGAGAATTTTAAATGTAGTATTTTCTGCTCACAGGTCAAGTTTGTTTCAAATTATGGACACGCCCCCTCCCGCACCTGCAATGAAAAATGTTGAGTAGCTCCAACAATTTTGAAGATATCAAGCTAATTTTTTGCAGTGTTGTGTATGTGCGCAATATCTACAATCTCTGAAATATCTAAAATCTCTTTAATAAAGATCGGATAATAATTGTCAGAGTTACAAAGGTTAAAAAAATGATGCATATAGTACTTATCTGAGCCGAATGCGATGTTTGCCAACATAATGTTGAAGTGTTCAAATTAATGTTAATGTTCTGTTAATTGACATAAGGAAGGCAATTAAACACTAATTCCCCTGAGTAACGGGTATATCGAAGTAGGTCAGGGCCTACTTTAACGTATGCTCCCGTTTTATCTAGTAACCAAGCATTTTGCTGTGGCTTCACATGTAAATGCAAGCAGTTTTAGTTCAAAAAACAAGTGATTACACGAAAATCACTAGAGAGTTCTCGGGCACCCACCATAATATAAGTAATATAAAGTTAAAACAAAAAATAAATTGTTTTATATAATATTATAACAAATAGATATTTTCTTATTCCATTAGGGCCGACTTATCATATTTTGTATAGCTCCTACACTGTTGTTTGTTCGCTTATGTTTATGGTGTATATTTAGGGTAAAAGAAATAAAAAAGGTTCAAAAAGTTATGTTTTAATGGGCGCAACGGGGCTTCAGGTGATTACTTCATATAATTACTCCAGCATTTTCTGAAAAGTTTTATTACTGCGAATATTTGGACTCTGGGCGAGTTTTAGCCCCTCTAGCCCCCTCCTAGATCCGTCACTGATCACAATCGCATGCCATTTTTTTTAAGGTACATAGAGTATAATAAGTTTGTGCAAAAGTATGTAACAGCCAGAAGGAAGCATATCCGACCCCATAAAGCGTATATATTCTTGATCAGCAGAGTCGATAAACGCGTCAATTCAGAGACTATAGAGCTAGATAGATATTTTAAGCTCCTCGACTCTAAAGCTCCTTAAATAATTTGCAAAAGCCAGAATATAATATTATTTTGGTAATATTTTTCTACATAAAATAAGAAATGGAATTTCACTTAACTGTAAATTATATTCGAATATTTACATGTGTTCTACTAACCAATTCCGACCCAAAAACCACTCGGTTCCCATACTATTTGGGGAGTTTTTAGGTCGAATGCTGTTAAAACACATATACCACAAAAGTGATTAATGTTGTATAAAGCATGGGCTGAATCAAGGTTCGAACCAAAACCTTCTCCAAAAAACATCAAACCTTAAATTTCCGAACCTTAACCATTCGTTAATTACCGGATATCCGAATATTTTTTTGGTTTGCAGCCCTAATAAAAATATAACAGTAAAACACTAACTCGTCTTGAGTGGTCTAAATCCAATTTGATCCATAAGTCATAATACAGGGTTGTCCATATTCGACGGACCCATCTGGCAACGCCATAACTTTTGACAGAGATGTCAGATCGCTTAATGACATACCGCGTTTGAAGCGTCAGTCCAAGCAGATTTTTACCATGGAACAATACACGCCACGCGAGCGCTCTGAAATAGTTGAAATTTACATTCAACAGAACAAGTCAATTGTGAAAACTCAACGTGCTTTTAAAAAAGCCCATTTCACATTGAATGGGACCGTAAATAAGCAAAATTGCCGTATTTACGCCACTGAAAATCCTCAGGAGATTCAAGAAGTGCCTCTTCATGACGAAAAAGTCACAGTTTGGTGCGGCGTTAGTGCGAAAACGGGCATTGGGCCGTTTTTCTTCCAAAATGAAAATGGCCATGCTGTTACCATCAACCAGGAGCGTTATCGCGACATGATGACCAATTTTGTGATGCCAATTATTCGTCGAAAGCGTATGAGGCAGTTCTGGTTTCAACAAGACGGCGCTCCACCGCACACAAGTCGCATAACAATCGATTTTCTGAAGAAATTGTTTCCGGGCCGTTCGATGTCGAAAAGTGGTGATTTGGACTGGCCACCGCGTTCGCCCGATTTGACGCCGCCTGACTTCTTCTTGTGGGGATATTTGAAGTCAAAGGTTTACGTTAACAAGCCAAGGACCGTAGAAGAGCTCAAGGACAACATTCGTGAAGAAATAGCCGCTATTCCGGCCGAAATGTTGGCGAAAACGATGGAAAATGCTGCAAAAAGGGCACAATACGCCATCAACGCCAGAGGCGGCCATTTGAGAGATATCATATTCAAAAATTGATGTAAACAAATCTACTTGGAACAAATTAAATGATTAGGATTGCCAACCGCCAAATTTTTATTTTTTTCTTTGATTTTTTTAAAAAAAACATGGGTCCGTCGAATATGGGCAACCCTGTACTTAACAGGGCTACAAACCAGATTAGAACCGAATTGTTTTTAACCCTGTCTATTATTTTGCAGTGAACTGAACCTTTTTAGAAATAATAGCTGAACCTGTTCCGAACATAAAGGTTCTGTTCGGTCCAACAACAATTACGGATTGATTTTATTTGTAAATGCGAAAGCTGGCTAAGCCCTTGTTTTCAAATACTGACCTTCTCCGATTTACGATAAGCAGACCTTTAGACATGAGAAATCAAAGTGGTTACTTTCAGATGCTCCAATTTTTGTAACCACCAAATTATTATCAGCCATCCTCCCATTTTCGCTTTCGCAAAAGTATTGCGGTTTGGAGAGCAAAACTCAAATCGCAAACTGTTACGAATGCGAAAATGGGAGCAAGACATGTATAGGTATTTTAGTGCTTTACAGAATTTTACAAAAAGTCCAAATCGGAAATTTATATACTATATAGGTAGTATAGCTGCCATAGAGAAAATAGGTCCGAAAAATATACTTAGTTAGGAAAACTTTATTTGTTTTCAATGGAAGTGAGTTCAGTTCTTGCATTTGTTTAGTTTGTACATACAAATCAACAAATACATATAAACACACTATTCCAAATCTCATATTCAGCCCGCAGATTAACACTTTAGTCTTCAGGCAAAAAGAAGATTCAGCTTCACCCAACAGCCTTACAAGAAGGAAGCCTGTCTTTGATTTATTATCGTTTCATTAGCGCTGTTTTTGAAGTCTGGCCGTGCTGCGGCAATTAAGAGAAATTAAAAGCATAAGCATTTTTTTGCTGAATATCCTTGTGAGCTTAATTCCTATACCCGTACTGTTCTGTTTGACTTTTGGCCTTCGCACTGCATGTCATTAGCTGCGATCACCAGCCTCGGGGACAAACAGTGACAGACAGTGGACACTTTGTTTGGGACCAAGACAGTGATTCTGGAATTTGTTCTACTCATTTGATTGGTTCTTGATTAGCATGACAACTGGCACTGGCACTGGCACTTTGGAAAGCTGTTTATTGGTAGCCAATTATGGCTCAGCGCTCATAAAACCAAATCTCATGTCTGCGAAACTTTCGGGCAGTTGACCAGAATTTATATGGCATCATTTGCCATTTTCAACCTCGTATTTAGGCGCTAAATTTTTAAGCTTATATTGAAATTCGTAGTAGAATGTCGACAATTACATACATAGGTGTGTGTATCGCAACCCATCTCCGAGGAAGTCTGGAGCATTTTACACTGTGCTCCCCAACACCAAGCGGGGAGCGTCTCGGTGCCGAATCGTTGATGACTTAATAACATTATTAAGTTTAACGGAATTTAGACACACACATCCGAAAACAAGAGAAATATGTTATCATACTTGCTTTTGTATGTATGTTTCTACATTTGTGTGGAGGTAGAGGCAGTGGCATAGCCGTGCCTTTATGCTACTGTATGAGTGAGTTAAAAAACTGGTTTCAATTAGAGATGCGTGCGTGAAGTTGTTGTAACACTTCGGTTTACCACTCTTACCGACTATAAATAGATGACAATTTGACCCTTGTGGTGACAAATCGATCCCTTTTCGAAATGATCTAGACATGATCTAAACCATAAATGAATATATTATATAAATTTTTTCGATTTGCCCGCACGTCTAGCCAATCCAAAAGAGTACAAAAACTTGATTTTTTCAGTTTAAGCTTGATTTAATTCATAATCAATTAAACATAAGTTCTTAATTCAAAAATATCAATTAATTTACAATTTAAGATCGTCAGTCAGTCATCAGGTTTGTCACCCTAATTATCCCCTTGCAAAGGGTATTATAATTTGGCCCAGAAGTTTGCCACTTATACAAATATTTATTTCCGATCCCATAAACTACATATATTCTTGATATTCTTGTTCGTCCGAATGTCTGTTTCTACGCAAACTAGTCTTTCAGTTTTGTAGCTAGCGAGCTGATATTTTGCACAGAGTCTTTTTGCTGCACGCAACTAATATGTCGGATCGGATGACTTTATCTAATAGCTTCCATAGGAACAATCGGTCGGAAAACTCTTTTTTGTTTTCAATCTAGATATATATTGATTTTATATGCTTTCTCAAAATTTTCGCACTTCCTATTGGTTGGGTTTTTTCAAATAATTTGAAATACAGCTCGGTTGAGTCGTTTAGCAATATCTTCGATTTTCGAACCAGTATCATGCTTTGTTTTTTAATACCTTGCTTATAATCAGACCGGCCAATCATTGATTAACTTTACAGTTGTCAAACTGACAAAATCACGATCGAAATCAAATTACAAGTTTTGTACATTTTGAAAATAATTTTAATCCTCCTGCTGGGGCCCGGTTTCTCAATATCCGTTTAGTCACTCTTATCTGAGATTAGTCGAATTTGAGTGTTTCATGCCGCAAGCAATCAGGAATCAAACTTCACCGTAGCCTTAAAATCAGTGTAATATTTAAGACCCAGTTAAGTCCCTATAGTAGTATTGATCAAACAAAATGTACGAACGAAACGAGGAGAGAGTGTCTGAGAGATAAATCGCTCACGCGTGCATCTCCAACCTCACCGAACTGCAACAACTCGAGTGAAATAAATGACGGCGACGCTTCGGCAGTCGTTGTCTCCAAGTTGAGGTAAAAGAAGCATGTGAATGTAAGTAAAGCTCTTGATTGCGGTTGGGTTGGTTTGGTATTATTATACATATCTGACCAAGCTGAAGTCTCAATTAAGTTCGTTTAACGAAAACGCTGAGCATGAGCGGTTCTTCAGACGGGAGAGGAGAGGCAAATGGGGAAGGGACACGCAGTTCTTTATGTTATGTTTCAGTTTCAATTACTAAGACTGAACTGCGGTACAGGGATGCAAACCGGTTCCGAATTGAAAGATTAGGTATTTTTGCTCATGAACCACACAAAAATATTTTCAAAAATTCTAAAACGATTTGCGCAATTGGTTTTATGGCTTCAGCACTTTAACCCATCACATCTTTGGTTTTGTCCCGACCTCGGAACCTACACAGTACATGTATTTTTACTGATCAACAGCCGTACAACTGACTATAAGAGCTAACAATATTGTCTGCACTAAGAGTTAGTTTCCTTTCGCAATGACATATTGTACTTTCTTTTGCTTATACCTTTATTACACTAGCTTACAACTTAATAAACATTTTGCGATCCCAGACATTTGGCAGTCATTTCATGTGTAAAAACTTCGGCTGATTCCAAAAATCAAGTCCTATAATTTTTTAGCGGGGCTGTTTTAAAGGAATTGCGAAAAACTACACCGTACACAGAACAAAATTAACAGCACAAAATGGCCCTTAAATGGCATCGTTTGAATGTTAATTATGTCACCTACGATGAACAATAAATCATTGAAACTAAGTCTATTTGTATTAAGCTCAAACCTAAACTTTTTACTTAAGTGCTCCTCTGTATTCTTCAACGGATTTAAGTAGAATAGATCGCACTAGAATTGTAATGCCGGTTCCTATAAAGATCAGCAAAAAATAGAGGAAATAGAGGAAATTCGGCTCGGCCGAAGTTTGTATACCCTTGCAGGACGTTCTTCTAATTAAGACATCTTTTGGAACCTTATTTTTCAATGGGAGCTATACCATATAGATGTCTGATTTCCAAACTTGGCAGAATCGCGGAGAAGCATAGAAAATAAGTAAATACGGAGTTTGGAGACGTTTACATTAAGAACAAAAAAATTTTCTCACTAGAATTTGTTTTAAATCAAGGCTAAATCAACTCAGCCCGTTATGCTGATCAAGAATATATATACTTTATGTGATCGGAAATGCTTCCTTCCATGCGTTATAAATAATTGGACAATTTCAATATACCCTCTGCAAGGGTATAATTAATTTATGTTAAAATTAAAATCTAGCAATTTTTAAAAAAGTTATAAATTTAGGGCAAAATTTCTGGGTTTTCATTGTTAGCGTTTCTAAGCTTGGCCAATATAAGTTATATAAGCTGTCACATAAATTTTCAGAATTTGGTCGAAATCTGATGACTATAACACGTTTCTCTATTAATAATTATCACTGGTATATGTATATGCTTTCAGAGGTGACATGACATAAAGCCCACTGACATAAAGCCCACAGCTTTGCTCTGAAATAGTACTCAAATTTGGTATAGGCGATAAGTCAGCCTAGAATTCGAACATATATGTAAAAATAACTATACACAGCCCCCAATGAGTTTTTTGAATGCATAACTTTTAATATATACCCAAACAAAAACCTTTAACAGCTAAATTCACGAAATTTAAGAACTTCTGCTTTTACCAATATTCGTTATGCATTGAGTTTCCTGGTGTAATAGATTATGCCAATGACAAGTCAGAAAACACTAGCAATGCGTCTGTCTCTTCTATCCAGAACTTAGTGGCGTCCCGCTCCAGGCTTAGCGGCGGAAAATGAAAATTTAATTTCAATAATTATAATTCCTGCTAAGGTTTATTTTCTGTCTAAAAATTAGACGGAAATTAGAATATCATTAGCGCTTCCAGAAATTGAACGTGCTTTTAATCCACTCTTATGAAATAAGGTTCAAACATTAAAACATTTTTTTTCAAACGCCAAAAGACCACAAGAAACAGTTGGCCACAGCAGTGTGATCGAACGCTACTGTACTACTGTAGCATGCTGTTGATGATAATATAGTATATAGTATGTTAGTACATAGTATGTTATAGTCGAACTTGACCTTCTATCTTTCTTGTTTAAACTCAGCCGCTAATAATAATATGCAGGGCAGCGATCCCAAAAAAATGTTGTCCTGTATCCACTCACGAATTTCCGAGCATCTAACCTCTGTAAGTGATTTGTGATTTCATTCCGCACATTTTTGAAATTGAATCCCCAGAAATCGTTAAAATACTTTAATTTTAGCTTAGATAAAAGTACATCTATCAACAGATAATCACCTAAAGCCATTTAAAGTTCTGTACCTTTATCAAACGACGACAATATATTTAGATCTGATAAGCATAATAACATTTGGTGATTAACAATAGGCATAAATATCTCCGACGACATATCTCCGCCCAGTACATTTTTCCGTCGAATTTATGTCGCTTTTTATATAGGGTATTATAATTTTGCCCAGAAGTTTGCAACGCATAGAAATATTCATTTCCGACCCCATAAACTATATATATTTCTTGATCAGGGTGACGAGCTGAGTCGATTGAGCTTTGTCCGTCCGTCTGTCCGTCTGTCTGTTTCTACGCGAACTAGTCTCTCAGTTTTAAAGCTATCGAGCTGAAATTTTGCACAGAGTCTTCTTTTTGCTGCACACTACTAATATGTCGGAACCGACCGGATCGGATGACTATATCTCATAGCTCCCATAGGAACAATCGGTCGGAAAACTAGTTTTAGTATGAAAAACTTTTTTCTTTTCAATGGAAACGTCTCCAAACTTTGTAATCGTAGGTGTTATATGTTTTTTTATAATCTGACCAATTTTTATTCAAATCGGACAACTATATGGTATAGCTGCCATACAAAAGATTGTAGGTCTGAACAACAGTCTTAGTTAAAAAAACTTTTTTGGTTTTAATGGTAGCATCCTGCAATTTTGTATTTGTTTGTTTCTCGTGCTTTTACATAATTCTACAAGTTTTTGTCCAAATCGGATGACTATATCATATAGCTCCCATACGAACGATCGATACGAATGGGAAAAAGAGTATTTTTTGAATATATTTAAGCGAGCACTTGCAAGGGTATAAAAACTTCGGCCCAGACGAAGTTAGCTTGGCTTTCTCGTTTATGTAGTTTAAAAACCACATAACGCCGCCGCGCGAAGTTATGTTGTTTCAAACTGTCACATCCTTACATTCAAGATTGGAACTTTAGTTAGAACTGTAAAACAATTACTTCGTCTGAGTCGGAGTTTTACTTGAAACAGATCATTTACACTTGAAACAGATCATTCCTATAGCAGCTACAAGAAATAGTCATCCGATTCTTGCGGTTCCGACGAGCACGAGCTTTTACTACCAGTAGGCAGTACTGACTTCTTCTTATAATCGAATGGAAAGTTTAATGAAAAAATCTATTAAAATGGTCAGAACTACCTTTAAAGTCCCCACCCATATTATTCTCTGTTTTTTAGCATCCTCGACTCCAAAATTTACTTTACATTGGTAGTATTTATACTCTGTACAAAAGGGACAAAAAGTATATTAAATTAGTGCAAAAGTATGTAACAGACAGAAAGAAGCATCTCCGACTTTAATATAAAAAGGGTGATTTTTTAAGAGCTATAGGAAAGTTAAAAAAAAAAAAACACATAAAATTCAGAAAAATGCATGAAATCTTTATTTGAATCGATAGTACGGTCCATATAATTTAATGTTTGAAGATTATTTCATGCAAATGTGGACCGTGACTGCGCCTCAAATGGTCCATCCGCTTTCAAAGCAATTTGTATTTCATAGTTTGCTATGCTTTCCCATGATTCCACCAAATTTGGTCGCAATCGGACATCTATATAGTATGGCTGTCATAGAAAACTATAGTCAGAAAAGTAGTCTTTGTGAGAAAAACTAGTTTTTTTCAGTGAAAATGTCATCCAAATTAGTAAGAAAAACGTGCTGCAAGGGTATACAAAACTTCGGAGGAGCCGAAGTTAACGTTCCTCTACTTTTTTAAAGTGAGAGAAGGCTAGACCAGGGGAACACACACACACAAAGGAGACTGTCTGATTCTACGCTGCCTCTCGATGTTTCTACGCGCCTTCTCCTTTGGGATTCCCAAACGATTATGCCACCGCAAGCATGGAGAGACTTTTGAGAAACGTTCAGTTGGTAGGCATTGATCGCTGATGATAGAGGGTGGTTCCTCTTAGAACAGCTGTACGATCTACCAGCCTCCTTTGTGGTGTTGTGTCTCCGAATGCACAATATTCACACAATATTCACAACGCTTGCTGTAAAATTTCATAACCCGAGTTGAGTAGTCGCGATACCGATATAACCAAATCTCTATTAAGTGTGATATTAATCTATACATCTATACATATAAAATAAAAAGTAAAATTGAAAGTATGTTTGTATGTTGGTTCCTTATGGGCGTCTAAACCGCTGAACCTATCTTCACAAATTTTTCACAGTATGTTCATGTCGATCAGGTAAGTGTCATAGGCTATGTCTCATGTCTGTGACTTGGTCCAAAAACCGCGAAATTTGCAAAATTCAACCGTTCATCCGATTGAAACATTGGGGATTGGTTAAACGCTTGCCGGTTAAGGTTTCTAAGTTGACGTAACAGGTGGGAAATGGACCAAAAACCGCGAAATTTGCAAAAAATTATACCGATCATCAACAGCCTTTTATACCACTGCAGAGTGTATTATAAATATGTCCGGATGTTTGAAACGCATAGGAGGATGCATCTCCGACCACATAAAGTAATATATATTCTTAATCAGCACGAGAAGCTGAGTTGATTTAGCCACGTCGCTCTGTCCGTCCGTCTGTCTGTTTCTTTGTTAGCTCCTCCGTCAGTTTGAAAGCTATTTTCACCAAATTTTGCATGAAGCTTTTTGGTACAAATACGCTGTTCATTTGACTATAGCGTATAGCGATAGGATTGATCGGTCGAAAAACTGTTTTAAAGGAAGAAAACTTTTTTGTATTCAATGGAAACGCCTCCAAACTTTGTATTTCTTAGTTTGCTATGCTTTCCCATGATTTTACTGAGTTTGGTCGAAATGGGACATCTATGTAGTAAAGCTGTCATAAAAAAGTAGAGTTTGAAAAGTAGTCTTTGTGAGAAATACCTTTCTGTTTTCAATGTAAATGTCCTTTAAACTGCATTTGTTTATTTGATATGCTTTCACACATTTCTACAAAGTTTTGTCAAAATCGGATGACTATATAATATAGCTGCAGTTCGAATAATCTGTCGAAAAAGAAGAGGTCTATTGAAAAAAACTTTTTAAACCCTTGCAAAGGGTATACTGAAGTTGTCCAGATAGTTGTAACGCATAGAAGGAAGCATTTCCGACCACATAAAGTATAAATATTCTTGTTCAGCATGACGAGCTAAGTTGATGGAGCCTTGTCCGTCTATCCGTCTGTGTCTATGCTATCTCCTCCGTCAGTCTTAAAGCTATCGCTACCAAACTTTGCACGAAGTCTTCTGGCACAAATACTCTGCACATTTGTCGGAATTGGCCGGATTGGATGACTGCAAATAGTTGCCATAGGAACGATCGGTCGAAAAACTAGTTCTAGTAAGAAAAACTTATTTGTTTTCAATGCAAACGTCTTAAAACTTTGTATTTACTAGTTAGTATAGCTGCCATAGAAAAGCAATGTTAGAAAAATAGTGTTAGTAAGAAAACTATTTTGTTTTCAATGTAAACCTCTTTAAAATTTGCATATATAATATTATTTTATTATTATATAAGCGTTCACACAATTCTTCAAAGTTTTGTCAAAATCGGATGACTATAGGTTATAGCTGCCATAGGAATGATCGGTCTAGAAACTCGTTTTAGTGAGACAAGTTTTTTTTTTCAAAGAAACTGCATCAACACTTTGTATTTCTCAGTTTGCTATGCTATACAATGCTATATAGTATAGCTCCCATAGAAAAGTAGAGTCAGAAAAGTAGTCTTAGTTCAAATAAGTTAGAAATACGTGCTGCAAGGGAATACAAACTTCGGCCGACACAAAGTTAACTTTCCTTTTAATTTTTGTTTTAAATGGAATTGACTCCAAATTTCTTACAAGTTCGTTGATAGGCTTTTGCATTATTCCGTTGAGTTTGGTCGAAATCTGACATCTATATAGAACAGCTCCCATAGAATAGTAAGGTCGACCGTTGCTCCATTTTTTTCTTAGTTTAAAGAAAATTTTTCTTGTGTTTTTCTAAAATCTATCTCAAATTTTGGGCCGATTTGGCCTTGAATTAAAAAAAGTTCATCTCACGATGTATTAGAACAGGAAGACTACCATTGAAGTTGAAGAAAATAATTCGCCCAAAAATGTAGAAAAATTAATCTAGAAAATCGACCTAAA
>JAWNNO010005042.1:0-41187 GCA_035044985.1 Lordiphosa fenestrarum | reverse complement strand
CTGAGCACGATATCTTAAAAATTGTGGGAGTTATTCAATATTTTTTATTGCGTGGGCTGGAGGGGGCGTGGCCAAAATTTGAAGCAAACTTGATCTGCCTACAGACAATACTAGCTTACGTATAAAATTTGGTTGCTCTAGCTCTTCTAGTCTCTGAGATCTAGGTGTTCATACAGACGGACGGACGGACGGACAGACGGACATGGCTATATCGACTCGGCTGTTGATGCTGATGAAGAATATATATACTTTATGATATCGGAGATGCTTCCTTATGCCTGTTACATACACTTGCACGACTTTAGTACACCCTTTTTACTCTACGAGTAACGGGTATAAAAACACGCATTTCATTGCAGATAAACTAATATTTAACATTTCTTCTCCTTCGTCTTTCATGCACTCGCGGCCGCCAAATGACTTCTGACAGCATTGCTCCTGTAAGTTCAAAAGAGAGCATCAGAGAGTTGCCGTTGATCGGAGAGTATATCGAACCGTTGGAGTTTAAACTTTGGCGGCACACTTATTTAGTTTGAAAGGTCAGCTGAAGGCCTAGTTCCTTTGGCTGCAAAAATGAGTTAGCTAATTGTTTTAATGAAAGGTTAATAAAATAGAAGAAAAATAAAAGGTTCGTAAGGAAGTTAGCTTTTAATATGAAATGAATAAGGGGTGATTTTTTAGCAACTTTTAGATATGATTAAAAAATACAAAAGACTCTGAAAAATGTATGATAACTTTAATTGAGTCAATAGAACGATCTATATAATTTAATAATCATATCAGCAACATATCAGCCTGTAAGCTTAGAATAAATTCTTTAATATTGACTTTCAGTGCGTCAACTGTTGCGGACTTGTCGCTATGGACCAAAATTTAATAATTTGCAAGCGTTGTTCGTTTGTAGGTCGATTCAGGGTTAAATTATCATTCCAAAACACCCTTGGGTTCATTTGTTTTCATTCAATTTCAAACACACGCGCACTCAAGCACGCACGCTCAAGCTCACGTCGTTCTGCCAGTGTTGCCAGACCATGAGGAATATAAGTAGCTAATTTAAAAAAAATCTGCTAAGATAGCTTTAAATAAAGAAGTTGCCATGGAAAATAGCTAAAGGTAAAACTATAATAATGATGGCTTTGGGAATAAAATCAATCACATAAAATGAGATCGGCAAGTCACTCTATAGGCAGATTGTATAGTTCCGAGCCGAAATGAATTGAAGTACAAAAAAGCTTATAAAAACTTGCTAATTGGCTGTGATTTGGACCAAACCAGCTAATACTTCTTTTGTAAATGTTCGGCTACTCAATATGCAGCTTGAATATCGCCAATTAAAAATGGTTTCAAATATTAATAATATTATCGACTTAAGTTCACCCATAGATGAATGACTCTGCCCTTATTCATCATTGTTATGTTTGGTACTGAGGGAAAGTTCTGTAGCATAGAATGCTCAGGCTTCCATCAGAATTATTTGGCATTATTTCGCACTACGATACAAAAGTAACGAAATAGACTAGCATAATATAAATATTGTCAGATTTATGGCTAATAGCTTATTCAAAACTTTATATTATTTCCACATGTCAAAATTGCCGGATCTAGCAACTAAATAGCTAAATTGGAAACCCGGAGTGCTAAACTTTCCTCTACTTTTATGAGCCATTTCTCTATGTCAGCCACACTATATATACATAGTTGTCCAATTTCGAACAACCTTAGTGGAATCTTGGAAAGCAAAAGTAACTAAAAAAGTAGGGGATAGCAAAGAAACAGACGGACGTGGATAAATCGAACTTTGCTCGTCACGCTGATCAAGAATATATATACTTTACATGGTCGGAGATGCTTCCTTGTTCGTTTCGAGCAATTTTAATAATAATATACCCAAAGGCGTAGCCTGGGGGCAGTTGTCCCTCTTATTTACTGATTTTACTTTTTCATTGGGATTGGGAAAGATCGGATGAACGGTAGTCGATTAATGAGGAAAAAATATGTATGCTTGGTGGCACCGGCCGCAGCGGCGACGGTCGGCACTTCACACACCTTAACACATTCTTTGGGAAACGGTCTTGATCGACATTTTCACTTGTTTATCTTAGTTTTAGCCCATTAGGATTCGTAAAGCTTACTCTTAAAGACGGGAAGCTCCATTTTGATTTCGGACCCATGGTTTCTTGGGCAATCCTTCGTAGAATTCGCCGTACATTACGATTTTGACAACCGCTTTGTCGCGAATTCGCAGGTCTGAATAATTTGAAAAACACAAGGAAAATGTGCTTAAAATTTCCTATCGATTTTGATATACGTTGATGCTATAGTTTCCAATGGATATTTTTATCAGTATCAATAACAGAGTATTGTTAATTTCTCAAAATATCCCAAAACTGACAAATTTATATTAAAAATAAATAGAGGAAAGTAAACTTCGGCTCGGCCGAAGTTTGTATACCCTTGCAGCACGTCTTCTAACTAATTTGAAGGACATATCCACTAAAATCAAACAAGTTTTTCCCAATAACTAGACTACTTTTCTGACACACTTTTGTATGACAGCTATACCATATAGATGTCCGATTTCGAACAAATTTGGCATTGGAATTATGGAGAAGCATTAAAAACTAGTAAATACGGAGTTTGGAGACGATTGCATTAAAAACCAAAAAGTTTTTCTCACTCGAACTAGTTTTTCGACCGATCGGTCCTATGGCAGCTATATGTTATAGTCATCCGATCCGGCCGGTTCCAACAAATGTGCAGCGTATTTGGACCAGAAGACTTCGTGCAAAGTTTGGTGGCGATAGCTTTAAAACTGTCGGAGGAGATAGCATAGAAATAGACGGACAGACGGACACGGCTATATCGACTCAGCTCGTCATGCTGATCAAGAATATATATACTTTACATGGTCGGAGATGGTTCCTTCTATGCGTTACAAACATCTGGACAATTTCAATATAACCTCTGCAAGGGTATAAAAACATATTCGAAATAACTAGAAAATGGCAAGTTTTTTTTCCAAAACTGAATTGTTTCCCGCTTTTGAGCTAACAAATCGGCTCGATCTGTTGGGGAAAAAAAAGCTAAATTGGCATCACTGCTCGAGATAGCCGCATGGTTTTTCTCCTTCTGTTAAGTTAACGGTGAGAGCAAATTGCTCTCTGGGCAAGTCAAACAAAATGTCAGCTAGCGATCAGATCTCGTCCAAACAGGGATTTATAGGTCGGCTGGCTCTCAAGCCCCGCCGATATGGAAATTGATGTCCGCAACACGGATCGGTGTATAAGTAATTTATTTACAGTTCATGTACATTTCTTTATTTGTATTTCATATCCGTTTTTGCGTGTTATCTATTTTCAAAAATATATTTATAGATGCTAATTGGTTTCAACAATAGAATGTAACAAAATATTGTGTAAATGTTTACTTAATTACTTAGGCATTAATCTGGTTTTGGGTGTGTGTTATGGTGAGCTTTCCCCATAGAAAAGGATATAACTAAAACAATGCGCTCCGACGTCGAAGAGCTGTTCTTAGAAATGAAAGTTTTACTCTGATTCGCCCCGTGCTCCTTCCGAGTGGTTTCGATGCCGTCCTCACACACACGCCAGTGGCATTGGTTCATTCCAGCACCACGTAGGGCAGAACTATCAGCGGCTCGTCATTGTACGATTGGAGCTGGAGAACCTGATGCCATTCCTTGAACTGCTGGATTCGCCCGTCTGCGGCAGCCGGCCGAATGCCAGTTTTGTACTCGTGTGACCTGTGCTGGGAGGTGCCGCCGCCGCCGCCGCTGCCGGTGCTGTTGTGGTTACTGTTGAGGTTGGCTAAGACTCTTGAGGAAGTTTGACTACTGCTAGTGACGTTCCTATGACTGCTGTCGGTAAGGATGGGGCTAGGTACTAGACTATGTTTGATTACATCTAAGTTATTATTATTATAGCATAGGTTATTAACATCATCACAATTCTCATTTTGTAGGGACTCCAGCGATGCGGTTCGGGGGTGCGCACAAATCGAATTGAACGATGGCAGCATGCCGTTGTCGTGCAATGGCAACTCGTTGCATTTGTCGACGTCCACATCGACCTTGGCGTTGCCCTCATCAATCGGCAAGCCAAATACTTCGTCATAATCCTCGCAGTCACTTGACGATACGTAGGGTTCAGCTCCATTTCCAGTGTCTTTCGATACTGAGGCTCTCAAATCAGTCTCAATGTTCAATTTATTAATCCTCGTCCTCCCCGGCTGCTCGGAGTCGCTGTCGTCGTCGTCGTAGCTCGAACTGCTGCTGCTGCTGCTGCCGCTGCTGTAGTTCACAATCCGCTCCTTTTGCCCTGCAGTGTTCCGCCTGCACAACTCATCGCTAAAAAACAGTTTTCTATGCAGCTTAGCCGGATTCGTGTGGGACGCGTCGTTCTCCACATTATTGCTTTGGAAAAAATGTTTCAGTTCTAAGTCTAGGTTACTGTGATGATTGCCAGATCGCCGACGGCGACAGCGGCGACGACGGCGGCGGTAGCGACTGCGACAGCTGCCAAAGTAAGCCGGCGGCGGCGACATCACCGGACGCTGCTCATCCACGGCTGGCGGCTCTGTCCGCTCTTGCTGCAGGTATAAGACTTGTTCGCTGGCCTCCACAACAGGTGGCGGGCTGGAGTCCTTTTTGGGCGCGCCCGTTAAGGGCGAAACAGCTGACATTGAGTTGGCCGGAGAGTTGATCTTGCTGGGGGTTTTCTCGATGGTCAGCACAATGTGATTGCTACTGCCGCCGCCGCCCATGGGCCTCTGAACGATGGCGTATTCCTCGTCATTGCTGTTGTCATATTCGTTGTCGTTCTCCAAAAGTCCGTCCCCGTTCCCGTCCTCCTCCAGCGTGGTTGAGGGACTGTGGGAGTAGTCGTGCTCCTCGTCCTCGGTGCAGGCCGGACTCTGCTCCTCCTCTCCGTTGCTGGTTTCCGACTCGCTTTCCCTGTCCTCGTTGTCGCTGCTATTGTTACTACTGCTAATGTGGGAGATTTGCCGTTGACTAGCCACCATTCCGTTGAAGGCAATTTTGATCCTCTTGATGCGCCGTGGCTTGGCTTCCTCCTTTTTTTCTGCGCTTCTTTCGATTTCGTTCTATCACATTACGGTCCGATTGTGCTGCGTTGGGGTAGAGTGACCGTTGATTGCGCAGTTTCTCATTAATCGTTTGTTGAGTTTTGATCAGGCTGGAATTGCTGCAGCTGCTGCTGCAGCGACTGTTGTCGCGGACGCCACTCTCGTTCAGCGCGTAGTCCTCGCTGTCTGCCAGCTTCAGTAGGTTGTAGCTGTTGTTGTTCTCAACGGGCGCCTCATACGATGACTTGTCGATTTCCACATTGGCGGCCACCGCGAGACCCACATCGATGTCCACTTTCAGTGGGCTCGGACTGTTGGCATTTTGTGGCTTAGTCTCAGAGTGAGTCGACGCTGGCGATGATTCCTTGGGCCGCCTTCGCTTGGCCCGCCTGCACGTTGGCAGACATTTGGCCACGCCCAGAAACGGTGGTATGTACGCTTTGAAAGGCTGGCCCCGCAGGTTCTTTTCCAGCTTGAGGCAGCTGAGGTCCTTGTGTATGCGCTCGTACGTTAGCGAACCGTATTTCGGCACCACATCCGCCCCATCGGTCACCTCGTACGCCTCCAGTGTGCATAGAAAGTCCGATAACGTTTCGTTGTGGGGCATTTCCGCATCCACGCCATCCCAGTTGCCATTATATTTGACACGTAATAGTTATGCAGAGCGTCGATGTGGAAATTCGTCACTTGGTTCGTTTGCTCATGAAACCGTTGCTTTGCCACGCAATCGGGCTCCTCGTGAACGGTGAAAACAGGCAGCGGAGCAGCCACCACCTCAGGGTTGTCTTCATCAGGCTGAACGTCTGCCTCAGCCTCAAGTGCGGCAGAGCTCGCGGTGACGGCAGCCATCGCGGTCGGTTTAACATAGTTTTCGTTGGGCCCTGGCACCTCAGTGGCGGGAGTGCGATTATCCTTGATTATTGAATGCAGCGGATCATCGTCCTCATCAAAGTCCAGGTCAAAAATGGATTTAATAGGCTTTTGTGGTGCAGTTGGCAGAGTCGCCTTCTCGTCAGCAATCGGTCGCTCGACTTTAACCACTGTGGCATCCAGCTGTGTCCCGTCGGCTCCCGCAGACTGCTCACAGTTCAGCGCATTCGGATTGTTAGTTTCGTTGTCCACAGAGAGGCTCGTGCTCAGTTGGTCGGCTGGTGTGTTTGGCATTTCCTCAACAACAATACAGGTGCATGGCACTATCTGAGCCTGGTACATTTGCTCCGCATCTTGAACACTCGGCGGACTGTTCAGACTGTGAAGCAGATGTATCAGCTGCGTGGTCACATCGTTATGGCTCGCTGATATGGGGGATGCCCTTGTGTTCTTCGCCGAAGGAATTTGAAGGGAATTGCTGTCGCTGTCCATCGAAGAGTTTTCCTTCAAGTCGCGAGATTTGCCACTATCGCGAGATGGTTCCGAGGTAATCGTATCGCTATCCGTATTGTTGATATCTGCAAGAGGAAAAACGTTGAGGGCTGTTAGAGAGCGAAGTCGATTCAAATTCAAAGGAGGAAAGGAAATTGTCTGCTGAATGGTTTGACTTGCCCCAAGAGGGAAATATACAAGAAAAAATCCTGGAAATCAAATTTAGCTCCCTGCCGTTTCCAACTGATCTTTGCGCTAGGGTTTATTTAGGATACAACATGTTTAGGAGATGAGGAGATGTGCACAGAGATGAATATGTTTTTTGGCATATTCTTTCTTGTGGATTTCTGCTTGGGAATTCGTTTCCCCCCCTTGGCCCCAAAATAAACCAGAATATAATTTCTGTGGCATCTGGACTATGCAGAAAACTCCACCCTGTGTTCAAAATTGAAAAAACAGAAGAGCTCAAAGCTTTTCTTACTATGTTCAAGTTCGAGTAACGTTTTTTGTCAATGATAGTTGACGAAAAATACTAAATTTTTTGCAGGGACCGCCGTGTTCATTATGAGCTCTATTAAATAATCAAACTTTCATGCAAACCTCACACTCCCCCAATAGTCTATCAACAGAAATTCCTTAACCTCCAACACAATCTCGTCTCCTACACATTCATTTACACTGACGGTTCAAAGTCGAGTTGCGGTGTATCGTACAGCATCACAACCCCAAAACAAATACTATAAGATCGGCACTATTGCCGTGCTACGGATCATCGGTATATACAGCAGAGATATCAGCTGCCTTAGCTGCGTGCACTATTTGCAAGACAGTCAAATCAACGCTACGCAATCTGCTCCGAGTCCCTCTCTTCAACATATACAATCGAAATCACTATACCACCTCGATTCGAGACATTCTTACCCAGCAACATCCCAAAATTATACTGGCATGGATACCGGGGCACACCAATATACAGTGCCGCTCAACTGAATAGGTTTGAAAAATCGATCTCACATTTTTCCCTCGTTCTTTATTCCAATTTAATTTTTTCAATCTTTTCTTTTTATTTTGAATTTGTTTACTCATTTTAAATAGTATGGCCAAACTTTCAAATGTCAAAGGGGCCAAGAGCCAGTGTTAGTAACGTACAAAAACTGGTTGTTAATGGCTGGCTGGATGGATTGTTATTAATAATTTCACGGAATTTGAATCATTTTAAGCAGAATCTTCAACAAATATATATATTTACTTATAAAAAATAGATATTGTGAGTTTTAGTCTCAAAATTTTGCAAAAAACCATAAAAAACAATTTTTGCCGATCATTCCTATGGGAGCTATTTGATATAGACGTCCGATCTGCCTGATGTTGATATTTTTGCAAAGCTTAATACATATAAAGACCACTTGTCAAGTTTTATTTATATAGCTTTGAAACTACGTGGGGAATTTTTTTATTAGGGCATATTTTAATTTGTTTATAACTTCATTAATTAATATATTTTTAACTATAAAAGTCTCCAACTTTTGGAAGGTACCGTAATTTAGGTTATGCCTATGGCAATAAATTGTATATTCTTAAAAGCTATATCATGGTGGTTAACACTGCCTGAAAATTATATGTAAGTTTTAGCAACAATTATTTAATATTATTAAGTAATGAAAATTTGTACTAAAATAGGATCTTAGTAGGTGCAGTAAAATACTATTCAGCAATATCAATCCGAGACCTGTCCGATAATCACAAGCCGAGAAATTAACTTTTAAAAAAAAAACATTTTTTTCACTTTTTGGTTTTTTGCGAATTTTGAAATTGTTTTTAAAATAAACAAAAAATTTTTGGGCAAAACTGCAAAATGAGTTTTGGTGGCCATGTCGAGATCTAATTTCGAAAAAAATTTGGTTCAAATCAAAAATGGTGAGTCCGGAAACCGGTCGAATTGGAAAAGAATGACCCATATGCAAGAAAAAAGTAACGGGACAAATGCAATGCTAATTCAGAATATAGCTTTTATCGTGAAGTTCGCTAAGTGTGTGCTCCATTTTTGGCTCATCTGAATAGGTTTGGCACATTTGACTTCACTTTTTGATTGACTGCGTGATTGAAAAGAGTGGAATTCTTTTGTATTCCAAAATTAAAAGCAACTGCTATCAGTTTTTTGTAAAATTAGCCGCGGAAAACCTTCAACCGCTTTTGAAAAAGGTCAAATAGAAGGCTATATTGAATCTGGCTTAAACCACTATGATATAGCCAAAAAAAAAACGGTCGAAGTCAAAACGTAGTGAGTAATTTTCTCCGGAATGAAGCAGAATATAGAAAAAAATGAATGGAGGAAAAAAATATGCAACAACAGCATCGGATAGGCAGCTTATCCTAAGAACTGCCTCAAATTCCCACCTTTCTGCTGGTAGAATTAGGGAAGAATGCGGCGTAAATGCTAGTGTGGCCACGGTAGAACGAATTATTCGAAGCGCCAAACACTTGAAGAGATGGAAAATACAAAAAAAAACACCTCTCAATAATGCTCGTAAGGAAGCACGACTTCGATTTGCCCGAGAACACATGACGTGGAACAAGGAGTGGGAGACGGTGGCCCTCTCCGACGAAAAGAAGTTCAACTTCGCTGCACCGGATGGCTAAAATTACTATATCCACGATATGCAAAAGGAAGAATGTTTTTTGAGTCGTCATCACACTTGTGCAGGTGCAGTAATCGTTTGGGGAGCCATATCGTTTTATGGAACATGCGAGCTCCAGTTTGTCACCTCGAAGCTGAACGCAAATGTGTACAAGACTGTGCTCCAAAAGGCTTTTCCACAGTTTTCGGAGATTTATGGTCATATTCCATGGACGTACCAACATGACAACGCTCCCATCCATACCGCTCGGGTTGTAAAACAGTGGATTAAAGACCAAAACGTCAAATTGCTCGAGTGGCCGCCTTACTCCCCTGACATTAACATTATCGAGAACATTTGGGGACTTTTGTCCAGGAGAGTATACGAAGGAGGAAGACAATTTAGTGACTCTGGGACCCTCGTTGAAGCAATTAAAAAAACCTGGTCAACAAATGCATTAAATGAAATTGAAAAATATTATGATTCCTTACCAAACCGTATGTTTGAAATAATTAAGAAAAAGGGTGGGCATACCAAATACTAAATAATGCTAAAACAGTGTCTTTTCTTATTAAAGTTACCCATTGCCATGAAATTTTGCTTTATACACTTTTGATTAATAGTTTTAGTGGTCAAGCCTATTCAGTTGAGCCATAAAAAATTCAGATTATTTGTTATGTTTTTGAAAAATAATAAAAATAATATAAAAACAAAGCTAACAGAACAGAAACTTTGCAATTTCTCAAATGATTGATTTCTTTATATAATCAAATTTATTTCGCTTAAGTCGGAGTGCTTTTTACAGCGATACAACGTTTCAAACCTAAAAAAAAGTCAAACCTATTCAGTTGCTGCCAAGCATGCCCACAATTTTCCACTAGTATACGAAAACAATTACAACATATCAGAGATGTACAAAAACATTAACACTCCGTTAAAGAACTACTAGGAATCTTTAAGGCAAAACACATCCCAACACTACAAGACAATCAACACGAATAAACTCTCCATAAGACTTAACCAGGACTATATAAGCAGAAAAGACACAACTAAATTCTTCAGACTGCGCCTTGGACACTCTAACCTCACCCAATCATTCGAAATAAACCAAGAACCTCCTCCAATATGTAGTCCTTGCAACACAAACTTATCAATACTTGACATAGTCTCAGAATGCCCACTATTTAATAACCCAAGAAAACAATACCTACATGACTACCCTACAGAAAGCCTATCCACCCTTCACAGCCAATCCATTACATTAGTAACAACGCTCCCAAAAGCAGCTAACATCTATCATAACATTTCGGTTAATTAGTTATAGGAATAATATTTAAAACAAAATAAAAATTAGAACATCTACAAAACAATACATACAAGAACCAACCAACCGTGTTAAGATAAACTTTGTTGTGTGTATTTAGTTTACTAATCATGAATCTGGGCGATGCCAACTTGAGACCGATACATGTGTTGGGGCAGGGCTCCTTTGGGCGTGTGTTTCTCTGCTACCAAAGAGAACATGGTCAGAAGGAGAGAAAGGTGTGCGTGAAGCGTATCATTGTAAGGAATCCCAAGACAGAGTTGGCCCTGACCAAGGAGGAGATCTACATCATCTCGCAACTGCGTCATCCGAACATTGTCCAGTTCATACGCTCCTTCAATCATGCCAGCACCGTCAACATTGTCATGGAATTTGCACCCAATGGCACCTTACGTGATGTCATCGAACAACAACAGCAGCAGTAGCCAAAGCGCTCCTTCTTCAGACTGGACAAGGAGCGTTTGTTGCGCTACTTCTCCGACATGGTCATTGGCCTGGAATATCTGCACATACGCAATGTCATCCATCGTGATATCAAGCCGGAGAATATGCTACTGGATGCTGCTGATCGGGTGAAAATTTCCGACTTTGGCATCTCCAATGTGCATGTCCCGGCCAACCGAACGCAACATGCTTTGGGTACACCGCTCTACATGGCCTCGGAGGTGATGAACGGTGGTGGGAAAATTGACTTTAAATCGGACATCTGGTCACTGCGTCTGGTACTCTACGAGCTGTGCATTGGACGTAATCCATTTATGAGTCTTCTTTCGCCAGGTGCAACTTTTGATCAGGTTCATAGTGTGGTGGTATCTCTCACCAGGCCCAAACTCGATTGCCAGCTTATGAGGCTACGCATCTGTGAGCTGATGGTGGTGTACGAGCAGGAGAAACGCATATGTCTACCCGAAATTCTGTGTATGGATCCCTTCATCACGTTGACGGTCTACAAGCAATATTTTAACTATCGTTGTCTATTCCATGTGTTGTCCGTCTGTCTATCTGTTCGTTTTGTGAGAGTTAAAATGTTCAATTCTGTTTCCTAAAGACTGTGTGGAAGGTTAGGCCAAGAATCAGTTTGAAAACGGCTTAATCCGTACAAAATTGTAAATGTTAGCGCATCGCTTTTTACATACTTTACCACAGATACAGATGTGCTTACACTTTCGCTGCTGTAAACTAAATTATAGTCGGGCTTGACCGTCTTTCTTACTTGTTACTATTCGATCTGAAATTGTGAACTTAAATGAAAACACAATCAATCTATTAAAAAACCCATTATGTACAGACTAGAATATGATTACTAAAATCTAGCTTATGGCCTAGTAGCTATGGCTATCATAGTGGTAAGTTTCAATTTGTAATTGCTGCGAAAACAGGCAATAATAATAATAATCAAACTTAAATGATTATTTTGGAAGATTATTACACAAAAATAATGATTAAATTTGATTTTTTTAAATAAAACTCAGTAATAATAATAATAAATATTACTCAAACGCCGACTACTAATAGTGTATTAGGAATTGTGGCAAGTTTGATGCATATACCTAGTAAGTGAATCAAGTCGAACCAATAATACCAAATGCAAAGTTTATTGATAAAAGGGTCTACACCGATAAGAGAAGGGGTGCGGCCCAATGACGGGAATTTTCAAATTTTCTTTTTAATCCAATAGGTTACCCTTTCGGTTAATGATGATTAATATTTGATTTTGATTAACTTTACTCAGAAAATGTTCATTATCGATCGATTGAATAAAATAAAAACAAACAAGTAAGGGCGCTGCAGTCGAGTTTCCCGACCACAAAATACCCTGTTCATTTATTTTCATTTATTTGTTTTTGAATTTTTGAAGATGTCATCCTAAATGTAGGCAATTCTTTTCTAGTCCTGATCAACAACTGGGGGGCTGCTTTTATCAGCTCAACTGTTTCGCTTATAACTCCGGTGTTTTTGGTCCGATCTGATTGTACTTTTCAGAATAGATAGATATTGAGCCTAGCTTGATGTATACTAAACCACGAGGCTCTAACTAAATTGTGGATCTGACGGCTTTTTAGGTCTTGGATTTATAGAGGAGGTCTAGGTTTTTTGGGGATAAAAGGGGGACGGGGGTGGAATTTTTCAAATCTGAAACAAACTTGATCTGCGTACAGCATAAATCTACCTTCGTGCAAAAATTTGTGGCTCTATCTCTTATAGTCTCTGAGATCGACGCGTTCATACAGACAGACAGACGGACAGACGGACGGACGGACAGACGGACATGGCTATATCGACTCGGCTGTTCATGCTGATCAAGAATATACATACTTTATGTGGTCGGAAATGCTTCCTTCTATGGACAATTTCAATATGCCATCGGCAAGGGTACGTTTAACTATTTTGCTAGCCTACTCTGATTTAAATGTTAAATGATTAAAGGATTAAAGTTAAAGAAACTATTCGTAGTTCCCAAACAACTACGCTCCACTTCATTCAAGTTCTGTTTATTTATCTCAACATTTTGCGACTGTTGATAAGAACAATACAACAACAATATATGGTAATGCGTTGGACAAGGGAAGGTATATACATTCTTCTGTATTGCTCGCACTTTAATATTTAACGAGTTGAAATCCATTTTTCGTTTAAATTCGATCACATATATTTTGCATGTACTTTGCAAATATAATGCTTATTTTCGATATACATTAAAATTTGCTATATTTGAAGGATACAACGTCTTAATACAAAGTTTGGTATCCATCTGATGAGAAGTATGCAAAATCCGAGGTCTAGTCATGATTAATCTTAGTTTGCCCCAGGGCAATATCCAATATTTGGAGGAATATTAAATTCTAATTACGTCGCTGCTAGCTGAAACAATTTATAATTTTTAATCCTTTCCGCGAAACTCAAGAGAATTTCAGATGCCACGCATATGCATATCTTTAAAAGCGTGGCAATTGGGTCTAAACGAAAAGTTAAGGGATCGATTTTTTGCACATGCTGAGAACGCCAATGACGCAATAATTAGCTGCCAGTGCTGTTACCAAGTGTGATTTTACAATGGATTTACGCTTTAGATAGAATAGCTCCGCATGGTCGCCGAAATTGTTATTGCTGAGGCATTAAACGATACGATTCTTTCAAACAATGCATCTTCAATAAGGAAAAATTCAAACCAGAAGACTTAGTTTTAAAGAAATCTCAAATTAGCGAGTCGACTTTTGATGCAAAAATCGTTCAAGAACGCGAACTTCGTACAGAACATGGCCAGGGAAACGGCAATCGTTACTAAAGACTCGCGGAGATCGCGAGAGACTATCCCTTTTGGGCTACTCCTTTGATTTTAGAAACCAATTTCGTTTATTGATAAAGAGATTATGATCAAAATGTATACTCTCATTGCATTGTGTTCCGTTATTGTTTGTTAAAATTGGTACTTATAACAGACAAGAATAAAAGTATTCACTACAATTACTACTGTGGGCAAAAAGTAAGGAGAATTTTCAATTTAAACTTCGCGGGCCTAACAATTCGGGCTAGTTCTTTTTTCTTGAGTTGGCAGGACTGTTGATGACATCTGGGCCAAATTTCATGTGAATGTCATTATCAGTAATATATTTACGCTTGTGTTTTCCAAACGACCAAGAGTGCATTTTTCGATTTTTACAATTTTTACAATTTAATTGAGCAGAGAAGTGCCATCAAATTTTGTTTGCGGAATGAAATTTCGGCTGCGAAAACGTTGAGGATGTTGCGGAAGGCCTTTGGTGATTCTACCATATCACAAAAAAATGTTTATAAGTGGTACAAAGACTTCAAAGAGGGTCGAGAACGTGTGGATGACTTGGAGCGCTCCGGACGACCATCGACGTCAACAGATGATCAACACGTCAATGAAGTGGAGGAATTAGTGCGCAAAAATCGTCGGTCGACTGTTAGAGACCTTACTGATATGATCGGAATATCAGAAGGATCTGTGAAAACCATTTTGAAATACCATTTGGGCCTACGAAAAGTCAAATCTCGTTTGGTACCGAAAGTTCTCAATTTCTTGCAAAAAAGTCATTGCGTTGATGTGTGTGAAAGAATGCTTTCTGACTATCAGAACAAGCTCAAATGCATGATTACGGGAGATGAGACTTGGATTTATGCTTACGACCCTGAAACAACCGACCAATCAAGCGAATATCGTGCTAAAGGCGAGGCCAGACCGAAAAGAGCACGTCAAAGTCGTTCAAAAATCAAGGTCATGATGACAGTTTTTTTCGATTTTCGTGGTGTGGTGCACTATGAATTCCTTCCATCCGGCCAAACTGTTAATAAGGAATATTATTTGAGCGTTATGCGTCGTTTGCGTGAAGCAATTCGTCTAAAAAGACCAGAATTATGGGCCAACAACTCTTGGTTTTTGCATCACGATAATGCACCGTCTCACACTGCACTCGTTCTTCGTGACCATTTCGCCAAAAATTCGACGCATATCGTTCCGCATCCACCGTATTCGCCTGATTTGGCTCCGTGTGACTTCTGGCTATTCCCAAAACTCAAGAGACCACTTCGATTGAGGAGATAAAAGCAAAATCGAAGAAAGCGCTGATGGCTATACCGGAAAGGGACTATTTGGCATGTTTCGAGGATTGGAAAAAACGTTGGCATAAGTGTATTTTATCGGGAGGGGATTACTTTGAAGGGGATGAAATTGATTTAGAAGAATAAATAAAGATTTTTCATTCTACAAACAAATTCACCTGCCCACAGTAGTACTACAATTATTTCAATTACCAAATAATTGAATTATTTGAAGTAATTGTAAGTCTGAATAAATCAACTCATAATAACATTTCTAAGTATCCAAATAATTGTAATGGATGGTGATTTGAAGTCTACAGCTCTCCGAGAGATCTTATTCTTTGGTCCGATTAATTAATTTCTTTAATCGATTCATTGGTTGGAAACAGCTTATAACGAACAGCCACACTCCCAACTGATAAAAGTCCGGGAAGTTCCTCGTCTTTTCGAATGCTAATCCTGACATTCATAATTTAAATTAGATTTTGCATTGCTAGAGATCAGTTAAGGCATAGTCCCCCCCTGTTGCTAGTCTGTGAGGATGACAAATATAGTTAGCACTCACCATCAATTCGATTTGAGAATTTATCGGCCCCCATCAAAGTGATATTGGAAGAGTAGGTGTCCAGAGTTTGCGGCGAATGCATCGATGCTTCTAGAATGCGTGTGAATATCTTATATCAGGCTGGCCAGAAAGGACAGGTACTTACCAGAGCAAGACGACGTTGGCCTTGCCTGCTGAGAACGAGATGATGGCGCCTGTTCCCGCTCCCGCTCCCGCGTTGAGGCATCATTGGAGAGATTGCTCGTTGACTGAACGGTCATGCTCAATTTGCGGCTCTGCAGTTCATTGAATAGCTCCTTTGTGGTCTTGACCTTTTTCACACCGGAGCCAAAGAAAATTTGCTGAGAGAGGCTGGACGATTCTTTGGCAATTAAAGAGTCCACGCCCTTGGAGCCCTTTTTTCGACCCCGCTTCTTAGGAACTTGCGACTCGGCATAGTGTACGACCTTATTTGGGCCTTCCTGAGCCAACGATGATGTGGCAGGCACGGAAACGGCAATGGCGATTTGCTGTTTTCTGGCCTCCTCTAATGCTTTTCGTCGTTCCTCAAACGGGAATGGCGACGGAGACAAGCGACTGCAGGAGGTGCTCGAATCATTCGTTATAAATTCATCGAAGGTGTTGGTGGTGGTGGCGGCGAGCCTTAGGGGTTCTGTTGGTCGGAATATACTATTTTGTCCATTGGGCACTCCCACGCTTTCCACCGACTGGGGTGTATCCGTTTGACTGGCAGACTTAAATCTTCCGGCGAAAGTCAATTCGGATGTGTTGTTGATTCGCGATTTACTGTGCGAATTTCCCTGGGCCGCATCCCCGGAGAGTATAGAGCTCATCGAGCTATTCGACAAAGACAAAATTTCTGGAAAAGAATTGGAAAGTTCAAAACACATTAGAGCAAGCCAACATAATGTTAAAGATATGTTAAATCTTTGCCCTATTTCCATTGAAAATGGATAAAGGCAATCACTAAGTTGTGCCATTGTACGTAACGGAGAAGGAGTTCTATTCTGTTCTTGATCAGCATCAGCAGTCGTGTCCGTCCGTCTGTCTGTCTTTATGAATGCGTCGATCTCTCAGAGGCTGTTAGAGACAGAGCCATAGAGAATCTTTGATGAAAAACTCTGATCTAGATTTGTCCACTGATTACAAAAGTGGTCTCGGTTTGGCTCGACTAGCTTTTGCCCTTGCAGAGGGTATCATGGGAACGATCGGTCGAAAAAATGAGTAGTGATAAGGCTTTCAGGGTCCATGGCTTATTGCCATTAGCTTCTGAAGGAGTTGAGTCGGTCGATCGAGGAGGACAATCAAAATAGCCATTTCTTTATCTAGGCGACCGGGAAACATTGGACGCATTTAATCGATCGTTGTACATTTCGGTAACAGTTAAAATTGGCATGACAAAGTCCGTTGCCATGGCCCGATAACGCTCTCCGTTGACGGTTACCAGCTCCTTGGTCAATATACCCGAGAAAAGCAGGCCCTTATTAATACAAGTCGGACGCACCAATTGTTGGCCCTTACCTAATATTACCGCACTCCTGAAAAACTGCGCTACAGAGACTTCTGTCGGATTCTCACTGTCCCTTTGCATGGACCAGCAGTAGTCAGATGGCAAATTTCTATCCCATCTTCCGCAATACCTAAGCGAGGTTCGCAAGTCTGATGATATTCGGAATCAAATTGGCGGAAATTGTTGGAATCTATAACTACCGAATGTTATTATTGTTCATTTGCTTGACTTTAAGATCGCGTAGCCTTTCAATTAGCCGTCTGTAGCTTTGTCCATCAAGCTGAGATAAATGCAACGACGAAACTTTTGAGAATGGAAGGGTCCTCAGAGGCCATTTTGGGCACCTTCGGGTTTGCTGATGCTGCTCGCTTGATTTTTTTGGGCTGCATTGATATGTGCTCTGTCGCATAAGACTGACAAATCCAGAAATTTTTGCTCAGTGTGACCTCAATAATTTGTTCATGGCAGAATAAGAAGTCGATATTTGATCGAAAAATCAATATTTTTGCTTGACCATAAGGGCTATTCCGATATGATATTTTTTGTGCCCACATATCGATATTTTTAAAAACGATATATCTGAAAAAACTACCATTAAACCTAAAATCGGCCGTTCGGTACATCTGCGTTAGACGGGGCTAATATTTTTCTTAGCATTTCAAGACCGTAGCAATGCCCATTGCCATTTAGGCAGAGTAAGGGGCCAAGCCAGTAGGCGATTGCTCCGAATTTTTTTGGCTATGGCTGTAACTCCAGATAGTATTTTGATAGTAGTTTTTTTTATGCTATTTCTATAGCGTTGAAAAAATTGTCAGCACGGAGCAAAGCAATAGTGCTCCAAATGAAATTTTGTGCTTATGCTACTGCTCTGCTCCTATCACATTTAGAGCAGAAGCAGGAGCAAAAATAAAAAACTACGAAATAGCATAGCATTTTCAAACACTGGTCTTTAAGCTCTGTACTTTGAAAATCAAAAAATGTATTTGGTCACAGACATTAAATACATAAATTACAAAAATTGTGATTTTGCTTTGATATTTGAAAGTGATTCTAGTTTTGTGAAGTGTTGTGTCAAAAGTACGAGAAAGAAATGAAAAGAGTTATTGCAAAAAACTTCACTAAGTTACTTTGAAAGCCTGACTTAAGAAAAATAATTCAATCGAACTCCTAAGTTATGCTATTGGAAAGATCACTGATCATTAGAGGTCTTATAGGCGTAGATGTCCTGTAATATATTTACCTGGTTTGTGTAAGCTTTAGAAAACAACGATATTATGGATATGGGCATTTCCATTCTGTCGAACGCGGCCGTCGTACACATTAAAAGTAAAAAAACAAGCAAACTAAAGCGCATTTTTAATTCGTTCTTTACTTCTTATTAAAGGTCTTCGCTAGCACTTTAATTATTGCTAAAAGAGAATAGCAAGTGAAGTCGAGTTACCAAAATATAGACAAAACAAGAATCGATTCGAACGCGACAAAAACAGAAGTGATTTTCGTGCCTCTCTATATAAAGACAAAGGAGCCAACAAAGCCCATATTGATTTAATATCTTATCAATGAATTGCTCTTTCAAATGTATTGTGTTTATTTCGGAAATCTTCTGTATTTTTTTTTTCATTAAATATTGATCTGTGTCGCTACGTGACATGTCGAACGCGACATTTTTTCCATCAAGATATGTATGTGGTTTCTGATTAATGCAAAGCAAAAACTTACAGTTAATTGGAATTACATAGTTTGATATAGCCTCTTATCCAACCTTTTTTAACCCTTCGGACCCTTAGAACAGTTTTAGATATCAAAAGTCAATGAAATCCATAGGCAATTTTTTAGGAAAAAACTTGCCATAAAAGTATAAAAATGAGAAAAACTGTGATTGCGCGAATTTGCGTTCGAAAATCTCGAAACGGGCTATGAGCAAATTTGCTACTGGCTTAATTTAGTTTAATTTATTTTTTTCCCTGGGGCAAACGTGACAAAATATAGTGTTTTTAACTACTTTTAATTTTTTCGTGTCGGTGGACCTTTTTGCGGAAATGCCCATATACCGATGTTTTCTGGTCTCGATACATCAAATATCGATATTGAAAATTTAGATTTTTGACATTGTCGATATTGATATTTTGAGATATACCGACAGCCCTAGCTGCAGTAGCAGCTGAACGCAGCGCAGCAGCAGCGACCAGTCCTTTGATTATAACTCGACAGACAACCGACCATGCCATCTTCCCCATTCCTGTTTTTTCGATTCTTACATAAGTTGCCTCCACCTTAAACTCTCAAGACATTTTTGTTTCTCCACCTTTTGCAAAGATTTAAGGCAATTTAAAAGGAAGAAACCTGGCGGAAAGTTGCGTTTTCAGACAAAAGTGAGATAGGGTGAGGGCTTTCAATCAGAGGGCTCTGATCAGCTCAACTGTTTCGCTTTTCGATCTGATTGTACTTCTCAGAATAGATAGATATTGCGCCTAGCTTGATGTATACTAAACCACGAGGCTCTAACTTGAAAATTGTGGATCTGACGATTTTTTAGGTCTAGGATGTCTAGAGGAGGTCTAGGTTTTTTGGGGATAAAAGGGGGACGGGTGGGAATTTTTCAAATCTGAAACAAACTTGATCTGCTTACGGCATAAGTCTACCTTCGTGCAAAAATTTGTGGCTCTATCTCTTATAGTCTCTTAGATCGACGCGTTCATACAGACGGACGGACGGACAGGCGGACATGGCTATATCGACTCGGCTGTTCATGCTGATCAAGAATTTATATACTTTATGGGGTCGGAAATGTTTCCTTCTCCCTGTTACATTCATTCGCACAACTTCATGACCCCCCTTTTCCCAATTTCAATGGGACGGACTCCTCTAGTGGAGGAGATAGCATTACGGAGTCGCTTAAAAAAAACGTATTTGAATTACGTTGGACTGGCAATACAAAATGAAGGTGCTCATTGGGTCCCACAAGTGTTATGCTCAAGATGCATGAATATTTTTGTTACATCGTTCGAGACATTGCTTTCGCCAAGTTCAAACACATGCTCGCTATTGATCGAATTCTTGCAAAAACCATTGAGGTAGCTTCAAACGATGAAACTGAAGATGGTGAGCCAACAGAACAAAAAAGAAGGGGACATGCCCAAAGCCAGTTTGCTTGACCTTCAATAATCATGGAGTATTGGAAAGAAAAACGATATGTATACCAGTGTTGCCAGAAGATCCCTAAAGTTGCTAGATGTGCAGAAATGGACTGCTGGAAGTAGCTAAAAAGTTGAGAGTTAAACTGAAGAAATTCTGAGTTCTTGAGTCTAAAATCAAACAACGAACTCAAAACGAGAAAGCTAAGCTAACTTCGTCTGTGCCGAAGTTTTTATACCCTTGCAAGTGCTCGCATAAATATTTTCAAAAAATACTTTTTCCCTTTTTCCGACCGATCGTTCGTATGGGAGCTATATGATATAGTCATCCGATTTGGCCAAAAACTTGTAGAATTATGTAAAAGCACGAGAAACAAATAAATACAAAATTGCAGGATGCTACCATTAAAAACAAAAAAGTTTTTCTAACTAAGACCTTTTTACAGACCTATCTTTTGTATGGCAGCTATACCATATAGTTGTCCGATTTTAATAAAAACTGGTAGGATTATAAAAAAACATAGAAAACCTACGATTACAACGGTTTGGAGACGTTTACATTGAAAAGAAAAAAGTTTTTCTTACTAAAACTTGTTTTCCGACCAATTGTTCCAATGGGAGCTATGAGATATAGTCATCCGATCCGGTCGGTTCCGACATAATAGTGGTGTGCAGCAAAAATAAGACTCTGTGCAAAATTTCAGCTCGATAGCTTTAAAACTGAGAGACAAGTTCGCGTAGAAACAGACAGACAGACAGACGGACAGACGGACGGACGGACGGACAAAGCTCAATCTACTCAGCTCGTCACCCTGATCAAGAATATATATAGTTTATGGGGTCGGAAATGAATATTTCTATGCGTTGCAAACTTCTGGGCAAAATTATAATACCCTTTGCAAGGGTATAAAAATTACTTTTCAAGGTGCTAAGACAACAAAATTCCACAAAAAGATTCTCAGAATCTCGCAAATAGGTTCGAATAACGCTGATCTAAGTATTGTGAATTATGTGTGGGATTTTAGTGATTTCGTCCAAATTAGACTTATTACAGAATATTTGGCCGACAAGCCATGATAGTCCAGATCTTTGAACGAATATTTAGATTGAAGTCACGCTGAGTGCCTGCATTGCACCACTTTAGAAACAGCACGAGTTAGTTGGTACTGAAATCATAGCTTTATTTACCTGCTGTTCGGCCAAGGATTTAGCAATAGGGTGTGGCGAAGATAATTCTAATAAACCTTCCAGGGCTGCAAAAGGGGGTAATGAATCGGCTTGAGCCCGGAATTCTGACTTATTTGAGCCTTAAACCAAACCAAGTGTGAATAAAGACAAAAATCAATAAAAATCTAAACTACACCCACGGGTCCTTCGTGGTTATGAGGTCGAAACATTTCGCGAGCGTTTCGAAAATCTACATAAAGGTATAAGAGATAATGATGTACAAAGTTATATCCAAAGTGTGGACGCTTTCGCAAGTTCTAACGCCTTCGCAGCTTCTAAATCATCATCACACAAGTCAAAGTTTGGAAATTTGAAATTGGTTTTCTATTTAAATTAGGGGTATCTTCACGTCAGACTTTAAATTTTGGAACTTTAACACGTGGTATCTGGGTTATCTTAATTCATCACTCCGAGTTTCACTCTTGAGACGTTATTATCAGGGGACACATTCTATGGCAGAGAGTGTAAAGGTTCCAAACTAATTTAATAGACATTATTTTAAACTTCGTCTCAAAAATACCGAAAAGCTAAACATAATTTAAAAACTGGCAGACTTATAGATAACAGAATTTTCTAAAAAGTACAGTCCCACATTCTATCAACTAAATACCTAAAATGGCAACGCTGATGTATACCCTAATTTATACCAGATCTATTATATCAAGGATCTAATTAGTTTAGCGTTTTCCACATTCCCCATAAAATGTTTCTCTGCTTTGCTTCATGGAGAATCATTTCTTGTTAACCTTAAATGTGTGGTTACCATTTCGTGGATACTGAAAGCTCGAGCAGAATAATTGAATATACATCACAGATAATAGGAAAGTGCTAAGATGGGTTCGGTGTGGAATGAACGATTGGGTATCTTGCGACGAGCCGGCCAGCCCAGTGTATTAGTTCTGCAGGAGACCCAGCGAAGAATTATTCTAAAAATATGTTTATACTTGAATAATCTTCAAAAAATAATGTGACTTTATTTAAAAAATGCATTACTTCACTGACAGATGTCTACGAAAACAAGTAAGGGCGCTGTAGTCGAGTTTCCCGACCACAAAATACCCTGTTCATTTGTTTTCATTTATTTCTTTGTGACAAAATGTCATCCTAAATGTAGGCAACACTTTTGGTAGTCCTGGCCAACAACTGGGTGGGGGTTGTGCTCTTACTGTTTCGCTTATAACTCCGGTGTTTTTTGTCCGATCTGATTGTACTTTTCAGAATAGATAGATATTGGGCCTAGCTTGATGCATACTAAACCACGAGGCTCTAACTTGAAAATTGTGGATCTGACGGTTGTTTAGGTGTAGAATTTCTAGAGGAGGTCTTGGTTTTTTGGGGATAAAAGGGGGACGGGTGGGAATTTTCCAAATCTGAAACAAACTTGATCTGCGTACAGCATAAATCTACCTTCGTGCAAAAATTTGTGGCTCTATCTCTTATAGTCTCTGAGATCGACGCGTTCATACAGACAGACAGACGGACAGACGGACGGACGGACAGACGGACAGACGGACAGACGGACAGACGGACAGACGGACAGACGGACAGACGGACAGTCGGACAGACGGACAGACGGACAGACGGACAGACGGACAGACGGACAGACGGACATGGCTATATCGACTCGGCTGTTCATGCTGATCAAGAATATATATACTTTATGGGGTCGGAAAATGTTCCTTCTCCCTGTTACATACATTCGCACAACTTCATGATCCCCCTTTTCCCATTTTCAATGGGAACAGGGTATAAAAAGAAAACTTTGTAACCAGAGAAGATAGCATAGAAACATTCCCAATGTATGTTTGGGAGCTGAACTCAAGTAGGTTGTCCGTTTTGCCCCAGCACGTCAGGCTTACGAGATTTGCATAAACGTGAGTCCAGTAAACCAGGTTTGCCTAGGACCTGTAGCCACATTTATAAACCTATTCTAACCAAACTTGTTTCAACGTAAACTCAGTTGAATAACAATCACGAAAAACCAACACCAACGTTTTGTTCTGATTTCCACGATTCCATTATTTCGATTTAAATATGAAAAATGTGATTTTTCCTGAGACATTTCAGTTTTTTCTCCATGTTAAAAATATTCTATAAATTTATCTGCCAATTGATGTAAAATTATAATATTACTGACTTTATAGAGCATTGTTCTGTTGATTGTACTTCACTTAGACTAGATTTACACGGTGAAGCAAACTTCGTGAAGTTCTCTTTGTAGGCGGAATATACAAGGCAAAGTAAAAACGTTTTGTAAAGGAAAGGTTTAGAATCTCACGTGATTCTTTTGCCTACTAAGAGAACTCCATGAAGTTTGTCTTACACTTTTTTGATATCATAGCGTTTTTGTGCATTTACGAATTTCGCTCTGCATTTCGAAATGTTCGAGTTTAATGTACCGTAGTGGAGAAAGGAAACAATTGGAGACTCCTTGATAATAGAAAACGAATGATCATTCATTGACTACTTTTAGGCAATTTCCATGATGACACGGAGCGCCCCGCCTTCTTAATATTCAGACATGATTTCGTTTTCGAACTGGATCGACCGGAATTGGTGAGAGACTTACGTAAACAATTATAAGGGGAAATTAGAAGAAAAGACACGTATCACACAGCCAGTTTTTGAAAAAGGGAAGAGTTTTTAACATCGAATTCGCATATTTTGATCGATATCGGAAAAGCGATGAAGCTCATTTCCGGTTGAATGGATGAAACTTGTAGGGTACGAGCTCTATGAGGACACTAATCTTGTGAAGCGCATAAAACAACAGCGGCTGCGCTGGTTAAGACATGTTACCCATGCTGGATGATCAAGCTGAAGCAAAGCGGGTATAGAAACGGAGTGCGAAAGACTTGCGATAGCCGCCCAAGGTGGGACGACCAAAGCTGAAATGACCAATTGAAGAAAAATCTGTAGAAGCTTGAAGGGACCAACTGGTGGCAGCTTTGCTCAAGACAGGGGCGAGTGTCACGTGCAACGCTTTTGAATAGAAGAAGTTATGGCCCAAGTCCACTGTTGAACCGAACCGAAACCGGTTCTGAGCCAGTAAAATAACCACCTCCACATTTTCCACCATTATACCAAATTTCAAGTTCGTTGCCTTGTTAACTTCGGTTATAATGCTCTGAATCTCTTTTGAACCAGTCCACTAAACAAATTTCAAGTCTACAGCTTCCTCTGAGATTTGGCCCTGACTCACTATTTATATATGGGAATAGCAAAATGTGCGTTTAACTGAGCCATAGCAAATGTTTAGAAGATCTCGGTCCCTAATGCTTTGACTATTAACTACTGATAATCTTCAGCATAGCTCTGAAAATTCGCTCTTGGTCGCAGGTGCAGGAAACTACCATATGACTATTATTCTGCATCAGCATTCTAATCCTCGAGAAAAGTGTCAAGAAAGAAACCAATCAAAGGTCTATCCTTTGAGAATATTCACCTGAGTCCGTTTGTTGTGCTGCTGGCGCTTTGGCCTCTTGCATCTGCATGCCGGTGACTTTGCTGGCATACTTGGATTGTGATCCCACTGAGCCATCGTTGCGGTTCAACAGTCCTCCTACCTTGGGCCTCTGGTCCTTTTCCTTGCGCTTCTTGTCTTTCTTGAGTTTTTTGGGTCGCGCAGGGGCAGGGGCAGGTGCAGCCGGAAACGCACCGTCTTCCGAGTCGGAGACGATATCAATGACAATGGTAGACGCCTCATTGAACTTATCTGACGTTAAATTTGATACGGAGTTCGAGGATTGGTCCACAATGTGCCTGCTTGGTTGACTGTTTGGTTCCCTCGGAAATTTGATTGATTTGCTGTCGTCAGTCTTTCGGCCGATGTGGTTTATCAGGTTGGAAAAGTTGGTTTGTTGTGGCAGAGGCAGAGCTATTGGCGGCGACGTGTCCTTGCTGGTCTGCGCCGGCACTGCCAGTGGGAGCGGCGAGGGCGGCTGCGAGGCTACGGCCACAGCGGTCACCGATGCTTCCGATGCAGCTGCTGGCTGCGAATCGCTGGCAGTCTGCTGAATGCCCACCATTTCGCGCCATTTCTTTAGCAAGGATTTGGCCCGGCGGGCGAGCTGCTCGTTTTTCGTTCTACGTCGCAGTTGGTTTATGTATTTGGCCAATCTGGTGGCCTCCAGTTGCTCCTTGGTGATTGTAGTGCCTTCCAGTGCACAAATAACCGAGAGAACCGCCTCCAAATTGACAACCTAAGGAAATGAAATGTGTGTGTGAGTGGGGGAGTGGGAAAGGTGAGACTCCGCCATAGCGGGGCTCAGTGGGGGAGGAGGCGGACTTACATCGTAGTTCTGATCAAGTGCCTGCGATAGGTGAGTAGTCAATTGCTTTATCTGGTTTTGGTTCATTTATGCTCCCGGAGGATAAGCCAACCCTGATCCCGATCCGCCACCGAATAATTCAGATTGCGATATCTCCGTGCCGTCTCACCCACAAACTTGCATGGGCTGTGAATGGAAATGGAACGGTTAAAATACGCACACACGTGCAGGACTGCGTAAGTGTGTGTGTGTGCGAATGTAGGTGCTACTACGTGGTGCATAACACTCCAGAAGAGCTCACAAGAGGAGCTATCCTCGACATATCTTTGGTGACATTTCGGAAAACATCACCACATATATGAGCGCACATATGTACATCTGTCTGATTCTGATGCATATATATGCATATGTATATACTTGAAACACACCACACACGCACACTCACATGCAAATGCTCGTTGTCGTCGCTGCAAATGCCTTACTTTGAATTTGCCTGATTGATTAAATCATCAAGCTTCGCGTTTCGCTGGGCACACTTGTTGTGTTTGGCGAACAATTATATTATTAATTCCAAAATATTTAACTAATTTTGTGTTTTAATTTCCACGATTCGCCATTTTCTCTCTGACAGCTAGAGATGAACAGTACTTGCGTACCTGTTACTCATCACGAGTATTTCAGAGTAACGAGCCAAGGTATCGCACTCGCGAAAGCATGGTCACACTGCCAACAAAGCTGCAAAATTGATTGTTTACGCTTTCATAAATCTTATGTACATTATTTTTTAAATTTAATTAGGGCATCCAAAATATCTTTATTTGTTTTTATTTGATTTGCATATTTGAGTTACTAATCAAATCGATTGAACTATCGATATATTTTCATATCGATGGGTTGATGTCGAACAAAACCGTTATAAGATTCAGCCGTGTCAAAATAAGGCCCTACGCTTGACGAAGCCTGCGGCAGACTCTCACACCTCTATGCCAAATGTGGGTCGACATAGCAGCTGTTCAAAGCCCAAACAAGCTAGAGCAACTTTTAAGGTTAATAATTCACAGTTAATTTATTTTAAAAATTGATTTTTAGTTTATTTTGTTTATATTTTATTATTTGAGTACACCCACAAACAAAATTTCCAGTCCACACTTGTGTCAGACGTATCAGGTAAATTAACAGTGGTGTTAAAACTTTAGGCGCATTTTTCTCAAAACTTAGTTTTCAAAGTCGGCGTACACGATTTCTCAATAGCGGCTGAACCGATCGGTGTGAATCGACCTACAAACGAACAACGCTCGCAAATTATTAAATTTTGGTCCATAGCGACAAGTCCGCAACAGTTGACGCACTGAATGTCAATATTAAAGGATTTATTCTTAGCTTACAGGCTGATATGTTGCTGATATGATTATTAAATTATGTAGATCGTTCTATCGACTCAAATAAAGTTATCATAAATTTTTCAGAGTTTTATGTATTTTTTAATCAAATCTAAAAGTTGCTAAAAAAACACACCTTATTCATTTCACATTAAAAGCTAAATTCCTTACGAACCTTTTATTTTTCGTCTATATTATTAACCTTTCATTAGCTAACTCATTTTTGCAGCCAAAAGAACTAGGCCGTCAGCTGACCTTTCAAACTAAATAAGTGTGCCGCCAAAGTTTTAACTCCAACGGTTCGATATTCTCTCCGATCAACGGCAACTCTCTGCTGCTCTCTTTTGAACTTACAGGAGCAACGCTGTCAGAAGTCATTTGGCGGACGCGAGTGCATGAAGGAGGAAGGAGAAGAATTGTTAAATCATCCTATTTTTGCGAGAAATAAGTTTTTTTTTATTGTGACGCGTGGATTGTGTAATTCGGAGTTTGATTGTTGGCTAAACGCTGTCGTGGGCCATTTATTTAGAACAAATCAATTAGCAACCTGCTCCCCGATCAACAACAACGCCATATTGGCTTCGTGAGTGGCTTAAAAAGAAGCGAAGGAAGGAATTAAGTTAAATTGTGAGAATTCCTGTAAATATATATGTATGATTTATACATATGGTGAATATATATTTTGTTGTTTTTTTTTGGTGACTATTTTTTTGAGTGATTTTGTTAACTGCTTAATGTTTTTCCATACCGGGTAAGTCATTATTAACACCTACACACTCGCACATACAGAGCAATCTATTTACATTCATACATATGTATGTATGTATGTGTATATTCGATTTTGTTAATTTTTAGCAATCCCTTAAATATGTATGTATGTACAGGGTTGCCCATATTCGACGGACCCATGTTTTTTTTAAAAAAATCAAAGAAAAAAATAAAAATTTGGCGGTTGGCAATCTTAATCATTTAATTTGTTCCAAGTAGATTTGTTTACATCAATTTTTGAATATGATATCTCTCAAATGGCCGCCTCTGGCGTTGATGGCGTATTGTGCCCTTTTTGCAGCATTTTCCATCGTTTTCGCCAACATTTCGGCCGGAATAGCGGCTATTTCTTCACGAATGTTGTCCTTGAGCTCTTCTACGGTCCTTGGCTTGTTAACGTAAACCTTTGACTTCAAATATCCCCACAAGAAGAAGTCAGGCGGCGTCAAATCGGGCGAACGCGGTGGCCAGTCCAAATCACCACTTTTCGACATCAAACGGCCCGGAAACAATTTCTTCAGAAAATCGATTGTTATGCGACTTGTGTGCGGTGGAGCGCCGTCTTGTTGAAACCAGAACTGCCTCATACGCTTTCGACGAATAATTGGCATCACAAAATTGGTCATCATGTCGCGATAACGCTCCTGGTTGATGGTAACAGCATGGCCATTTTCATTTTGGAAGAAAAACGGCCCAATGACCGTTTTCGCACTAACGCCGCACCAAACTGTGACTTTTTCGTCATGAAGAGGCACTTCTTGAATCTCCTGAGGATTTTCAGTGGCGTAAATACGGCAATTTTGCTTATTTACGGTCCCATTCAATGTGAAATGTAATTTTTTAAAAGCACGTTGAGTTTTCACAATTGACTTGTTCTGTTGAATGTAAATTTCAACTATTTCAGAGCGCTCGCGTGGCGTGTATTGTTCCATGGTAAAAATCTGCTTGGACTGACGCTTCAAACGCGGTATGTCATTAAGCGATCTAACATCTCTGTCAAAAGTTATGGCGTTGCCAGATGGGTCCGTCGAATATGGGCAACCCTGTATGTACGTTTGTAAAAAAGGTGACTTGATTGCTGTCGGAAGGTTGTTCTAGGACTAGGCGAATCCATGTGTTGGTACTAGGGCAGCAGTAAAAGTCAATTTTCCCGAATGCGCGGGCGGAAGGGTGTGCAAAAATTGTGAATAGACTTGTCTGCCTGCAAGTAAATAAAGCATACATATGTATATACATACATATGTCCCTTGCATGACAATCCGGTAAAACATCTGTAAAATATGTTTGATCATAAGGACGGACATGGTTATATCGACTCGGCTCTTGCTGCTGATCAAGAATTTACAAATACACTTTTTGGGGTCGGAGATGCTTCCTTGTGCCTGTTAAATATATGCACGACCTTAGTATTCCCATTTTACTCTACGAGTAACGGGTGTAAAAAGAAAAAGAAGCAACAACAACCACAACAAAACGAAAGACAAAACCGTTTATTGCCCTATTGCTGTCTGTGTGTATGATTGTGGCTGTGTGAAACAACAAAATTAACGGTGCAGACAGAGCGCTTACGAATTGTTGTTGTCTTCAATTTCGCAAAAGGCATAGGAGAGAAAGAGACACGTACAAAGTTTTTGCTACATTTTCTTTATGCGTGATCCGTGCAGGCTCGGCAGTCGCTAAGCGAGAGTAGAATAAGTAACGGAGCTGTAGTCGAGTGCCGCCCCCGTCCCCCAAATCACCTGTACCCCTAGTTTCGTTTGTTTTCATTCAATTTCAAACACACGCGCACTCACGCACGCATGCTCTAGCTGATGTCGCTCTACCAGTGTTGCCAGAACATGAGCTAAGTTTCCTAAAAACGGCTAAAAATAGCTATAATTAAGAAAGTTAATAAAAATGAAACTAGAAATGAGAATAAAATCAAACAATACTTCAAAAAGATTTAAGACTACAAAAATACATAAAACAGGGTCCGTAAATAATGATTATTTATAAATTTTTCATCGTCTAAAATCATAAACTTGGAGTACCTATGGGAAAAAATGTATCCATAATAAAATACGGTTCTATTTCGCTAATCTATTCATTTCCGCAATCATTTTTATACTCTGTACCGTAGGTACACAGAGTATTATAAGTTTGTGCAAAAGTATGTAACAGGCAGAAGGAAGCATCTCCGACCCCATAAAGTATATATATTCTTCATCAGCATCAACAGCTGAGTCGATATAGCCATGTCCGTCTGTCCGTCCGTCCGTCTGTATGAACACCTAGATCGCAGAGCCTAGAAGAGCTAGAGCAACCTAATTTTAGATGTAATCTAGTATTGTCTGCAGGCAGATCAAGTTTGTTTCAAATTTTGGCCACGCCCCCGCAATAAAAAATGTTGAATATCTCCTACAATGTGTAAGCTATCGAGCTCAGATTTTGCAGTATAGTGCATGCCGCCAATATGTACAATCTTAATAATTTTCATAAAGATCGGATAATCATTGGCAGAGTTAAAAAACGTTGCACTCTTATCTGAGCCGCAAGAGGTTATTAAACACTAATTGCCTTGAGTATCGGGCAAACTTTGTAATCGTAGGTTTTCCATGTTTTATAACTCTACCAAGTTTTATTAAAATCGGACAACTATATTATATAGCTGCCATACAAAACATAGGTCAGAAAAACAGTCTTAGTTAGAAAAAATTTCTTGTTTATAATGGTAGCATCCTGCAATTTTGTATTTGTTTGTTTTACATGCTTTCACATAATTTTACAAATTTGGCCAAATCGGATGACTATATCATATAGCTCCCATATGAACGTTCTGTCGGAAAATGGGAAAAAAGAGTAGTTTTTGAAAATATTTAAGCGAGCACTTACAAGGGTATAAAAACTTCGGCATGGACGAAGTTAGCTTAGCATTCTCGTTTTTTTAAGTAATAAAATTAACAATCAACAAGAAAGAAAGTCGGTCAAGCCCGACTATAACATACTCTGTACCAACGGAATTATACACTCAGCATAAATTTTAATGCTGCAGTAGCAGCTAAAATTGGCCAAAATTGAAAATAAACTTGATCTGCCTGCAGACATAAGAAGCATATGTCCCATACATGTCAAACCTCTATCTCTTACCATCTCTGAGATCTATGCGTTCAAATGGACAGACAGAGGGACAGACTGACAGACGGATATGGCTATATTGACTCGGCTGTTGATGCTGATCAAGAATATATATACTTTATGGGGTCGGAGATGCTTCCTTCTGGCTGTTACATACTTTTGCACAAACTTATAATACTCTATGTACCTTCGGTTCAGAGTATAAAAACAATTACTGCCATTGCTTACTGCCTGACTTTTTGTGTGTGTCCTAAATTCATTTTGATTACTGCGGAAAGGTAAACCAACTGGCCAGAATAGCTGTTGTGGACGTGGAAGTGGAAAAACACCTCTAACAAATTATCGTTAAATCGTGCAATCGATGACAGAACGCGTAGAGGCTGAAATCGGCTATTATTCTTGCAATATGGCGCTTAGGAATAAACTTTGAAAGAGAGAAGAAAATTTGATTTTGTCTGCATTTCTCCACCGCAGCAACACTTCAGAATGAGTTCACTACTGCGCCTGAGGCCCAATCACATTCGCCAATTCCGAATTCTTGCCTCAGTCACGTTCCGCGCGTCCAGGCAAGAAGGACAACTTGCGCCTGCTCCTAAGAGCTGTTGAAGCGACTCCGTTCCCACATTTACCCGCTGAAACACGGCGCATGTTGACATCAGCCCCGTTTTTAAAAATGCTCGCGCTCCATGTGTTATTTTTAGGTTTCTTTTGTTTATTAATCTCGTATGTACACTTGCGGTACATATGCAAACTGAAATGTAAAAATTTATTGCACTTTATGTAAAAACTAATTCTATTTCGCATGTGTATGTGTGTGTGAATACATATATAGGACCTACACCTACAAGAATAGAACCAGAACCAGAACCAGAGCGTTCGGCTCCTGGTTGCTGCTTATAACCAACGAAAGAAAGCTAAGGGAGCAGTCGGAGTCCGCTATGCATTCATCTCATATTGCCATTAAGTACAAGTGAAGTGATTGGATAATGATAAATATCGATCATAACGTCCGTTAGGGGATAAGAGAGGTATGTTACATAATTGGTCTAGGCTGGGGCTGCAGAAGGGGGTGGTGCAAGAGAGTAGGCTCGAATGCATTGTTGAACCGAAACAACCATGACAGATTTTTACCTTAATGCGCGTTAAAGTGATGTTTCATACCACAGTCCATCGCCTTGAAGTTCGTGCCGTAAAGCCGTAGATGCTAGGTATTATTTGGATTTGGATCCATACTTGTGTAGGCATTCGGAAAGTATATCATCAAAACGAGACATAGAGCATACATAGAGAATAGAAAAGGATATTAAAAAATATCCATTGGATGATTTTGGTATCCATTTCGGATACTAAAATATCCATTTAATGTTAAATGGATCTTAAATTTTCATGCAGCAGAGCTGACATCTAAAATTAGCTGGACATTTAAATGCCAAAAAAGGATATTCAACAGTATCCATTCCAAATGGATGTACGTTAAAGTATATATAGAAATATTTGAAATTATCAGATCATTGCATTGAACTATCTTAGTATGCCCTTTTCACTCTATAAGTGACGGAAAAATAAGCGTTTGAAAATAGCTCTACGTATGCTCATGACACCCCTGGGTACTGTAAAGCAGAGACCCACTGTACCTGCTCGGATCGGCGGAAAGCCCAACTGATGGTTGCAGGGTCAAGGATGTTGTCGCTGGCATATTGTGGCATTTGGTAGATGGACTGCAGTGTAAATTGGCTGACAATCACCTGCGCAACCAGAGCTTCTAAAACTATGCGTATGAGTATGTGCGCTTTGCTGGCTAATTCGAGTTTAAGCTCGAGTATGTGTCGAGCAGAGCCGGACCATATATACATATGTCTATGATCCAACTACAACTCTGAGTGTGTTTACGATAAATGTATGTATATTTAAAGTTACTAACTACCTACGAGTAAACTGGGATATTTTGCTATGGCTATGGCATTGGTGCGTGAATGGCACAAAATTGCAATGTTCCTTCTTCGTCGACGCAAACTAAACATGTAATTGTGTATGTAATGGCACTTGAACTGAAACTTATGGGACTATACACAGATGCTAATCCTATCATGTCCTATTTACAAAGCCGTTGAGCGTTGCATTGACTTCCCGCGGGATGATTGTTATGGCACGTTTTCGGACGATTCCTATTCGTCCACGTCTCGCTGTGACGTCATGTCCATGTCCTCCGATGAGAAGCCCGACGGCGATAAGCTCTCCGGCGGGTAATAGAAGCCAGCACCGGGTGGTAGGGGCGGCGGCGTTGTGTCTCTATATAAGAAAAGAAACGGACTTATTGATTACTGAATAACAAAATGTTGCGAAATATCATTTGAAATTTGGGTTTTCTGTTAGATTTGGGGGCCACAACAAACAAAATCAGTAAAATTTCCAACCCACAAAGCGATTTTTAACTTAAGTGGGTATTCTAGTCTCGAAATTCCAATTTCTTGCGATTTTTTTAACCCATTAAGAGCCAAGACCACTTAAAAGCATATTTTTATACCCTTGCAGAGGGTATATTGAAATTGTCCAGATGTTTGTAACGCATAGAAGGAAGCATTACCGACCACATAAAGTATATATATTCTTGATCAGCATAACGAGCTGAGTCGATATAGCCATGCCCGTCTGTCCGTCTGTTTCTATGTTATCTCCTCCGTCAGTTAAAGCTATCGCCACCAAACTTTGCACGAAGTCTTCTGGTCCAAATACGCTGCACATTTGTCGGAACCGGCCGGATCGGATGACTATAACATATAAAAACTAGTTCTAGTTCTAGAAAACTTTTTTGTTTTTAATGCAATCGTCTCAAAACTCAGTACTTACTAGTTTTTAATGCTTCTCCACGATTCTGCCAAATTTGGTCCGAATCGGACATCTTTATAGTAAAGCTGTCATACAAAAGTAGAGGCAGAAAAGTAGTCTTATTGGGAAAAACTTGTTTGTTTTCAGTGCATATGTCCTTCAAATTAGTTAGAAAACGTGCTGTAAGGGTATACCAACTTCGGCCGAGCCGGAGTTTACTTTCCTCTATTTTTTTAAGTTTGAAAAAGTTAGAAGCACTAATTTTCAACGCACAGTGCTACTTCGCATTGTTCACAAGCCCATCGTATTCGATTCTGGCATTTGACGACAGCGCAGTGGGTTTATAAGTAGCTGGAGTAGCTGGAGTAGCTGGTACACTGGACCCGGTTGATCACTAATCTAATGATGATGTTTGCGTGTCATTTCGTAGGTAATAACGATGATGTTGAACGGCTATCTTCGTCCAACGGTCAATATATGTTTTGTTGTCGACTCATTATTTTTTAGAAAACACGCGTCTTTTTTTCAATAATTAAACAAGTACTATTTGATTTTTTTGGCGTCACTCCTTAGATGCGATCGAATGGTGCACCACCTCTAAAATTTTACCAACACTGACGAAGGGAGCTACAAAAATTGCATAATACTAAAAACGGATATTCGCTTCCGCTGCTCTGTCACTGTTTGCTTGTTGACCAAAGTGTGTATAAAAAAAAGACTCAAAGAACTTTTTGAAAAGTCTTACCAGTTTAGCGTTATGGACGCTCAAAAACGACTAATTTATTGTACTCGCTTGGGAACAATGGCTATTAATGGGTTAAGCCCTCAAAAGAAAAACCAAATACGTATATTTTTTTATACACTTTTTCCATTAAAAATGGGAAGCGAGGGTCACACAGTTGTGCGAATTTATGTAACAGGATAAAGGAATCATTATGATCATGAACAGCCGATTCGATATAGCCATGTCCGATTGTCTGTCCGTATGAAAGGACACATATCTCAGAGATGGTAAGAGATAGAGGTTTGGGAAAAACGTCATATCTCCCGCAGTTTTAAAGATAGTAGTGTTTGCTCCCAATACGGGGTAGTATGGTTCGACTTTTTGTAGTTACAGCCATAACATCGCCTCGCGACACACTTGAAAGTAATTCAATAACGTGCTCAGTTACCTGAGTATGCGATGGATGGGGAACCGTCCTAGTGTAAATGATACTTTGGATTTGTTTAAGCATTTCATAATTATACGAATAATCGTATCAATATTCGAGAATGCTATATTCGGCGGTGTCCCATTCCTCATAGTTTAGTTCTGAGTTCCAACGGTTATACGAAAATCTCTAGAGATTTCTGCGACGCTCCCAAAACTGTCAATATATCAATACAACGATATTATTTCTGGTATCCCTAATCACAATTTAGAGCCTTGGAGTTTCTGCCGGTTACTTTTTATAAGCGGTTCCCTTTTAAAATGGGAAACGGTGATCATGAGGATGTGAAAATGTATAAAACATTTCCGACCCTATATAAAGTAGATATATTCTGGATCAGCATCAACAGTCGAGTCGATAAGGTTATGCCAGAGACTAGAAGTGATGGAGTAACAGATTTTTGCCTGTAACACAGATCAAGTTTGTTTCAAATTTGGAAAATTTCACCTCATTCTCTTAAGGTCGAGCCTCGTGACTTCAGTGAATCATTGAAATGGAATCATTATACTCTGTACCGTAGGTACATAGAGTATTATAAGTTTGTGCAAAAGTATGTAACATCCAGAAGGAAGCATCTCCGACCCCATAAAGTATATATATTCTTGATCAGCATCAACAGCCGAGTCGATATAGCCATGTCCGTCTGTCCGTCTGTCCGTATGAACGCACAGATCTCAGAGATGGTAAGAGATAGAGGTTTGACGTGTATGGGACATATGCTTCTTATGTCTGCAGGCAGATCAAGTTTATTTTCAATTTTGGCCACGCCCCCTCCCGCCCCCGCAATTTAGAAAAAACGTCATATCTCCCACAGTTTTGAAGATAGATGGCTTGTTCCTTCTGGACATATTTAGTTATTAGAATAACTTATCGATCCGCCAAAGGAATGAAGAAGATCGGATGAACGGTTTTCGAGTTATGATCAAAAGACAAATTTTCTTGGTACAGAGTATGTTATAGTCGGGCTTGACCGACTTTCTTTCTTGTTTTCTTCTGAATTTGATAACCATTCGAACAGCATTACTTGAGTACTGGACCTGTTCGAATTCACCATGGAACAGGAGAATACCAAAGGACACAATAAGCTCACGAAAAACGGAATAGAGGGTTCTGGCGACGGCTTTACATTCAGAAAATAGTTTACCTTGGAGGGGGACCACCGCCGCCGGCGCGACACCAGAGCTGTCGCATCTCGGCCCGCCGGTTGCGCATCAGCACCTTGTACTCCGAGATGCGCATCTTTTTGCCATCCACTATGCAGGTGCGCTTGGGTCGTGGCCGGTAGCGGTAGTCCGGATGCTGTTCCATATGGAGCTTGGAGAGTCGCGACTGCTCCTCGTAGTAGGGCTGCTTATCCGCATTCGACATGGCCTTCCAGCGGGCCCCCAGTATCTTCGAGATATTGGAGTTGTGCATGTCGGGGCACGCCTTTAGTATTTTCCTCCGCTCGTCCTTGGCCCACACCATGAACGCGTTCATTGGCCGCTTGATGTGAGGCTTACTGTGACCATGACCATGGCCATTGCCATGTCTTTGCTGTTGATGCGGCGGCGCTGGCGGTTGGGCCTGGGCGAGACTTACCTCGGCGGAGTCCAGTGCCGCCGCTGAACGCTCGGAGCTGGTGCCGCAGCTGTTAATCGAGTCGCGACTTATCCGAGCCGCTCGTGATCCAGCAGCCGCCAGGCCGCTGGTGGAAAGTGCTTGGCACGAATCGTTGCTGGCCGCCGCCCCGCTGGTTGAGCTCCATAGGCGGCCCTGCGAACAAGCACAATTAACACGGAGTGGTCTAAGCCAGAGAGTCGTTCTTAGGGAGCAGAGGCTTCCGCCAAGAACTAGTGACTGGCATGCGCTGCACTTACCCGAGACTTCAAGAGGGTGGCTTCCATATCGGCGAACTGGTGCTGACCAACTGGAGGCGTCTGTTGCCAGTTCAATGGTGGGCTGGCGACGACTACGGGCGTTAGGCGCTCGCGCTGATCCCTCTGGCACGTGGAGCTGATCGGGGACGAGCCGGGCGATCCCTTGGGCTTGGTAAGATTCAGCGGGGCATCCATTTCCGAATCCTGAGCATCCGTTTGCCCAACAGCGAGGCAATGATGATGGTTTGCTGGTGAGGATGGCGGAAAGATCATCGAGCACTCCGGCTCCACACTCTGTGGAGCCGACGCACCTGTTCCCGTCCGGGCCCCATGGGGCGAGTCCGGCGGTGTGTTGTGGCTGTAGCCAGTGTGGAGTCTGTGCAGCGGAGATTCCCCTCTTGACTCGCCACCTGCTGCCATCTCCAGAGAACATGATGATGTCTGTGCGTCTGTGCCCGCTGGCTTGTTGACAGCCGGCGATGATGTTAGCAAATTGTTGTTGTTGTTGTTGTTGCAGCTGTTGTTGTTATTGGTGGCAGCCACGGCGGCCGCTGCCAGAGCCTGGATGTGGGCCGCCGCCACTGCCGCTGTCGGCCACATTGGCTGCAGCGCCATTTTGTGATGGTTGCTGTGATTGTGACTGTGACTATGATGCGACTGCTGGTGGCCGACATGGCCGGGCATCAGGTGTATCAGTTGCTGTGCATTGGGCACTGGCGGGCGCAGGAAGGCTGGAAGGAATGGTACCAAGTTCCCAGGGCTGGCCTGCTGCTGTTGCTGATGCTGCGGAGCCGGAAACCGGGATGCCGCAAACTGTGCACTGAGCTGCTGGTGCAGCTCTTGCAGACAGCTCTCCTGCTGCAGCCGCTGGACATTCTGCAGTTGCTGCTGCTGCTGCTGGATGCTAGCCTCAATGTCCGTTGTCATGCTTTCAAACTGCGTCTGTAACGAATCGGAAGTGCTGTGTTAAAGAGAGCCCCTTGACAAATTCTCAGAAACGATCTTAATGAATGAAGCTTAGTCGTGTCAAATTATTGAGCCCCAGGGCTGAAACACACACCAAGAAATGTATTTTCTATTTTCTTCGTAATTCGAAGAACATTTCTTGTTTTAAGACAGTTTTCTTTTCAACTTATAGAAAGCTTAGCCCGTAAATTTAATTTCTTAGGAAATAATATCTTAAATCTAGAAATTCGGTTTAATTTTTGCTTAATTTAGAATAATTTTTCCTAAAAACTTTCTCAAATAACGCCCTTGCTTTAGGAAAGAACATTTCTTCGATTTAGATAAATACTTCGCCCTCAAATGTCGGAAAAGTTATGTCGAAAACCGCCTTTAAAGTTTGGAAAAACATACAAAGGCAACAAAATGCCATTCATGTTGAAGTTTCCCCAGGGTCCCCCGAGTTCAACTCAAAGACCAGGCAAGGATAGAAAATATAACAGTGATTACTAGTTTTACGGCCGATTTCTATTCTTCTACATAGAGCTATCTGTCACATTAACCTACAAATAACACAGCAAAATCTGAGTATATCTGACACATAGCAGTTATCTGGGAGAAATGAGAATGAGAAATCGGCCCTTAGTGTGATTTCCTGAAAGAACATCTTAGTGAACCCAACAGAAAGAAAATATTCTAGAAAAATAATATTTAAGGGGTTATAAGCGTCTTAGTGTAGTTCTTCCTTTCTGTCTCTACTCCCTTACTACCTTACCTAACTAGAGTTAGAATGTCGTTTTTTTTTCTCAAATGTAGAAAATGTTTTTCTACAATTAAGCAAATATATTTAAGCTAATAGTCAATATTTTCTGCAAATAAGAAATTATTTTTCTAAAATATATGCTGAATCGTCCCCCTTTTTTAAGGGAAATTTTTATTTCTAGGGCTATTTCGGCTGTTCCAAAGGGAGCCACTCTGTCACCCTCTGACACTCACTGATGCATTACTTCGGTAAGCATTCGGTGAGAATTGCCGACTCCCCAAGGAAAGCTTTCCACAAGGATCAAAGCCAAACTAGCTCATTGGTGTCCACGGTTATATCTTTAATAGACTTCAGTGTCCTGTTCGGGAATTACAATATTGGTGTATTCATATTGTTCTCGGTTTCTTTCGCTTTGACATAGCACATCCGTACTCACTTAAATCTCGAGCTAGGATTAATTGACTTTCATGAACGGATTTGAGATAAAAATTTACCTTTTTAGATTGATACACGCTTTTTAGCATGGCTTTTAAGGGTAGGCTTGTATCGAGCTCGATCTAGTACCACTCGTACTTGAAATTCCATTCCGAAGGTGGACATCAAATCATTCTCTTTATGCCCCGTTCCCATTGAAAATGGGAAAAGGGGGATCATGAAGATGTGCGAATGTTTCCGTCCGTCTGTCTGTATGAACGTGTCGGTCTCAGAGACTATAAAGAGATAGAGCCACAATTTTTTGCATGGAAGAGTACGTGTGTTCGTCCAGATCAAGATTGTTTCTAAAAAGTAGCTCAATGGGCCCAGCAGAATAAGCGTACAGAAACTTGCCCCCCTATCAGCACCAAACTTAAATATGTGTTGCTCTCCTAAATTTTTTGTCTGATGGAGCCATGAGGTCGGCAGGTTAAATCAAAATACTGGGTTTCTTCAAAAAAATAGTTTAAATAGTTTTAAAGTATATTTTATATTATTAAGCACACTGTAACTACTGAGTAGTTACCTTTGCCCGTTTCTATATATCTTTTAAAATTCGTTAACGTTTTATTGATTTTCATCATGTCAAAGCCCTGCAATGTGACTGCAAAAATTAAATATTGTGGAAGCTCTTAATTCAGTCGCAGTAGATTAAAGTATTATTTATTTTTTTGGGTCTACACTCAGAGAAAAATGCTCTAATATTTTAGTATTTACACTGTATCTCCACCAGTTGCGGTTGCGCTATAGAGCACACTCTAGACGTCTAAATACCACTTATATTGAATTTGCTGAAAGTATTGAACAATACTATTCTGTGATATTTCAAAAGTTCAACCGCTTGTAATTTTAAAGTTCGATTTCCTTGCATTGGGAATACAAAATGGATAACTGAAATTCACCTTGTTTTATGTTTTTAGTCAATTCAAAGGACATTTTAAAATTAAATTAGATGGTTTTAAGTTTTACCAAGCGATTTTTCTGTTATTTAAAATGTGTAAAAATGGTTTTTGGAATTGTGTTACAATCGGGGCTGCAAACCCATACACTGTTTTGGATATGCGGAACACTCGTTCGTGAGCCCAAATTTACCGAATGGTTTCAGGTTCACGGTTGTGGAAAAAGAGTTTTGGTTCTAAACTTGGTTCAGTATATGCTGGACTCAATATTAAATATAAACAAGAAAGAAAATGGGGTCAAGCCCGATTATGACATCTGTACCATAAATTTATCTTTTGATCATAACTAGAAAACCGTTCATCCGATCTTATTAATTATTTGGCGGATCGATAAGTTATCCTGCTAACTAAATATGTCCAAAAGGAACAAGCCATCTATCTTCAAAACTGTGGGAGATATGATATTCTAAATTAGGGGGCGGGGGGGGGGGCGTGGCCAAAATTGAAAATAAAATTAATCTGCCTGCAGACATAAGAAGCATATGTTCCATACAAGTCAAACCTCTATCTACCATCTTCTGAGATCTGTGCGTTCAGACGGACAGACATACAGACGGACGGACGGACGGACGGACGGACAGACGGACATGGCTATATGGGCTAATCCTGCGTTGCGGACGGTTGCATTTCTATGCAATTTGCTTGTTAAAATTGACACAGCTGGCGTTCCCATTGGTATATTTTAATGAAATTTTTTGTAAAATGCAGTTCTTTGGGAGTTCTTGGGAACCCTTTTGAAAACGAGAGCGTAAGTTAAAATCAGGCCCTGCCCGACTTCGAAATACCCCGTTACTCAGCTCAGCTCGGATAAGTATGCAACATTTTTTTAACTCGGCCATTTATTATCCGATCCTTTTGAAAATTTGTGAGATTTTAGATTTAATTGTGGGAGTTATTCAATATTTTTTATTGCGGGGGGGGGGCGGGGGCTTGGCCAAAACTTGAAGCAAACTTGATCTGCCTACAGACAATACTAGCTTACGTATAAAATTTGGTTGCTCTAGCTCTTCTAGTCTCTTGAGATCTAGGTGTTCATACGAGCGGCAAGCGGTCGGGCGGACGGGGGCAACGGACATGGCTATATCAGCTCGCTGTTGATTGCTGATGAAGAATGTTATATTATCTTTTATGATATGGGGGGATGCTTCCTTCTGCCTGTTACATACATTTGCACGACTTTAGTATACCCTTTTTACTCTACGAGTAACGGGTATA
>JAWNNO010005041.1:0-36008 GCA_035044985.1 Lordiphosa fenestrarum | reverse complement strand
TAGATTGTAAGTATCGATTTAAGTACTCGATATTGGTACTCGAAACGCAGTATACAATACTCAGTACTCGAAACTCTGTGCCCGAAACCCACTACTTAAAAAGAGTACTCGATACTGCTTGTATGTGCATGTAAATTTGCTATATGGGCGTGACGCTTCATTCGAGTTTTGTACCCCAGCAAGACTTTCCGTATCAATATTTAAGCTCTTTCGCATCAAAAATCTCCACTTTCAATGTTTACCATCAAAAATTCCACTTCCAAAAGCTCTGCTCAGTCTAGTCTGTGATTCTGTCCCCCCTCCGAATACTTTTTGAAGAATATTGTCCAAGCATGCTAGAAACAATTTATCAAACGGGACGCACACATGGCCTCCAAATCGCAGGCATCTGCCTGAACCACTCACACTCAAAATGTGTTGAGCTTCACTTTAAGTAAAAACTTTGAACAAACAACAAGTCTAATTTGTTTATATCCATTCTCCTGTTCTTCTTTTGCAGAGTTTCAAAATCAAAATTGAAAATACCAACTAGAGGATAAGGCTACTTAAGGAAACACCAAAAAAAAACAAAATTTCAACGCAAAAAACACGCAGAGCAGAGGAACAGCAACACGGAAATCATTTTATACCTCAAGCAAAAACCACACTCTCACACACAAACGTACACGCAGACAACACAACTAAGGATTTAAGGGGGCAACTGTACATTAAACTTAAGTGTTCAAAAGGGTGAGTAAGCTAGAGGAATGCCATTCGCTTAATGCGACCCTTAATTTGCGCCACTCTCTTCTTTGCAGATTACTTTGTATATAGGAAAGTAGCTAAAAGCAGACGGTTTTCGGGGGAGTCACAGTCACTAGCACTAAGCAACTACGATCACGATCACAAACGCCAGCATCACCACAATGACGATGAGTACAAATAACTGTGAAAGCATGACGTCATACTTCACCAACTCATACATGGGGGCCGACATGCACCATGGTCACTATCCGGGCAATGGCGTCACCGATCTCGATGCCCAGCAAATGCATCATTACAGTCAGAATCCAAATCATCAGGGCAACATGCCCTATCCGCGCTTCCCGCCCTACGATCGCATGCCCTACTACAATGGCCAGGGCATGGATCAGCAGCAGCAGCAGCAACACCAGGGCTACTCTCGCCCCGACAGTCCCTCCAGTCAGGTGGGTGGCGTCATGCCGCAGGCCCAAACGAATGGTGGCCAACTGGTGGCACAGCAGCAGCAGCAGAACCAAGCCCAGAGCCAACAGCAGCAGCCACAGCAAGCACCGCAGCAACATCAACAACAGCAGCAGCAGCAACAGCAACATCCCCAGGTGACGCAGCAGCAGGTGCAGGTGACACATCCGCAACAGCAGCAGCAGCAACCTGTGGTCTATGCCAGTTGCAAGCTGCAGGCGGCCGTCAGCGCTGGACTGGGACTGGTGCCAGAGGAGGGCTCACCACCGTTGGTCGATCAAATGGTGGGTGGACATCATATGAATGCACAAATGACACTGCCACATCACATGGGACATCCGCAGGCGCAGGTGAGTTGGTGGACGGGAATGTTGGTGGGAATTTGTAAGCATTTAATATGTTAGGGGTATTCACTGGAGGTTGAAATTCCATAAGAAATTCAATCCAAACAGACAAATACCGTTTAGCCAAGACTCAATCCTTTTTTTATTTTGGCACTTACTATCTAGGACACGAACCCTTGCAGTTAGGATCTCTTATTAGATGATACAGAAACCTTTTCCATGCAAATTTTAAAATGTACACTGGAAAAAAACAGATCTAATATTAATTAATATTCTTTTGCTTATCCTTTTGAAGATTTTCAGTTCTGTTAAATGAAAAATTGAATATTTTTGTACTCCAAAAGGGAAAATTAATTTAACCTACAGTCTACTTCTTTCATTTTTTCTCTCTGTGTGGATAAGAATCAGCTAAAACACTCACCCCCTGTGAGTCATTTTCTTATCTTAAGCACAAACCTTCCAAGTTGAAATTCGTATGGGGAAATTGAGTCGCTTTAAAAACTTCTAGGGTTGTCAGAGTCTTACAAAATATGTACATCTTTATTTCTTTTGGCATTGATAAAGTATAAATTCGATAATAATCGATATTGTTGCAAAAAAAATCGATATTATCGTTTCTTTAATATCACAGAAACATCTTTATAGATATATCTGAAGAACAAGCAGTTTTATTCAGATAATTGAGATGCCGTTTCACTCGTATAAGTCTTTTTCTTCAAAATACTTTCGATTTCCTGCATTTTATTTACCTAAGTCAAATAAAGATCGGTTGAAAATACCTGTGAATATACTTGAGAAAGTGAATACCCCTAATAACTAAATGTAACACTTAAAATCTTAGCTAAAACCATAAAATCTGATATTGGATGACTGATCACTGTTCACTGTTAAAATTTAAAGAAAAGCCTTAATGAAATATCATTGAACAGTTTTCAAAATGCTCCGCTGAACGCGTCCACTATTTATATGTATGCCTAACAAGTTCTTTATATCAGCATTTATGGGTTTATTTAAACAAAAATATGTTAAATACTTTATTCTAAGTAGTTACCTCTGCTTTGGTTATTGAGTTTCATTTACCCCCCTCGCTTATAACCATCTAAACGCTACCATTCTTCTATCTCTCATGCTGCTTTTCCAGTTGGGTTACACGGATGTAGGCGTGCCCGATGTGACAGAGGTAAGGAAACCTTTAACCATTTTATTCCCAACCCCCCCCCCCCCCCCCTGGGTGGCCTTAAACTAAGCTCAACATTAACTTCTTGGTTATGAAACTAATGCAATTTTGTATGCCCCTCAATAGGTTCATCAGAACCATCATAATATGGGCATGTATGGTCAACAGCAGACGGGTGTACCGCCAGTGGGTGCTCCACCACAAGCGATGATGCATGGCGGCGGACAGGGCGGACCATCGCAAATGCATCAAGGACATTTACCCGGACAACATACACCGCCATCCCAAAACCCGAATTCGCAGTCCTCAGGGATGCCGTCACCACTGTATCCCTGGATGCGAAGTCAGTTTGGTAAGTGTCAAGGAAAGTGATCGACAATTCCACGAAACGTATTAAGTGGAATTTTTCTTCTTCTTATCGTAGTGGTTTGCAAAAGTAGTTAGTCATTGGTTAATTGTTTTTTTTTTTGATTTTGGTTGAACATTGAGTAGTGTGTACTGTAGTTACAACAACAATAAGACGACAACAACAAATTTATTAAATGTTTTTTCCAGTGATCAGCGGATAAACGAATCTGAACTATATTCAAAATTATTTCTTGGTACACTAGGCAGGACAGTGGTTGTGGTTGCCTGAATAGGGGCTATGTTCAGCAGAGCAGCTTGTGGTTGCCTGAACACTGGCTATGTTCAGCAGAACTGCTGGTTGCCTGTAGACTGGCTATGTTTAGCAGAACTGCTGTTTAAGTGAACACTGGCTATGTTCAGCAGAACTGCTGGTTGTTTGAGCACTGGCTATGTTCAGCAGAGAAGTTTGTAGCCTGAGCACTGGCTATGTTCAGCAGAACTGCTTGTGGTTGCCTAAGCACTGGCTATGTTCAGCAGAACTGCTTGTTGCCTGAACACTGGCTATGTTCAGCAGAACAGCTGGTTGCCTAAACACTGGCTATGTTTAGCAGAACTGCTGTTTAAGTGAACACTGGCTATGTTCAGCAGAACTGTTCAGCAGAGAAGTTTGTAGCCTGAGCACTGGCTATGTTCAGCAGAACTGCTTGTGGTTGCCTAAGCACTGGCTATGTTCAGCAGAACAGCTTGTTGCCTGAACACTGGCTATGTTCAGCAGAACAGCTGGTTGCCTAAACACTGGCTATGTTTAGCAGAACTGCTGTTTAAGTGAACACTGGCTATGTTCAGCAGAACTGCTGTTTGTTTGAGCAATGGCTATGTTCAGCAGAGAAGTTTGTAGCCTGAGCACTGGCTTTGTTCAGCAGAATTGCTTGTGGTTGCCTAAGCACTGGCTATGTTCAGCAGAACAGCTTGTGGTTGCCTGAATGCTGGCTATGTTCAGCAGAGCAATTTGTAGCCTAAACACTGGCTATGTTCAGCAGTGCAGTTTGTAGCCTGAACACTGGCTATGTTCAGCAGTGCAGCTTCTGGTTGCTTGAACACTGGCTATGTTCAGCAGAATAGCTTTCCTTTTCCATCAACTATATATATCTTAAGATCATTCAGCTGAGTTTCGCTTATTGAAGAAATAGTAAACTCTTTTAGGTATCAAATCAAATCAAAAGTCAAATTGTGTGCTGAACGCAGCCATTTATAGGTTTTAACTAATTTAAACTGAAATGAACTGTCGTATGCACCCACTGTAAACTGTTTATTCAAAAATGAATTCGATTGTACCTGACCACTGCCTGGTCAACTCTTATACACTTCCCGCCCTTTTTCATATCCTTTCGTCCTTGACACGTCCCAACGATTTTCACTTTATTGCCTTGGCCAATTGCTCGCATTAAGCGTAATCCATCTGCAATGTGCAGAGGACACAAAAACCAAATTACCTGACATTTTGCACAAATTTTGCAAATTTCCCAAAACGAATTCGATGAATGCCAAAATGTGTGTGTGTGTGTTTGTCTGAAAGAGGTTGCCATAGCGAAAGAGGTGGAAGGATCGCAACAGGCACCGAAGGCGGTCCAGACACATCATGCAAATGTACAATAGAATTTTTACTCAAAGAAAGCGAAACAGAGCGTAACTAATCAGAGGACCACTTTTAACTGCCATGTGGTTCAGAGGATCAGGCAGCACAAGAGTTCCAATTTCACTTTCACCCTCAAGTGGTTGCTGTTATCCTGCCGTCCGGCCTGCCTGCCCTTTGGTCATTACCCCAGCTTTTTTTCCCTCTACCTTCTGCAGTGTTTTTTTTTTTTGTGTCCGTGCTTATTTCTTTTTGCGCCAAAGCCAGATTGAGATGTAAAGCAGAATTGATGACCGCCATTAGTTACACGTTATGTGCAATGGATGCCATCAATTTATTAATCTCCAGAACACGCCGAGAGCTCCATTCATAGCACCGCCAACCTGGCCACTTCGTCGTCTTAATCCCTGCTCCCCCGTGCTGCTGCTGCTGCTGCTCCGGCTCCTGCCTTGCTGCGTTGCTTTTTTTGTGGTGGTGGCGGTGCAAAAAAGAGAACGCGCCTACCACCAAGCTGCGGTGACACGAAGTTTTTTGTTGTTGCTGCAGCTGAAACGTAGACTTGGACCTGGGCGAATTAAACTTGGAGTTGGCGTCTCCCGCGGAGGAGGCTGTGTTTGGAGGAAGGAGAAGGTGCGGTCTTGAGCATTCTCACTGTGCCACAACATGATCCCCTAGCTTAAGTTACGATGATTAAATGCATACGAGTTTATTTTTGCTTAGGTTTTTTTTTTCATTTTTTTATTTTTTTGTATTTTTCCATTTTGGTATTTTGCTTAGCCCATAAATAGTGGTGGACAGTGGGACGCAGGGCTCTAGAGGGGCACAAATTTTAGAGGTTTTTAAGTAAGCTTGGTGAATTTTTGAAGTTTTTCAGCTAGTCGGTATTTACACGATGAAGCAAACATTATGAAGTTTATAAGGATACAATTTTTGAAGTTTTTTAGCTAGTCGGTATTTACACGATGAAGCAAACTTTATGAAGTTTGTAAGGATAAGATTTTTGAAGTTTTCTAGCTAGTCGGTATTTACACGATGAAGCAAACTTTATGAAGTTTATAAGAATACAAGGATATAAATTACAAGAGTTCCATAACTTTCGTTTTAAAGACTAGATAGCTTTCCTTTATAACCTCATGACATAAACTTCATCGTGCAAATCTCGATCACGAGCCCGGCAACACAATTGTTTTTGGAATACACCCCAACTTCCATCCATATACAAGTCAAAACCAAATCTAACCCCTTTTCTTCTTCATTTCCATACTCTAATTCCCTTCTTAGCCTATGGCTAAGTCAAAGCAACTGCAAGTTTTCCTGCTGCTTTTTTTCTCCACTGTGCCACACACACAACATTGTAACTACTTAACGCCTCTCCATATTTCATTCGCGACATTAGCCTATGCACACAAAAAGTGCCGATCGTGACCGAGCAAGGCGAGTGAGAGACCCAACCTACCTAACCCAGAACACCAACTTCAGCCTCCATTGCCCATTTCCATTTGGACATTGTCATTTGCCAACAAAAGAGTGAGATAACAATAAGAGAAGAAAAAAAAAGGATGAAAACGAAATGCTGTTTCAATTAAGTTGTTACTCATGACTCCATTCCTGCATCCTGTTAATGTTGTTTTGATATTCGAGATGCAGAACTTTTGAGTACACTTTATTCTTCTCTTTTTGTTGTATAATTTGCGGGAAAAACTTGCAGTCTGCGTTGCGTTGCCATTTGCCACCATACTCCAAGCCTTAATCCTCAATTGCTGCTCCTTCGGCGGCAGCTGGTGCTTCTACTGTTGCCGTTGGCTTTTGTTGGGGGTCATAAATTTAAGCGACAGTCAACAAATTTTTAGCAACAAGTGTTTGTTTGTTAGCCTGGACACCGATTTCAATTCCATGAGGCGGACGTGTGTGTGTGTGTGTGTGTGTGAAAGAGTTTTATGTTTGACCTTGTTGTGCCGGGTTGATTATCTGAAAATGGCTAGAAGTGGCCATCTACAAGATGCTGGGAAAGTCGGAGCAGTAATGGGTAGCCTGTGGTTAAAAACTGTTTCAAATAAGAATGAAATGGTAATAATTGAAGGGATCATCCCCAGTTACTTTCTAGTTCTAAGCTTAGTTTATAGCCTACAAACAGCAGGAAACTTTAGGGTTTGGTCAAAATAATGCGATGTGGAATGCAAATTTAGCAAAGTCATATGAAAATTGAGCAAATTTCGGGGTATATTGGACCAAACATACAAACTTGCAAACATGCAAATATGCAAACATACAAACTTACAAAAACATGCAAACTATACAAACACACAAACATACAAACATGCAAATATGCAAAACATAAAAACATACAAACATGCAAACAAGCAAACATGCAAATACGCAAATATTCAAACATACAAACATGCAAATATGCAAAACATGCAAACATACAGGCATGCAAATATGCAAACAGGAAAACATGCAAATAAGCAAACCTGCAAACATGCAAATATGCAAACATGCAAACTATACAAAGACACAAGCATACAAACATAAAAATATGCAAAACATGCAAACACAAACATTCAGGCAAATATGCACACAGGAAAACATGCAAATAAGCAAACCTGCAAACATGCAAATATGCAAACATGCAAATATAAAAAATTACAGACATGCAAACATACAAACATGCAAATATGCAAATACGCAAATATGCAAACGTACCAGCATGCAAAAGTTACACTCAGAAAAAAATTTACCACGAATTTCAGAAACTCGCCTTACTTTTACATTTGAAATGGTATTTAGAAAAATTTTTCTTATAAACAGATATAGTTTTCTGAATCTTAAGCTAGAAAAATTTATCTTAAATTTAGACTAAGTCGCCTTAGAAGGGATTTCTTAGGAGAATTTCTAATTTTCGGGGCGAATTTAGGCCTTTTTTTTATAAGTGTACAAACATACAAACATGCAAACATACAAATATGCAAGCATACAAACATGCAAAACATGCAGACCTGCAAACATGCATACAGGATTAGCTTGATCTAGAGATCTAGAGATAAAAGAATTTTTTTGAGCTTGATTTTATCACCCCATTGTTTTTTCTGTGTACAAACATACAAACATGCAAACTTACAATCATACAAACATACAAACATGCAAACATGCAAACACACAAACATACAAACATGCAAACATACAAACACACGGTTTTTTAGATTCTTGGCTTTTGAAGCATTTTTGACTTAAAATACATTAGAAAATAGGCAAAAACAGGCAAAAGGAAATAAGTTGAATCAAGAACTATGATTTTGATGTTTGAATACTTGACAAATGAGTCTGTTAACTAGTCAAGGCGAGTCTATTGCAACAAAATCTATTCAAATAGCACTACAACACAACCAACTATCAATTATTTGCATATAATTAAGCTTTCAATAGCAATTTAAGGGTGCCACCGGACCACTGCATGCCCATCGCTGATCACAAACCCGGCACAAAGCAAATCAATCGATTGCTTCGACTAAAAGAAACTTTACCCCCAAAGACTTGTTGGACCTTTAAGTGAACACAAGCCCAAAAATAATGCCGCGGGCCACTCAGTTCCCCAACTGAAACGCTGACCACAAGAACAGAGCATGACAGATGCAGAGGGGGCGGGAGAGCGGGCAAGAGCTGGGAGCTTCCTCACTTCATTGCGGCATGAATAATATTCGTAATTTGTCAAAAAGGTTTGGCCAAATCCCAAAATACAAAAGAAAAAAAACCCAAAAAAAAATGGTATCCGAAAACAGAGCTGCGATTGAGCGAAATAAAACAAAATATAACAAAAAAAAAAACAACCAACACCCACTCTTGACCCAACCCCCGCCTTCGACAGAACCGAACCCAACCTCTCCCCTTGGGCCATACCCCAAGGACCTTTGGCGAGCTGTTGCCATTATTTTACGCTTCTATGCTGGCCAGAAATTTCCTTTTCGCATTTGCTGCGCTTTATTAAACTTTTTTCTTTTCGGTCCCGCAAATCCCCAAAGTTCTTGTGTCATTTTTTGTGATTCTGTGTGTGTGTGTGGGTGTGGGTGAGCTTCATTTTGACAGGCCATGTCAGAGTTTTGAAAAAATCTTCACGCATTTGGCAAATTATCTTTTGATCCGCCTGCCTTTACCTGCCGCCTGCGCGTTAACACAATTTCACTTTGAAGCTTCGCCTCCGGCGTGGACACATCCTAAGCCCGGGCAATCGTTTGCCTAAGTAGTTGTTGCCGTTGCTGTTGTTGCCATCGGAAAGTAGTTTGCTCGCAAATCCCCAACTTAAACAGATGGAAGTAGTTGGGGCAAAAAAAAGAAACTTCCCAGGACATTAAGTGCAGCGCCAACAGACAACAAAGTCGCCAGGAACTTTTCTGCCAGAGCCAAGTGCAAGTGCAAAGTCGAAGGCGGACTGCCAACGGATGATGGCCCGGGATCAACGTTTTACGCTGAAGCCGGAGCAAACTTTCTGAAACGTGCAACTTTATGGCGTACCCAGAGAAGTTCGTTTCATTGTCTGACAGGGCGAAGCAGGAGATGGCGCAAGGCAATGAGGATTGGAGGAGCTGTCGCTTATAATGCGCACAATGAAGTGCACTTTTCATAGTCGAAAGAATTGAAAAGTTGTTTTGGTTGAGAGTATATTTCTATTTTGTATTGGTTTCCTGTGTGGGGTGCGCGAATGGAAAGGTGAAACGAGAAATGAATTCAAGTTGCAGCTTTTGAAAATCAGGCGGAATTGTTAAGTTGTTAAAGTCGCGGTGCCTGTATTTCTCAATTTTATATACTAATCTATGTAAAAATGCAGGAAAAATAAGTTACACTAAAAACTAATATCAGAAGTTTGAGATGCTTGAAAATTGTTGATCTAAGAGCGACATTTTTGATTTAGGTATGCATTTTTGTAACCTTATTTCTAGATTCAAGAGCTGCCATACTTGAACCAAGTACCAAACTTTCTTATATTAAGTAGAAAACTTCTTGAATCAAGTGTTAAACATACTCTAATCCAAGATTGTGTCTTTTTGAATCAAGAATGTTCATTCTTGCATCAAACGCTCATCAAGTTCAAGAATAAGATTGTTCACTCGAGAATACAGAGCTCCTTAGAAACAAAAAAGAACATATTCTAAACATTATTCTGATCCAAGAGCGACATTCTTGATCCAAGTATCCAATCCAAAATCTACAATACTTAAACCAAGTACCAAACCTTCTCATATTATTCATGATTCAAGTGCTAAACGTACTCAAATTCAGTATGGCTTCTTCTTGAATCAAAAATGTATGTTCTTGTATCAAGAGCTTATCAGGTTCAAGAGAAAGATCGTTCATTCAAGAAGCAGGAGCTCCTTAAAGAAAAAGGAGAACATATTCTAAACATTATACTGATCTAAGAGCGACATTTTTGATCCAAGTATCCAATCCAAGAGTTGCAATACTTGAATCAAGTACCAAACATTATCATATCACTTCTTAAATCAAGTGCTAAACGTACTTAAATCCAGTATGGCTTCTTCTTGAATCAAGAATGAATGTTCTTGTTTCAAGAGCTCATCAGGTTCAAGAGTAAGATCGTTCATTCAAGAAGCCAGAGCTCCTTAGAAACAAAGGAGATCAAATACTGATCTAAGAGCGAAATTCTTGATTCAAGTATGAATTTTTGATTCCTTTTTTCTTGATTCAAGAGCTCCAATACTTGAACCAAGTTCCAAACATTCTTATATTAAGTAGAAAACCTCTTGAATCAAGTGCTAAACGTACTCAAAACCAAGATTGCTTCTTTTTGAATCAAGAATGTTCAGTCTTGGATCTAGAACTTATCAGATTTCAGAGTAAGATCGTTCGTTCGTTCAAGAAGCCAGAGCTCCATATTCTAAACAACCAACAAAAAACTGTAGATTTTGCCAATATTGCTTAAACTTACTTCACAGAATGTTGAATGTCATAGTTTATGAATGGTCTAGGAACACGCAACTCCAAAAAGCAGCGTGATTCTTTAGCCCGTCAGCCTGTAGTCTCTCCATGCCAGCATTGCCATAACTGCTTGAGAATTTCAATGCAACATAACTGCAAAAATCGATGCCGCCTTTCTTTGAATCGTTTCCTCGCACATTTCCTACCATCAAAAACGAAACTGTGAGAGCGGTTTCTATGCTATTCTCTCACATATACTTGCTCTCCTCTCTTTAGTTCCTAACTTAGGTACGGCGCTCTTAGTATGCGACCTTAGCAAATTACTTTAAACGTTCAGTGCATCGCGTACTCTTGAAGCCTGAGATTCTTCACGAATGTCGTTTTTTTGTTCACACACTCATACATAATTTGCTTCCATATGAGCTGTTCGCTCTAGCGCTCACTTACCGTACCTTAGTTTGCTGTATCATGTACCTTACTTCCCCACCAAACTGAGAACCGATTTAGCCTGCTTTAAAGAGCGAATTTGTTGAAAATTCTAGGGTTTTTGTACTTTAATATAGATGTGATTTTCCGATGTGGGAAATTTCGTCATTAGGTTGAAGAGATATGCATTCTCTTGACTTGAAACTCAGCTTGGTAGATTGGTATGCAAAATGAGTATCCAGGGAAGGTTAAAGTGCACGCAAGATGTTATTTAGGAACGATCCAAATGAATCTTAGTTTGTAGGCTTAACTTGGGATGATACCGCATAGAAGTCATTATGTCAATGGTCTCCAATTTGCTATTTCGAGTCAATCTCTATACATTAGACAGCCATAAGTAAGTCTCTTCTGTTATTTTCCCTCTTCAAAAAGGCTGGGCGATACTCTTACCACAAGGATGCAGAGCTCTGAACTTGTAAGCTAGGCTTAACTCTACACAATTTCAGCACAAATTTTCCAAACTTGCACTTGACAAAAGTAAAACTTAGATTAATATTTCTATCAGGTCGCCTTCCAGCCCAACAACATTCTCAAATTCAAAGCATTCCCCCATCAAAATAAAGCTAACCACTTGCACTTGATTCGTCACCTCCACCCCCACCCCCGAAAATACCCACAAATTTTAGCGGCGTGACGAAGCATCATCGTCAATGTCAGGCCACATGTTTCAATGGCTGCCCAAGTCAAGTCCCAATCCCCGGTCCCAGGCCCAGGCCCAGGCAATGGCACGCCTACCATGGAAGACAAGTTTTCCATTAGAGGAGAGATTTCGGTTGGCTCGTCGTCTGCGTCGCCTGGGGATATGATATGCCCGACGGCTGCCTGTCCGCTCGTCCAGCCGCCCCCTCCCTACCTCCCTTGGCCCGCTCGCTGTGCTCCGTCTCCGTCTCGCATAGCATGTTTTAGTCAGCTGTCAAATGTTTTGACATGGGTAGTAGCCATAGCCATAGCCATGATAGCCCTGGCCCGAGACTGAATTCGAATACCAAAAAAAAAAAGAAAGATGGGGACCATGGAAAAGCGAACAACAAATAGAAAATAGTTTTGTGCTGCTGCGTTTAAATAAAATAAAGTTTTAAACTGCGTCTCCTTTTTTTTTTTGTTGTCAACTTTTGTTTTTTGTTTCGGTAAACCTCTTAAGTGCTTAGGGCAAGTCCCAAATTAAAAACGCGTCAAGTCTCCAGGGGCAACGAGGGGAAAATTAAAAAAAAAACACACACACACAAAAAAAAGAGTTACAAATGATCAGTGTTCAGTTTTAATTGTTACCTCTAGAAAGGCAGCTTGATTAAAAAATTCCAAAAATGTGCCCCTCTCCTTCCTGCCGTCTAACTCTTCACTCACTTCACCTGGCCGTCATCCCACTGACTTGGCAATTTTCACACCCAGCGCATCTGACGACGACCCCACACGAACAATTCTTTTAGTTTTGCGAAAAATTTATCAACTTCAGATCATAAATAATAATAATTTGCCAAGCATTTTGCTGCGGCGTCTCTGCGCCGTTTGTCTGTAATTTCCGCAATTAAAAAAACATTTACTCGCGTTTGCTGGCATTTTGCATTCATATTTTGTATTATTTTCATACAGCAAAGTGCAGTTTTGTACACTTTTTGCATGACATGCAAGTTTTGGACCGGCGACCACCAGAGTTGCCAAGGGGAAGAGGGGGGGATAGGCAGCAGCAGCCTTAAACCTGCCTGCGGCTATTGACTGTTTGCTGTTGCAGTTGGAGGACAATGACAATAAATTTGATAAATTGTTAACAATAAATTGATAGTTAGTTTAGTAGGTTAGCCGCCTGGGGAAGGAGGAGAGGTGATGAGAATTATAAGTCCATTAGGAAACAATGAGCTAATAAGCAAGGGTCCCGTCGCTGACTGGATAAGGACTCTAGAGCTCAATAAGATGAAAAACGGTATGGACAAGCGAATGTCTGGGTAATTGGGGGGGCATATTTGCAATATGCACCTACGAATTTACATATGTGTGCTGTGGGTGTTCAAAATTTGTTCGACAGACTTGGCACACATGCAGTCCCCCTTCTGCCACTTACTAATTTTCTAGTTTTAAAGGGTGGTTCGAGCAGATCTTACTAAGATCTAACGATAAGGCAAAACAACAATACTGAAGACTTTGCTTTAGAGTTACTCCCGTGACGCGAAATTGATCGTGTCACGGCTTAAAAATCTGTAAACCGTGAGCATACACTCAATTTAGTGCACGAATATCCTTGATCCGTGCATGTTTCGTGAGTGTATAAGGGTCAAACATAAGTTATGTCAAATATAAGTTATGGAATACTCAAGAATAATAAGCATCATCGCTGGATAATGTGCTTCGCGTTTTTTGGTATTTATCTGACAAAATAGTAGGAGCACACTTAAATGAAATACGAATCATCTTTACTAGTAACTGGCACCAATTTCAAGAACCTCGAAAACTTAGCCTTTTTGCAGCATGTTTCTCTCAGCGTGGCACAGGTTGGTCGTTGTGACACCGGTGCATTCAACAAATCGGGCAATCGGGCTGTTCAAGAATATATATACTTTATGGGGTCGGAAAATTTTCCTTCTCCCTGTTACATACATTCGCACAACTTCATGATCCCCCTTTTCCCATTTTCAATGGGAACAGGGTATAAAAAGTTTACATCAGAATATTTCCTTAACTGCAATTACCCAGCTAACATTTAGTCAGATTTTTGATCACATTGGAGCTATTTTCGAGTCCTTGGTCTAATCAAAATAGACATAAATTCGCTCATTTACTGATCATATTTGAAACTTTTGTCGGGTTAAAATGTTACACTATCCACGACTCTTCCAGCACAGTCGATAAGCAGTGCTTCTGAACAGTTTTCAGTCATTTTTAGAGTCGTTTTTCAGTATTACACATTTTGATGCCTTGCATAAGACATTTTCCAGTGTTCTTATATTTGCATAGAAATTTCTTTTACATTTTCTGGTAACTGTCACCAGCTTCAAGAGCCTCGAAAACTTAGCAGTATGTTTCTCTCAGCGTGGCACAGGTTGGTCGTTGTGACACCTGTGCATTCAACAAATCGGGCAATCGGACTAACACAATCAAATTAAAAAAGTTCTCAGCAAAAACTTTGGCAGAATATAGAATTACCTTAACTGCAATTACCCAGGTAACATTTTGTCAGATTTTCGATCACATTCGAGTTTTTCTCGAGCCCTTGGTTTGATCAAAATAGTTCATTTACTGATCATAAATGATACTTTTATCGGGTTAAAATGTTACACTATCCACGACTCTTCCAGCAGAGTCAATAAGAAGTGCTTTTGAACAGTTTCGGCCCATTGTCGAGTCATTTTTTAGAGTCGTTTTTCAGTAGTTCTCATTTTGATGCATTTGCATTGCATGGTAATTTCTTTTTAGAAAAAACTTGTCCAGGTGATTTTTGTTAAAATGATCTTCTAATTGCTGGTTGTGTCAAATATATTAAGAATCACTTTTACTGGTAACTGTCACCAGATCCAAGATTCTCCAAAACTTAGCGTTTTGCCAATTGCAGCATGTTTCTCTAAGCGTGGCACAGGTTGATCGTTGTGACTCCGGTGCATTCAACGAATTGGGTAATGGGACTTAGCGCCGTTTTATCATGTTCCTGTTTTTTCATATCTAGGTGGATTTGGTGAATTTGCTCTGCTCTTTTTAAGCATGAGCTATGCAAATGCGTAAAATCCACCTGGATTTGCAAAAAAATTAGCTCTTAGACAAACAAAACGTTCACAGCGGAATCATTGCCCGAAAAAGACCTAGAGAAGATTTCGTTATGCATTTTTATTGTGCGTGAGCATTCGTGACGCGGCCTTACATCGTGCATGGTTCGTGAGAGATGCAAAATGCTAAATTGGGCTTGTCTTGGTTTTCATTTTCATTTCATAAAAGTTATTTAAGATATGTCTATAAAACGGCAGGGGTTATCTCTTCTTAAAGAAATCATTTGTCAGACATCAACAACCATCATAAAGAGGTGGATATTTCCTGATTTTGCCTGTGGCTGTGGGTTCTGAACGTAATCCAGTTGAAATCAACAACAAACAATTTCAAAGTCTTCAATTGAAAGTCTAAGAAGTCCAATTCACATCTAGTAAAATCTAAGTTAGTCTGACACTGATATGTGTCTATCTAAAAGATGAAAAATCGGATTTGAGTCTGAAACAATATCATAATAATTTGCAATCTGTTTCCATCAGTTTTGGGGGTTAAAAATAGTCTGATAAAATTTGATAAAATTATTGATATAGTTATTGATTCTAAAGTCATAACACAGAAACTCTACACCGTACTTTTCCTGCATTTGAAAGGCCACCAAACTTGAACATATTGGTCCTTCGAGCCGGATGTAAGTGACGGCTGGTTCAAGTCTGCATTTACATCTTGCAAAAGGCTTATTGTTACTGTTATTGTTTTTGAAATTGTTCAGATGTTTGCATCGCATAAAAAGAAATATATATTTTATTGATCAGCCAGACTATCTAAGTTGATTTAGCCTTTTAGCTCTGTCCATTTATTTCTAAGCTATCTCCTTAATCAATTTCAAACTAGTTCTAGTCTTAAGAATGTTTTGATTTGAATGAGTTATAAGTAAAGAATCCTTCTAGACAATTTTAACAATATTGAAGAAAATCTGTTGGGAATATTCGATTGCAGCCATATAAATGCAAAAAAAAGCGACGCAAACTAGCTCCGACCTGCTGCCGCAGACTGCTGGTATGAAACTAAAAGCAAATATAGCGCTGTTTTGCTCTCTTAGCATGAGTCTTGGATAGCGCTCGTCTCAAGTGTGTGTGAATGGCGAAATGTGCTCGACCCCTGCGGGCCAGGCATGACCAACGATGATCTACATGCATGTAATTCAGAGAACTTCAGAATATATATATGTAAAAGGAGCTCAACAGAGAAATGTAACAGATTTTCTTATGGAACGGAACTTTAGGCTAGCTATATACACTGAAATCAGTGGCCTTTTTACACTTTTACTATTAAGAACTGACATAAATGACGAATGATTAATGCTTTTATAATAATTTAATGAACTATTTCAGTAAAAAAAAAAACTTTTTTGTTTTCAAAGGTTTAGTATGCTTTTTCAAGATTCCACTTAGCTTGATTGAAATCGGTTGATTATCTAGAATAGCTGTCATATATAAAAAACTGGTCAAACAAGAGGCGCCATCTGTTGGCTAGTTTTGGAAATCATTCAGCTAGCAGTTTTCGAATCGAAAGTTAAATTAGTTTAGTGAGAAATATATTAAAGGATCTGCAAGGGTATATAAGGTAGCTTTTCTCTACTCTTTTCAAATCAATCTCTTGCTTTTTTCGCCGAAAAGCAGTGAAATTTTAATGCTGCTTTACTGCCTTACTTCACCCCTATAGATCTGGCAATTCCATTACTTCATGACAAGTTTATAAAATAGAATTGTTGCCGCTATTAAATAACAATAATAATAATGTGGATGATGTGTTCCTGTGCTTCAACGAATTTCATAAAAATGTTGTAGTAATTATTTTAATGATTTCCTTTAAACGCTGCTCGACACACACTAATGTAATTGTGTGTAGAAAACGAACAGCAGCAACAAAAACAAAATGGAATAAAATCCATTATGGAGCGCAAGCAGAGTAATATACCAAGTAAAATGGTTAAAATGGTGGCCTAATCGCAATTTAATTACAATACGCTTTCATATCAAAAAGCATTAATGCTCCAGTCAAGCGGCGGACGAACGTTGGCCACTGGCCGCAAGAGGCAAGGGGGGCGTGCCGCGCCGCGACGCGCCGCGGTGGTTGCTTTTGTACTTCACATGTAGCGCTACTCATTTTTTCTCTACCAAATTAATTGTTTCACCTTTATTATATTTCTCTGCCGTTGATACGAGCGGGCCCAATCGTGTGGCCCCCTTTTCTCTCAACCAAACGAAAAAGCGCCATTAATGCGTTTATAATAATTTTTCAGAGCTCAATTTTCAGGCTCCCGTTGCCCAAGTGGGCGCCTGTTTTTGAATTGAAAAAGCAGAGAGAGAGGAGACCAGCAAAATATGTTTTGAGTGAGTGATGGGGCAGCCTGAAATGTGTGCAAAGGCATCATTAAAAACTAATTTCCAGTCGCTCTTAAAAGGCCTCCTCACCCCACACCTGGGCCAAAGCCAGATCAGTCAGCGTCGTCAATGACGACTTGAGAGCCCATGAAGGTGTTTTTATCAATTAAAGTAAGCATTTATTTGCAATGCCCTCAGCTGAAACTGGAGGGAGGGGTGGAGAGAGAAATGGGAGTAAGACTATGGCAATGTGCTGCTAATTAGCAGAATGCTGACATAGGGGAACGAAATGCATGAAATGTAAACAAGATCTTCTACGGTGATAGTTTGATTCGCTAAGGGAGGTCTTCCAATTGAAATGAGACCCTCCCGGGAAGAACATATATGATATTTTTTCTGATATTAACCCACATATATGTAGTTCAAAATGTATTTCCTGCTTCCAAAGTTAACCATAGGTTCCATTCTTTTGTGAACTCTCTCTAAACATATTTCAATTCAAAGCGTTATACACCTTACTGCTCTGGTTTTGAAGAGTTTTTGAAGAGGACAGAAGAACTAGGCAACAGCTTGGCATTGTTTAAGCAAGGGTGTGCCAGTAATCTTAGGAGATTTTCATATAAACGAGACTGTAGATTTTGGAGTGACAGGAATCATACTTATTCTTGAACAGTCGGTTTCAAATCTCTTAGCTTTTGTCAACTAATCTAATCTTTTGTCGAGGAACAGGCAGTTTTAGCTAGAAAAAGATTTCTGGTACATCCAACCTGAATATGAGCGGTTTCTACTCAAGGCAGCCATTATAAAGCAGCTTTCAAGACAATAACGACAATTCTCTACATTTTTCTTGAACATTGCTTCTTAAAACAAGAAAGAAAGTCGGTCAAGCCCGACTATAACATACTCTGTACCAAGAAATTTTGTCTTTTGATCATAACTCGAAAACCGTTCATCCGATCTTCTTCATTCCTTTGGCGGATCGATAAGTTATTCTAATAACTAAATATGTCCAGAAGGAACAAGCCATCTATCTTCAAAACTGTGGGAGATATGACGTTTTTTCTAAATTGCGGGGGCGGGAGGGGGCGTGGCCAAAATTGAAAATAAACTTGATCTGCCTGCAGACATAAGAAGTATATGTCCCATACACGTCAAACCTCTATCTCTTACCATCTCTGAGATCTGTGCGTTCATACGGACGGACAGACGGACATGGCTATATCGACTCGGCTGTTGATGCTGATCAAGAATATATATACTTTATGGGGTCGGAGATGCTTCCTTCTGGATGTTACATACTTTTGCACAAACTTATAATACTCTATGTACCTACGGTACAGAGTATAATTATCGATATAATATCAATCGATGTTGCTTGGCCAAACTGACCAGATTCTCTGTTAAGTTGAAGAAGTTGAACCAAAAAGTAAGCCGGTTCTTTAACTCGAACTTCATCAGCTGTCGAAAAGAAGGGGAACAAAAAGGTTGTTTCTTTAATTAAAATACATTCTTTGAACTTCTCAACTTTATAAAACATTAAATCAAAGTATCGAATGTCGGAAATAGTCGAAATATATCGATAGACAATACATCGGATATCGATTAATTTTGATAGTTTGTGAAATAAGCTAAGTGTGAGCAATAGAAAGTTAACGAAATGTAACAAACATTCAACTGCAATTGATGTTAAGATGATTCTGTGAGCTACAACCAAATAAAACGATTCCAGATCATTAAAATTTTCTAAAAATTTCAATATTTTATTAAAAATTTGAAGTTTTACATAATTTTTTTTTATATGTTTTACTTTCAACATCAACATTGGGGGGTGTCCCAGAAATCTCTAGAGATTTTTGTATGTGCGATTGAATTTTGAACTAAACTAGGAGAGCTTTAGATGTAAAGTGACAGGAACGCTGCAGGCTACTTGGTTATAGAGAAGGAAAACCGTATGCAATCAAATCTACTTGGCCTTGAACAGTCGATTTCAAATATCTCAACTTTTGTCATATAATCTACTTGCCCAGCATTTTGGATTCATTTCACATATAAAGGCAAGCAGTTTCAGCTTGAAATCAAAGCGTTTATACGAAAATCTCTAGAGATTTCTGTAACACCCCCGATTATTATCCAATTCTAAAAAAAAACTAAGTCTACATTTTGTGTCGATTTGGAGATTAGATCTCATAGTTTTATGAAAGTTAGTAGGTAGTTTTCAAATAGCGCCTTATACCCTGTTTTTACACAACATAACTAGCCTGATGAATGCTCTTTAAAGTATGCTATGCTGAATAATATTACTAATTCAGGAAAACAAATCTCTTAGAGTTGGCTGACTACTAACACATTTCAAATATCTTCAATTAGTCCGTCAATCTTAGTAAATGCAAAGTGTGGATTATGTATGACGCAGGCATAACTGACGCTCAGTTACTTATTAAAATTGAGAATTATTTAAGGAAATGAAGATGGCCTACTTTTAGGGGCATTTATCATGATATAAACGGGAAAATATTGATATGTTTTTTGATCCGACAACCATATTCAAAGCTGTCAATAGCTCTACAAGATCTCTATAGATCATAAGGCACTTACCATGTTTTTTATAGAAAGGTTCAGTTTTGAATTACTGTTTATATATATTTTGTGGTTTTGATGTATATAATTGAGACCTATAGGATACTTTATAAAGCAACTTAAATATTCGAAATTTAGAATTTTAAATATTCAGTTGCCATTGGCAACTTCTCTGTTACCGTTGCCGACCACTGGACTCAGCGAAAATCGCTGGCAATTCATTAAAAGTCTTTTTTGAATCAAAACAAGGGCCGATTTCTCAGTTGTCAGATAAACAGACAGATAGCTTTAAGTTGAAGATGCGAAATCGGCCCTGATAGATTATTTGTGTTTTTGTAAAGGTAAAGGTTTGCAGGATCTTCAACTAGGAAGTTCATAGCTCTGCCTAGGGGTCTGTTTCTAGAGCCATGTCAACATTCGATTAGCAATTTTTCGGTCTAAGATATTAATATTGGGCATACTGTGGACTGTGTTTTAAACTTCAGTTTTTCCATCCCAACACCTCATTCCAAACAGCTTCGTTGTGTGATTTTCTATCAAATGCAAGCTTACTCTTGTGCAAAGTGTCCGCACAAGTTTCATTGATGAAAGTGATGTCCATCTGGGTCCATCCAAAGGACAAGTATAAGTATTACCAAATCAACTACTGGTCACTGATCATTCTACACTTGGCCACATCTGGTGAAAGTAAACCGCCACCACTTGGCCCATAACGATGCTCTTAATCCGCTTCTAATACTTGACTCACTTGGACACCACTCGAAGCAGGCTGGGGGAGGGGTTAGGGGAGAGAAAAAGCAGCAAAACCACGCACGCTTTTTGCCACAAATCTCGCAAGATTGTTTTTTTTTTCCATCTGAAGTGCTGCGGCTGCTGCGTCGACTCGTCTAACTGATGATGATTAAATGCGAACGCCTTGGGTTATAGACATGGCATCAGTCGTGTCATTTAAAAGAAGGTAGCTGCTCTCGACCACCGCTGGGGCGGTCTGCCCTTGCGTTTTTTTTTTCGCTCTCCGATTTGGATTCGCGCGCGCTTTAATGGACAAAAGACGCACACACAAAAAGAGCTTATGATGTAATGACCTCGAGCGAGAGGTCCAACAGAAAGAAAAAAAATTGGACGAGCGAGTTGAGCAAGACAAATGCTGAAGATGTTATTAAAAAATAGTTAAGCCACGCACCGGCCGACCCCCCCTCTCTACAGCCGGGGCCAGCGAAGGGGGAGATCCATGGAGTACGCCATGTTTTTTAGTTTCGTAGTTTCAGCTGATTACTGATTGGCGTGGTCCAAGACGAAAAAACCCACCGTCTGCTAATTTCCGGTAGATAATTGTGATTTAAAAGAAATCAGAGCAGTTTTCCAACTCATTATGCTACTCTCCAGTTAAGACTCACTCGGTGAGGGGGGGAAAGAAGCATTTGTATTATATTTGACATATTTTTTCCCAACATTTTGATGGTGGCTTTTGTCATTACCGAAATTATAATTATGGCAGGAGTCATTAGGCGGTGAACTCATTTTTTTTCTGTTTTCGTTTCGTTTCGGAAGTTGGAGGGGCTCTGTAATTAGGCCGAATTATTGTACAGTTAGACATTTTGGCTCGTTGCAGCTACCGTAGAGTTGGATTAGTATTGAAGTCAAGTCATGATATCCATTTTCTGGTTTTTGGGGGGCGCATAATTAGTTACCTTAAAGTCCATGACATATTCCATGTGAAATCCCATAAGAAAAATGAACAAAAAAAGGCAGTAGCGACTCGTAAATACTCTTACAGTGTATTTCCGTCCCTTTTTGTGTGACTTTCCATATGTCACATCTTATAAGCTGGAAGCTTTTGCTGAAAACGCGTGACTAATACCTCATCGACTTATCGATATACCCATATGCTACTTTAACGACAATCGAACATTTCTGACTACATATCAGAATATAACTTTTCCAATGACCACATGATGTCTTGAGGAAACGAACTTTCCAGGTGCATATCCTCAAATCCTAAGCCTTAGAACGTTTGCGTATGTTGTCTTGGATGGGGAGTTCGTCCATATTCAAGGCATTGTTGTCGCACTTTTCATTCGTGGAGTATGTTTAAGGTGGTGGTTACCAAACCCGACGCATCAAACCTATTAAACCTAAGTAGGCTTCACCGCTCACGTTAGCCAGCAGCTTTTTCGGGTGCAACGCTCTCTTACCAGGAGTTACCAACGAAAAGGAGTGAGTCGATTAAGAACGCAGTAAGCCAGAATCATGCTGGGTACGCCATGTTGAACCGGTCAGAAGCTTCATCCCCTTGACCTCAGCAGAGTTCCTGCCCTTCAAAGAAGTCCTACTTGCTTAATAAATATCAAATTAGTGTTGTTTAAAGGTGTTTCCTTTATCTTTTTTTACTTAGTCTATTTACTCAAATTGCTCAGTTGTTCAATTAACAGTTTAACAGTCAGCGAAATAAGTGAACAGTTACTGAAGAACTGACTTAACCAGTTACTGAACAAGTCACTAAACTATTGTATATACTGAACACAACTAACTGAGTAAGACTGCATTTACACGGTGAAGCAAACGTCATGGAGTTCTCTTAGTAGGCGGGAGAATCAGGCGAGATTCTAAACCTTTCCTTATTAAAAAGTATTCACTTTGCCTTGAATACTCCGACTACTAAGAGAACTTCATGAAGTTTGCTTCACCGCGTAACTTCAGTCCAAGTCTCTGAAGTAGAGATACTAAACCACTTACTAAGCATGAGTGACTGAACATCATTCACTGAACCAGAACAAGTCTCACTGAAGAAAAAAGAAACTCAGTTTAGCTCACAACTCGATTTTGTTCACTCACTTATGAACAACCCAACACTATATCAAAGCAATGGACCAGTCCTTTTCATTTTAAGAGATTTTGTCTGGTCTCATAGCAAGATCGAACTGTAAGAAGCTATATCTATTATTCTTTTTAAGCCTTCGATTCGATTGTCTAATAACTCGTAATAGTTTCTCAGGTGAGATAACAGTCAAGTGAAATAGCCAATCTGAGAAGCGCATAAATCTATGAGAAGCTGCATTAGAAGTAGGCTATCTAATAGCTCTTATGAGTTTTGCCCGGCCAACTCACAGTAAACTGAGGTATTCTATGCTCATCTCATATGACATCTCGCCAAGTGAATCTTAAGAAAGATTGGGAGTTTCAGTACAAGTTGGAAATAAGCCTCAGCTAATTAATAGAAATTCATTCATATACTTATGCCCGATTCCACATCTTCTACATAGCAATATCTTATACATAAACTTACAAATAGAGTAAAATCTAAGCTTATCTCACACATATCAGCTATGTAGAAGATGAGATTTGACTCCGAATAGTCAAAATATCTTTTTATTTAGAGTTCTAGGCAGCTTATTTCAGAGTTTTGAAGCTTTATTTGAATAGTTGCTACGAATTTAACTGTCTTATTGTTTCAATAAAGTCACTTAAAAACTTTTTAATAAGTACAACATTATAGGACCGCCAGTGGCGTAGTCTAGCATTTAGCATGTTAATTTATATTCAGGAGTAGGTCTTACACCCAAGCCCCTTTCTTCGGCATACGCCACTGGTTACGGCTTTCTAATAACTCTTTGCTCTATGATTTACGTATATGCTTTAAGGCTAAATGTGTTTACTTCATACAGAAATGCTATCATTATCAAATTCGCAAAAGTTTTGCGATTTGAAAAGGATACTTCGATAAAATAGTTCACCAAAACGCAAAACTCTTGCGAATCCGAAAATGGGAGCATAATAGATGAATATTATTCTATGAAACTTTTGAAAGATAAGACTAGTTTAACCAAACTCAGACTACTATAACTTAAGTATATTCTAATACAGTGGCGTAGGCAGGATTTTTACAAGGGGGGTCTTAGAAATGATTTCTAGAATAACTTTTTTCTTAAATATAGGATATAAAAAATGATGATTATTTGAATGATATCTTGCATGCGAAAGAGCTACATGGATTACTTATGACAAGTGAGCCTTAAGCGAGCCTTCAGCGAGCCTCGGTCGTAAAGCCCTTTGGATAAGCATATACGATATATATTTTCATGATAGATACTAAACTAAGGAAGACGCGACCTAAGTGAAATTATCTTACAGCCCCCTTGATAAAAATTCTGCCTATGCCACTGTGCAGATCTAAAGATTTTATTTAAACAAGCCCCAAATTATATCACATTTTTGAGAGTTGAAGACTTTTTGTTTGACAAAAGTGAAGCTACAATGCGCTCGTCAGCCATCATCTTCGCTGCTACTTAAGCGATATCTTTATGCTTAAAAAGAATGAGAAAATTAGCCCAAATGTCTCCACTCTCTCTAAGTGAACTTTTTCATTTATTTGTACAACTTTTGTTGCAAATTGTTGAATAACATTTTGTACATTCCTCCTTTACCTAAATTCAAATCAAAAGAGTATCTGAAATCCCTTATTACTTATCCGACTGTCGCCCCTCTGTGTGCATCACCCCCTTCCTTCAGCTTAAAAGAAAGAAAGAGCGAGGCCTGTTGGGTTCTTTGACAAGTACAAATATCCGAATTCGGTAAGGTTGTCTTTTAATCAGAGACCTTAGAGACCTGCACAGCGCTGCTGCTTCATGTGGTTTTCTCATCGGTTCTCGCTTTTGGAACCAAAAACCTGCAGGTTGAGATTGTTGTTGTTGTCGTTGTTGTTGCTGTCGTTGTATGTATGCATTGTAGTTGTTTGGTTCTTTTTCCCCCCTCAATAAATAGATTTTAATTGTTCCTCTCCGCTTCTTCTACTTTAACCCACAACAGAGCGCAAACGTGGACGTCAGACCTATACACGCTACCAGACCCTGGAGCTGGAGAAGGAGTTCCATTTCAATCGCTATTTGACACGCCGACGACGCATCGAGATTGCTCATGCCCTGTGCCTGACCGAACGCCAAATCAAGATCTGGTTCCAGAATCGACGCATGAAGTGGAAGAAGGAGAACAAAACGAAGGGCGAGCCGGGTTCGGGCGGTGAGGGGGATGAGATCACACCACCCAATAGTCCACAGTAGTCCAAAATGCGAACAGCTTAAATCAATAAACTAAATGAAATTTCTGAAATTTAAATACAATTTAATTTACCAACAAACTATCCGGCAAAGAAGAAGAACGAGGAACAGAATTTAGTTAATTGTTATTATTTTCTATTTTATTATTTAATTTTACAAATGATGAAAGCGACAAGCGTAAAAACTCAACAAAACCAACTCATGTGACCTCAGATTTAAATAAGCTATATTTAAAAGTATATATGTAAAATCTAAAGGCAAATTATATATGAAGCATATATAAATATGAACTATATACACACACACACACACCTACACACACACCTACACAATAATAATTTAGTCTTAACAGAAGTAAACCTAATTTAATGTACGATTAACTTATACAACACACACACACACACACACACAACCACACACACGCGTATAAACATAAAGTTAACTCAATGTTTGTAGCAATCTTAGCCTAAAAAAAATATAAACAAACAGACAAAATATATATAAACGCTGCAATGGCAACATGTTGGTACACTCGGAAACATCACTCCTCAGTTTTGCAAAACTATTTTCGTGCAATTTTTTCATTTCTTACCCACAATTAGTTCGTAAAGGATATAAAGTATACCGAGAAACAACCTTAAATTGGCAAACAAAAAAAACTATGTATGTATTGTTATGAAACCAAACAAAAAACAAAAACAAACCAACATGTAAAGTAGCAAATTCAAACCCCAAATACTTATTACAAGCGATTTCGAGTTCGGCGAATTCCAAAACAACTATTCTATTCTATCCAACAACAACCAGAACAACAACCGACAAACAGACAGCAAACTGCAAACTATATGAATGTATGTACGTAACTCAACTCAATTTCTACCTGTAGAAATTATCCATATACCAAAGTTAAACAAAACGAATAGAAGGAAAACAAAAACAAAAACAAAAAACAAAAAGCATCATATGTTTATATGTAGATATATTATATATGTAATAATATTAAACAACTTTGTAGTGTGCGTTTCGTTTTGTAAATCCCCCCCAAGAAAAACAAGATATACGTAAAGACACAACCCATTTGTGATGAACGACGAGAGGAAGGTCAGTCCCCCCCAGAGATGAAGAGTAATGCAAACCGAAACACTACTCAATCCAGATACGTAACTTTCGGCCTCATTCTGTAAGAAACAAATGTTGAACAAATCCGAAATTCAAAAAAACAAAACAAAACAAAACTAAAACATTTTCTAAGCGTCATTCGAAATGTGGAAGCTAAATAATTTGTTGTAAATAAAGAAAGAAGCATTAAACTAAAAAACAAAACCCCTACATTTTAGTGTAAACACAAAAAAAAGAGGAGAGCAGCGTTGAGAAGGCATAAACATTATAATTAAATTACAAATGAGATTTTGTTTTTATTTGTAATATTTATAATAAAAATATAGTATTTAAAAATTTAAAAGAAAAACACCGATTTATAGAATTTATTTGTTGGAAGAGTTGAGCAAAAAATTTTATTATTTTCAGTTCTAATTTTCTAAGAAATCGGTTTAAAAAAGCTTCGCTGGAGAGAAAGGGTAGACATCGGTTAAAATACCAAGAATTTCTTAAGTGAATGCTTAGTTGATGCTGCTGTGTAGTTTAAAAACCGTTTCAACTGAGAGCAAAGAATGAAGGATACTCCGCCAAAGTAAATGCCTTACAAAATCTATACAACTGCCCATCGAACTTACACTTTGTTATCTAATCCACACTAAACACTACTTTGTCTCATCAAATTTGAATAATTAGAATCTAGTTTCCAACTAGGTCTGTATTAATATAAACATGCCTTCAATAGCTGGAATCAGCGCTGAAATAGAAGGGCTGGTACTGAATTCTTGGCATCCTTTATATGAGTTTCAGCCTTAGATTTAAGACAGGCAAGTCAAACTACGTCATGACCTCTGCTGATTTTAGGTTTGATATTATGGCTGAGGCATCAAATTCAGTTATTCCCACTGCTCAGGTCTGAGTCTGAATTCAGTACTGTATCGTAGAACTGCAGGGATGTTTAAGGTCAAGCTTCATAGACCGATGCTTAGTAAAACTTGATTGATCTTGGAAACATCTCAAGTCGGGAGGTTCGGTATACAGTGTTTAGTCAAATAAGATGATTCAGGAATCAAAGGCTCACAAAACTTCTTTAAAAACTTCATTAAGCTGCATATGCAATTCACAGTTAATAAGTATTCCAAAAGCCAATAGAAATCAAATAAAAGGGCGGTATATAGCTGTTCTATCATCAGTAGACTTTGCTATGCAACTGAAAATGCCATAAATTACATTGTATTTAGAAAATTGAAAGCCTTATGGAACTTTTTGCTCTCCAAAAACTTAGGGTAGTTAAATTCAGCACAGATTGTTTGCTCTTTTGATCAATTTCATAAAATTTTTGGTTCAGAATTAGCTTCTAAAGTGCCGGCTATCTCTTCTATTCTAACAGAGTAGCAGGGCGATCAGAAGTTTAGAAGTTTACCAGTCTTAGTAGGCCAGAGAATCAGGTTAGATTCTAAACCTTTCCTTTTTAAAAAGTATTCCGCCTACTAAGAGAACTTCAAGAAGTTTGCATCACCGTCTAAATCTAAACATTGTTAAGAAGTGTACTTCAAGCCTAAAACGAGTGAAATATAATCATTTCAATGGCAAAATAATCCATTTCGTGTGGGTAATTCAATTATTTTGCATAACGTTTTGAATATTAATCCACTTAATCGCTTTTCATTTGCGGAAACCTTCAGCCGAACCAAGGTTCGAACAAAATCTTTTTGTTTAAAAAAACTTTAATCACTTTTGATTCCATCCCACAAATCGGAGCTTCGAAAAGACCTGGCTTAGTCACATTTTTAGAACCTGTAGTCACATTAAGCAAGCTGTTTGTGTAAGCTACTCTGATTTGGGCCAGCTGCGATACCTCTTCGAAAAACTAAAATCCATTCTTACTTGAGAGCTATCGATAACCATTGTATCGATAAACGATTGTGGTCTTTACTTGTGACTCTTCGTTGCAGGTGTGTCTAGACAACAAAAGCAGATACTAAAGGAGTGTATCAGGCTCTTAAAATTCTCACTAGTTAATAACCCATTGTGTCCCCTATTTAACTACACTTACCGGGTTTCTGAAATCGTCTTGCTTTAAGAAGTTATAAAGACTCACGAGTTTGGCCCGAATCTTCAGATTGTAACATCAAAGCAGAAGCAGAGGAATCCCTTTGCCAGCATTGCTATGACTGCTTGAGAATTTCAAAGCGGCATAAGTGAAAAATTTGACACCACAAGGCAAATTGCTTCAGTATTTCCGAACTACTGTTCGTTTTTAGTGCGCTTTTGGAATGAACGTGTGCCCAGAAATGATTACTTTTCGACGCCATAAACAGTACATATATATCTTGATCAGTGCAACAAGCTGATTAGTCTGAGCTTTGTTTATTCGTCTGACTGTCTGTTGTTACTCAAACTGCTTGCTACAATAACCATCAGGTAGCGCAACCTAGAATTTATCGAACCCAGGGGCTGAAACATGCCGAACATATCGTTGTTGACATTTTTGACAACTTTCGATAGAAGTTGCTTACAATGACATGAAATCGAAATCAAACCTGTAAGTTCGATATGCCAAAACACCTTTTTAAATTATCAAACCGAGTTCAACTGAGAAATGCTAAATGTGTTCAGTTGAAACTATGCATTACGTCTGATGGAAAAGTAATGAACTACTACTGTTGCTTTTCCATGCATGGGACAGTAAACAGACTGTGAACAATCCGCATTACAATTTAACAAAAAGTATTACACATTTTTAATGGAAGTCCGATGACATACTTTTCTAGCTCCAGCATACTACTTTTATTATCAGTAATTATACTTTACTTCACATCGCTTACGAAGCGGCCTTTGCATATGGCAAAGTAAGGGATTATTTCCGTCATACAAAGTAATGAGGAGTAATCCATGATGGAATGTCGGTGGATCCGACGGCGTTAGCCTAGCCTTTTTGTTATGTACAACATTTGGTCATGTCACTAAATAGTTGTATTACTTAGATGTACCTTAATTTAAAAAAAATTGGATCGAAAATATTATATACCAACGGCCGATTTCACATCTTCTTGATTGCTGCTATGTGACAGATAAGCTCACAATTTGCACAATTCTAGAAGTTGTGAAAACAGCACTAAATCAACAAGACTTTCATTCAATTTAAGCCCCAAATAAAACCCAAGCTTACACTCAGAGAAAAAATAGAGAACTTCATACTTGGATCAAGAGTTTTCGAGATCAATAGTTCGATAAGAGTGAAAATTCTCGAATTAAGAGCGAAATTCTTGATCCAAGTATGAATTTTTGATCCCGGTTTTTTTGATCCAAGAGCTTCAATACTTGATCTAAGAACGAAACATTCTCAAATCAAGTAGCAAAATTCTTGAATCAAGTGCCAAACGAACTCAAATCCAAGGTTATTCATTTTTAAATCAAGAGCATACAGCATTGACCGAATTATAGAATGTTCTTCCGATTATCAAGAGCTCATCAGATTCAAGAGTAAGATCGTTTACTCTTAAATCAAGAGCTTCTTAGATTCCAATCATACAACAATTTAAAAGCAGTTGTTTTTTTCCATTTTGTTAAAATTTATTTCATGGAAAACTAATTGTTAAGCCATGTAGCAGCTGTAGTTTTAGCCGGCTCGAGGAATACATAACCCCTCGAAAGGCATATCAGTCTTTGCCTGTCAACTGGCAGTCACACAGCCGTCGCTCCATGTCAGCAATGCCATAATCGGTTGGGAATTCCAAAGCAACATCAGTGCAAAAATTGATTGCGCCCTCTGCTCGATAGCTTCCCCACACACCCCTCTTCCATAAAAAATCAAATTGAGAGAGCGAGTTCAACGCTGTGTGCTCTCAAATGTGCTTGCTCTCCTCTCTGTTTTTTTACCTCAGTCCCCTAGCCTAAATACATCATACAGAGAACGAATTTAGCTCGATTTCAAGAGCGAAATTCTTGAAGATTCAAGAACGAATAACTATTTTTTTAAGACCGTTCGCTCTTAACTTATTCGTTCTACTTTTTTCTGGGTGTAGAGCTAAGCTTTTCTTGTTTATTATTCAACTCAGTTTTGATAAAAACATATATGTTTGAAGCTGATGACTTAATGTGGCTAAAGGACTAGAAAATGTCAATCAAACCTCATTAGACAAACATTTATACAAACATCTCTTTAACCCGACATGATAGAGGAACGCGGACATATGATTTGAGTTCAGAAAAGTTTTGCGGTGAAAAAGTTAGCTTTCATTTAAAAACCTGTGCTATTGATGGCTCTTGCTTTAGCTATACCAAGTTATTGCTTGGTTTAGAGCAGAATTACTTTGAATTTGTAACCACCCAGCTTAATGTTCCCTGATAACCGAACATCCAACGGCTTCAATTCCATTGGCTTCTTTGAGGAATCCAGCATATAAAACACTTAAAACAATATCGATAACGATAGGTATTTTTGAGCCTTGATGTACAATGCGATCCAAGCGTCACCAAGTAAAACGGCAGCCCACCTCCCGCCCATCCGTTTCGAATTGCGAAATTTCTATACTTCGTTCTTACTTTTAGCTTTGTGTTTGATAAGACTGGTAAGTCTGCCACTTAAGGACGCTTTCTCAACTCCTATTTCCATCTATCACAGTGGTAAGAAAGTGACCTCTAGACCAATTGAATCCTTGGGAGTTGATTCGATTGGGTTCCGCCTATTTAAAACTTCTATCAAAAAGCAGTCATTCTTTAAGACCCAAACAGAATCTTTCTGCAGGCAAGTATCCAATATATATACACATCATACTAATTTCAAAAATACTCTACATTTACAGTTCTGCCATACCATGAGTTTCAAAAAGCAAAGGTAAGTTTGACTTGTGGAATTTGCAAGTTTTACTTTACTACTTAAACTTATTTTCTTGTATCTTTTGCAGGTTTCCATTTCGAAAACGATCTTATTAATCTGACATCGTAATATGTGATTAATCAACTGGCATTAACAAAACACTGTCGGAATGGACACCTGAGGCCACAGCATAGAGCACACAGATGGGCTTGCTCCACCCGCCTCGCAACCACATCGCCCCACATCTGATTCACTGTCCAGAAGCTGGCATACAAATTGAATTCGCATTGTTTGCATAATCGCCAGACATTTGTTAACGCTCGACGGTGCTCACGTTTATGTCACAAGCGTCGAATGCATTTCATATATATATGTATGAGTTCCACATAGTTCCATTGAATTGCCCAGAGACAGCGATCATGTGCGTCTGGCACTTGGTTACTTGGAGTCATTAAAAATGTCTTCGCCATGTCTGCCATCTTTGATGTAATGTAGATCACGCCTTAATGGCCACTGGCAACGCTGCTCCGACTTCTGCTCGAAAGACACGAGTGTACACATGTTTGTTGAGCAGCTGCCAACACGGATGCAAATTCTCCGTACCATGGACTACCAGATATTCTGCCCCAGCACCTTAACGTCTGAGTTCCTATTTGGTTTTCGGTCTGGTGAAATTAATTAAAAACTTTCTTGTTTGGCCAAATAGAATTTTAATTGAATCGGCTAGGTGGATGGCCAGGCCAGGAATAATTCTTGTTGGTATTTTGGGTGTGATAATGCGGCTAATGGTTTATTACACAGATATGTTAATTGGAGTTGGTAAAGTTGACCCAACTATTGAACGTACTTGGGATCTACATTTGAATGCAAGTTTTGGAAAGATTAGTTCAGTGATAAGTTTCAGGAACTAAAACCCTAACCATTAGTTGGTAAAACTCAATCAAACGAGTGTTTCATCTAGCATATTACAGTTCCAACTGTACTATGTGCATACTTACACCTAGCAACAGGACATTCCACCAAGATATTGTATAAATCTCTGTACCAAGCATCTACCACAAGACCATGCAAGTGCCTTTCATCTGCCAATAACCTTAAGCCTACTTTGAAAATGAACATATCCTTTCCTTGTTCCCCTCAAGCCCGACTATAACATACTCTGCACCAGCGATATTATACGCCCAGCATAAATTTTGATGCTGCAGTAGCAGCTGAAAGCAGCGCTGCTACTGCGCTGCAGCAACGAACAGTCTCTTGATCATAACTCGACAAACGTTCATCCGATCTTCACTCCGAACATGGCGGATCGATAAGTTATCCCGATAACTAAATTTGTCCGGCAGACATAAGAAGCATATGCCCCATACATGTCAAACCTCTATCTCTTACCATCTCTGAGATCTGTGCGTTCATACGGACAGACAGACGGACATGACTCGGCTTATGCTGATCAAGAATACTTTATATACTGTTTTCATATGCTGTTACATACGTTTGCACAAACTTAATATACTCTTAGACCTGCGGAAATGAGTATAAAAAGAGACATTTGTTCCTTTTTTTTTGTAAACCAGAATTAGAATCCATTTTTTCATTGACTTAAGTATGCCTGATTTCATATTTTTTGGTTAAATTGTATCTCCACGCTAAGGTAAAACTACATAACAACAGACGAACAAGTCTTTTCTAAAAGCACACTAAAATCAAACAGTTGTTGTGAAATCCTGAAGCAATTTGCGTCAGTTTTTGCACTTATGCTGCTCTGAAATTCCCAAGCAGTTATAGCAATGCTCATATGAGGATAGCTCTGCTTCTGCTTTGATGTTACAACCAGGAGATTCTCTCTAGCCTCCACTACGGTGTTGTGTCTGATTGCTTAAAATTGTGTGAAACCATAACATGAACGCGAGCTAGCTTAAGTTTGCTAGTTGGAATATCATAAAGGTCTTAGAATCTTAGTTGGAATATCATAAAGGTCTTAGAATCACTCACAAAGTATAATCAGAATGTTCCCAAAAATAACCCAAAAAAATTCAAAAATTTAACACTTTGTGTTCCTAAAGTGAGATTTTGATGCTCCCCAACCGAGTTCTACAGGGTTGTCCATATTCGACGGACCCATCTGGCAACGCCATAACTTTTGACAGAGATGTCAGATCGCTTAATGACATACCGCGTTTGAAGCGTCAGTCCAAGCAGATTTTTACCATGGAACAATACACGCCACGCGAGCGCTCTGAAATAGTTGAAATTTACATTCAACAGAACAAGTCAATTGTGAAAACTCATTATCATGTCCGATGAAGCCCATTTCACATTGAATGGGACCGTAAATAAGCAAAATTGCCGTATTTACGCCACTGAAAATCCTCAGGAGATTCAAGAAGTGCCTCTTCATGACGAAAAAGTCACAGTTTGGTGCGGCGTTAGTGCGAAAACGGTCATTGGGCCGTTTTTCTTCCAAAATGAAAATGGCCATGCTGTTACCATCAACCAGGAGCGTTATCGCGACATGATGACCAATTTTGTGATGCCAATTATTCGTCGAAAGCGTATGAGGCAGTTCTGGTTTCAACAAGACGGCGCTCCACCGCACACAAGTCGCATAACAATCGATTTTCTGAAGAAATTGTTTCCGGGCCGTTTGATGTCGAAAAGTGGTGATTTGGACTGGCCACCGCGTTCGCCCGATTTGACGCCGCCTGACTTCTTCTTGTGGGGATATTTGAAGTCAAAGGTTTACGTTAACAAGCCAAGGACCGTAGAAGAGCTCAAGGACAACATTCGTGAAGAAATAGCCGCTATTCCGGCCGAAATGTTGGCGAAAACGATGGAAAATGCTGCAAAAAGGGCACAATACGCCATCAACGACAGAGGCGGCCATTTGAGAGATATCATATTCAAAAATTGATGTAAACAAATCTACTTGGAACAAATTAAATGATTAAGATTGCCAACCGCCAAATTTTTATTTTTTTCTTTGATTTTTTTAAAAAAAACATGGGTCCGTCGAATATGGGCAACACTGTATATGTACCACAATTATTCCCAAAATATTTCCAAATTTAACACAGAGTGATCTTTAGAGGTTACCAAAAGGTTTCTGAAAAAAGCCCAAAATTTTTCCAAATTGACAAAATGTTACTAACGAAAAGTTGATACAGATCAGACAAGTTGTTATAAAATTGCAGTCAAAAAGTGACACAGCGGTTCAAAGTTTAAGAAAAAGTGACTATATTCCACCTTTGTCAACCTTTAAACATAACCGTTGAATATAGCCATAATCGATATAAATTGACTGACCAAATAGATAGAGTAGTCCGTATAATGTGCTATATAAATGTGAAGCAAATTTTTGGCAAGAACTTCTCAATTCTTCTCAAGTCTTCTCAACTCGATCCGAAGCTGTGATTAGTACCATAAACATAAGTCTCCTTGTACTTGCAGCACTAAGATAACAAATAAACAAGAATAACAAGAGTTTTTAAAGTCTACCACAGAATCGGTTGCATTTTCTGATATGGTCTGGAGCCTGTTAACAATAGAGTACCATATATTATACGTTCCTTAAAAAACAATAGGCCCTTTCAGCTGATAAATCCGATTAACGATTACTGTTTTACGATTTGCTATTGCTGATGATTCTCTGCTGAATGTAACTGATTGCTAAGTTAGACTATTTGGCTCTAGTTCATTTCGTCAACTCATTTAATGCACAATTTTTAAGTGATTTTAACGCCCCTAACGGTCTTACCGATCATAGATTTTGTATGATTCCATCTCAGCAAACATGATTGTCATGATTGTATTCAGCAATCATAAATCAGTAATCGTAAATCGGATTTATCTGCTGAAAATGCCAATTGATTGTTGTTAGAAGATATTTGAGAGAAGATATTGAGAAGGATAAGTCTGTTTTGTTCAAACAGCAGACTATTTATGTTATTAGACACTTGAGAGGGTATTTGAAAAATTGTACAGATGCTTATCACTCATAAAACGAAGCATCCCTGACCATTCTTCTGAGATCAACACGACAAGCTAAGTTGATTGAACCACTTTCGGTTGAGGTTCTCCTTCTAACTTTACGAATCTTTGTGCAAAGTTTTGTGTTACAAATACTTTGCACATTTGACGGAATTTTAGCATTAGCCATAGCATAGGAATGATCGTTCAATGAACTAATTCTTATGAAATAGCCTTTTCTGTTTTCATTGGTAGGGTCCTGAAGCTTGCCCGTTACTATTATAATATTTATTTTATTTGCTTAAGCAGGATGTTGCCTAACTTGATGAAAATAGGCTGCATTTTTTGTATAGCTGTTGTAAAACACAAAAGAAAACCGGTTTGTATACATATTTTAAGCTCCCTAGACGACTTCCAAATATGATTCGATATGGCACAAACAAAGGAACACAAGAAAACTGCCCTAAGACTTTCATATTGTTTTTGTACACACATTTTGCTGGAGCTTTATAAGGATGCGAAATTCGTCGCCAACTTTTAGAGGTCCAAAAGTTCTTCCAATTCTTTTCCCTCTAACACGTCAATTGCCGCCCCCATACGCTGCTGTTAATGCCCATGCTTGCAGGGCTGTTGCAGTCGCTGGTTAAATATTATCATTCCGAGGTAGAAAAACTCCTTGTGAACCTTCAACTTGTTGTCTCGCATGGCAACAGATTGTCGTGTTTTTCTGAATTACCGCTTAACCGATGAGTTTTGATTGCTTCTTAATCTTTGAAAACGACTTGCTTTTGACGATGAAATCATCATATCATCAGCAATTCTAAGTAGCAACATATCCATGCCCATTCTGTTAGCAATTGGGCACTGGAGCAGTAGATAGATAGATAGATAGATTATTCTTTTATTCATTCATTATAATGTTTCTTATCTCTATATTACAATAAAATACAATAGAAACTGAACTCAACTGAACAAAAGATTACGACATTGACCTGCTTGGCCGTCTGTCGGGAATTGAGTTAATTACATAAATTCATTTTTAATGAAATTTCTATATTTAAGAGCATCAGTAACGAACAAAACTAAGTTTTTCCAATTTTCATCATCTACTCCATTCAACACATCTACTATTTCGTCATGGCTTAGGGTTTGTTTTCCGAAACATCTATGGCGGATTCGTTTATGAATTGGGCAATTTCCTATAAAATGAGAAATACTCTCCGCTTCATTTATGTTACAAATGGAACAATTTCGTTTGTGAAGTCCATTTAGGTATATAAGACTGCACCTCGCTTTGAAAATCC